>CM063516.1:1977500-2550057 GCA_032199755.1 Ambrosia artemisiifolia | reverse complement strand
GCTTTGCTGGAGGACACCTGGGTTGAAGCAATGCAGGAGGAGTTATTACAATTTCAGAAATTGGGGGTTTGGACGCTCACTGATTTACCGCCTGGAAGAAAGAAGATTGGCACTAAATGGGTGTTTAAGTGCAAGAAGGATGATCGTGGTGTTATAGTTCGTAACAAAGCCAGATTGGTCGTGCAGGGATTCCATCAAATCGAAGGGATTGATTATAACGAAATCTATGCGCCTGTAGCACGCATTGAGGCAATTCGGATGTTTATTGCGTTTGCTTCCTATAAGAAGTTCAAAGTATATCAAATGGACGTCAAGAGCGCATTTCTGTACGGGAAAGTCAAAGAAGAGGTTTATGTCGGACAGCCACCAGGCTTTGAGGACCCAATCCACCGGGATAAGGTCTATGTGCTGAACAAAGCTTTATATGGCTTGCACCAAGCTCCGAGACAGTGGTACGAGGAGCTAAGTACATACCTCATGGCAAAGGGATTTAAGCGCGGACTCGTCGACTGCACCCTATTCACGAAGAAATCAGGGGATGACTTGCTTCTGGTGCAGATATACGTTGATGATATAATATTTGGTTCAACTAACGAACTTTTATGCAGGGAGTTTGAAACTGTCATGCAGGAAAAGTTTGAGATGAGCGCAATGGTGGAGATGCAGTTTTTCCTAGGCTTGCAGGTGGACCAAAGACCCACGGGGATCTTCATTCACCAGACGAAATACGTATCCGAAGTCTTGAGCCGGTTCCAGATGGAGGATTCCAAGCCGATGGATACCCCGACTCAACCCAATCACGGGATTGGAGTGGACGCTAAGGGGGAGCTGACGGACCCATTTACATACAGAGCAATCATCGGATCTCTGATGTATTTGACGGCATCTCGACCAGATATTATGTTCGCAACGTGTCTCTGTGCCCGCTATCAATCAAAGCCGAAACAAAGTCATCTGACGGCGGTCAAGCGTATCCTTAGATATCTGAAGGGTTGTCCCTCTAGAGGACTTTGGTACCCTAATGATGATGATTTTGATTTCATTGCTTTTAGTGATGCAGATTGGGGCGGCTGTGACAAGGATAGCAAATCCACTACAGCTGGTTGCCAGTTTTTAGGGAGCAGGTTAGTCACCTGGCAATGTAAGAAGCAAACTTCCGTTGCGCTGTCTACCTGTGAAGCCGAGTACATTGCAGCCTCGAGTTGCTGTTCGCAAGTGCTCTGGATCCAACAGCAGATGGTGGATTACGGTTTGCAGTTTCTTAAAACCCCTATTCACTGTGACAATGAAGCCGCTATCGCATTAACTAAAGATACCGGAAATCATTCTAAAGCGAAACATATCCGGATCAAATATCATTTTATCCGTGATTGTTACGCTAAAGAATTGATAGATATGGTCAAAATCCATACTGACTATCAACGTGCAGATTTGTTTACTAAAGCTTTTGATAGATCCCGCTTTGAATATCTTTTAAAAGTTAACAACATAAAGGAAAAACAGGACTAATCAGCACCTCGGTTTATCGCTTTTTAGTTTAAAATTTGTTTTTAAGTTTTTAGTGTTTTTTTTAGAAAATTTAAAAACCCAAAAAATATGTTCTTTATTTTAGGGGGAGTCATTTTATCAGAAAAATCAAAAACATTGAAAAATTCAAAAAGATCTAAAATTAAAAAAAAAAAAACCAAAAATGATTTCCAGGATAAAAAGAGGAAATGATAGTACATCAGTGGGGATCTGACACAGGCTAAAGATATGTATAGTAATATGAGGCGTGTGTTGACTACGTGTGATGTGCTGATAGGCTTCGTAGACTAAAAATTGCGTGCATTAGTGATACAAACATAACGAACTACGCGTTCGTGGCTGAACACCTCATGGGCATATGGTCTTAGTACCGTAATTTCGTTTGATAGGATTGCCAAAATCTGAGGTTTCGGGTCGTTATGTTATGGTTATCCGGGATATTCTGATTAAACTTTTGTCGTATTGATTTATGGACCTAGTTTCATCAGAATATTTGCTAAAAGAGCTTAAATGCCAAAACCGAATGTTACCGAATTGAGGAACTTTATGTTTTTATTGATCAAAGATCATAATTACATCGTATTGACTTACTGATGCAAATCAATAGTTGATATCAGCCTCACCCTAGTATATATGCACATGTTACTCTGCTGCATTCGTTTGCTGACCTGTACACCTCTGTGCTATATACTTTGTAACTTTAACGGATAACTCTAGCATAATCACGCGTTACGACGAAGCTTTGTGCAATTACTTGATACGGGAGTATGTCGTGTGTGTGGGCACCACAATGTGTTAGTCTAATACACCTAACTCGTATCATTTTAAAGCATTGCGTAATAGTCTGCATGTGAGCTTAAGTGGACCACAATATCAGCAATTGCCGTGTCACATACTGTTTCTAATGATAATATTAAACCTAAAAGATCAACGCTGTGATCAGATTTCTCAGAAAACTGATATGATCATCTTACCGGACATCACAAAATGTTTACTGTTTTGATTTACATTGATGCATTCTACTTTTATTGTCAAAAAGATACAAAATCCAAAAAGATTTTAGGTGTGTTTTGATATAAATTTTAGAAAAACCAAAAGTTTTTACATTTCTGCTTTATTTTAGATAACCGACGGTGTTTGATGGTTAATTTCTGAGATTTGATGAAACCATCTGGGCTTTGTATCATTCTAAAAGTGAAGTTATGAGTTTTTGAGACTTAACGGATTGAAAAATGTTGAACGGGATTCGAATTCGTGATTTGACAAAATTTTCAGATTTTTCCATTTCACATTCGCCCCTTAATTGGGTCGAATGTGGAAAAATCATCACATTCGTGCGTTTCTGACTGGGCGAATGTGGGATTATTACACAATTTCCACTTTCGGGTGAACAGGGCTCACCTTCGTGCCATTCAATTGGGGCGAATGTGGCTTTCACCCACATTCGACCAACACCAACGGGCGAATGTGGCAGTCTATATATAGCCAATATCAGATTCGACCCTTCATTCTAAACTTTTCAAAAAATTTTCATCCTAACCAGACCTTGTTGCTGAGATTTCTTTGATCCTTGATTATTATTCCCTGTTGTTTACTGAATCTTTTGAACCATAATACACAGGTAATGGCTTCAGGAACAATTCAGAATTTAAGATTGAGTGTTACGAACCTAGGGTTTCTAATCTGTGAAGATTGGAATGTTTTTAATGATTGTTTTTGATAGAATTTCAATCTCCATCAGTTTTAGGGGGAGATATAACAAGGAATTAGGATTATAACACCATTAGATGATTAATCGATTGAAGGAAACATATAAACCCTAATTCCTCTTTAAAAACTGATGAAAATTGAATGTTAATAACAATTGATGGTACACGAGTGTTTATCGGCCATTTTAGAACTAGTATCAATGAAAATCAGAGTTGAAAAACAAGTTTGACAAAATTTTGAAATTTTAGGGATTACAGATCCACATTCGACCATATCAAACTGGGCGAATGTAGATCTTGTTGGGCGAATGTGTTAATAATTGGGCGAATGTGACTTTTAACTAAATCATTTCCACATTCGTGCTATATTTTGTACATTCGTACCTAAAATTCCACCTTCGACCTTGTAAAAAGGGGCGAATGTGGAATCTGTTAAATCTTAAAATTTTTGATTTTTGTCGTTTTTGAATTTTAACGTGTTTTCTGATTTTTGATGTGCAGATGGCTGATCAACCCGAACATGTTGAAGCACCAGTGGAAAACATTGTACCAGATCCTGTTCAGGAAGTTGAAAATGTTCCACGTGGATGGCCGTTTGAACCGACACACAACTGTTGTGCGTACGTTGGGGATGTTGAGAAGAACACTGAATTTGCTGGAATTGTGGAGTTTTTAAGGCGAAGCAGAGTTATTCATGCCTTAGCTACACCAACAATCATTTACAAAGATATAGTGGAGGATTTTTACAGAAATGCTAAATATGATTTCTGGGAAAATCAAACCATCATTCGCAGCAAGATTCAGGGGATGGAGATGTTTCTGACTGAATCAGATATTAGAGAAGCTTTGCAGATAAAGTTTGAAGTAAGTGAAGATCCTAGAGAGCTGTCATGGACTGAGCAGAAAGCGTGCTTTTTGAGGATGAAGTACAAGGGTCCGATTACTGATGGTTCGATGCACAAAGGGAAATTAAGTGTGCAGTTCAAGTATCTTGCACATGTAATTATCCATGTATTCGGATGTGTGAGCGGTGGATACGACGTGATGAGGAAGAGTCTTAGTTCATTGATGGTTGCGTTAACACTTAACAAACCATTCAATGTATCTGGTATGATTTTAGACCACATGCTCGAGATGTTGAAGGGATTGAAGAAGAAGAAGTTTATGTTGTATCCGAGGTTTTTACTGATGATCTTTGACCATAAGTATCCTAATCTGGAGAAGGATCCAACTATGATCCTAGGTCAAGATCACATGAACATTCGTACACTTGTGAGGATGAAAGGTTATAAAGGTGTGCCAGACAATGAAAAGCCACCTCACAGGAGATTATTTGGTGCTTTAGCTAGTCAGGGTTACACTGATCCTGGTAAGAACAAAGCAAGACATGACAATAGTGACTCAGATAATGATGATCCATTAGTGTATGCTGATGCAAACACTAAGAGGAAGAGACAGGCAGTCAATGCTGGAGCCAAAGGGAAGGGTAAGGCAAAGACTGATCAGGGAAGTTCAAAGCAACAGGTTACTAGGAAGAAAACAACAGCAAAGAAGGGAACTAGTCTGGTTGATGAAGACTCAGTTGATTCAGAGGAAACAGAAGTTGATGAACAGTGGGATTCTGAAGAGGAAAGAGTAAAGACCACCAAACGTAAGGCCACTATGGTTGGTGAGTCTGAATCATTGAATAAGACGATTGAAGAAGTTTCACAGAAAAAGAAGACTGTAGATGTTGATGAAGGTCTGAGTATAGATCTGGATGAGCTTGAAGTTGGTGAAACTGTTGTTGTTAATTTGCCAAAACCGAAGCATAAGTCAATGGCAAAGAAGTCTAGCACCAAGCAGTTGAGAGAGAAAGAGATTGCTCAGTTGCTGAAAGGGAAAAAGATACCTGATGCAGGTACATCATCGAAGCTATCTTCACCAGTAGCAAAGAAGCAGAAAAAGAGCAAAGAATCAGAAGCTTTACCAGTTGATGATTTCAATGCTGCTCTAGATAATGTTTTGGACATGTTTAAGAATCCTCAGAAACAAAAGGCAAAAGAAGCTGAACCATCCAAATCAAAGAAAGTTACTGTTTCAGATGATGTTATGAAGCAGGTTAACAAACGAATGGATGACATGATGAAGATGATTATAGCTCAGCAGGCTGAAATTAGCAAGTTTAAACAGAATGAAGAAAAGATGCTACAGATCGTGGTTGCTTCTAAAACTAATCAAGATGAGATCGAGCAGAAAGTGAAGAAACTTGAAGCAGATAATAAAGATCTTGAGATTAAGTGTAGCAGGAATCGAAGTATGATTAGAGTTATTAAGGCTGACAACAAAGAACTTAAGACTGAAAACAAACGTCTTAGTGATTTGTTGGACAAGCTATATAATGAAGCACCGAAGTTGAAAGACGGTGAGGAAGATAAAGAAAAATAGGAGGAACAAGTTGATTTTGAGCCTTCAGATGATGAAGAGGAAAAGGATGATGAGGAGGATGATGAATCTGATAAGAGTTCTGATGAAGAAAGTAAGAAAAGTGATAAAGACGATGATGATGCGGAGGGATCAAGTAGTAAGGATGATGATGGTAGTGATGAAAGTGATGATGATGACGGGGGAGATGATTCTAGTAAGTTCACATTTGAAAAGAGAACACCTCAGAAAGATGCTGGAGAGTCTAGCTCAAAGAAAAAGAAAGGTGAGAATGTAGACTCAGATGAAAGCATTTTCTGGAATGAAAAGGTGAGGTCTCTGAATGATGATGCAAAGAAGGTTTACAGAGATATGCTTGAGAAAAGAGAATGGACCATTGAGTTCACGGGCAAGTTTGCTGAAATTTTTCAGACAGATGATATGAGGTATGAGCTCGAGTACAATGATCCTGACTTAGAGGAAGGTGAAGTACCTGCTGCTGTTGCCAAAGAAATTTTGGATGGTATTGCACAGCGAGTAGGGAAATCATTGGAGGAGATCATGATGGATCAATCGATTCCAGATATTCCTGAAAATGATATTGGAAATCACTCTGATGATAAACAAACACCTGAGATGGATGAAGTGGAGATTGAGGATATTACTCACGAGGAATATCCACAATATTTCAGACAGAATGATGAAGATGTGGTTTTCCCAAACTTCACAGAGATACCAAACAGGTTGGCTAGAAAGAAAGCTGAGAAGAGAAGCGAGGAGTTTGTAGAGACTGTGTTTGGTACTGATCAGCAGAAACCTTCAGGTCAGAATGATGATTTGAAGACATTCTTACAGAAGTTGAAGGAAACGGATGAGAAACGACCAAAGCCTGAAGCTCAAGGTAGTTTTTACTAATATCACAACGAGAAGTTCAAAGGCAGAGCTCTCGGTTGGACATATCTGGGAAGATTGAAATGTTTAGCTGTCAAATGGGAATTAGGAATCTTGTACTTTTACAGATTCATTGATTTATTAACTCTACCGTACTGGGCGGGCAGAGACATTTGCAGATTCCCTATGTCTGGAGCTTCAGTGAACTGTACAGCTGTTGGTTGGTTTGCTGATAAGTTGGTTTGGGAGAGCAGGACGAAATGGAACAGGTTTAAGCCACAGTATCCCAGAAGGAAAGTTCACAGGGATATTGATCCAAAAACAGGAAGGAAGAGGGTGACTTTGATATACAAGGCACCTGAAGTGATGAAGAAGATACCTTTGATGCCTTTACCTCAACACTTCAGTGCTGATTTCATTTTCTGGTATTATGATTGGAGAAAGGCAGAAGCGGTGATAGTGCTGAGAGATGGAAAGGACAAATACAAGCATGTTCATGTATTTGATCCTATGTGGTTGATAAATTGCACGTTTGAAGACATCATCATGCTTTTCTACAATCCGATTCATTACGATCCCAATGATGCAGATCAGGCTAAGAAATATACACAAGTTGTCGGAGTTTGCTTTGCTTATGATATAAACTCCGGAAGCAACTTGGATACTAAACTTGGTAAGATGGTGAAGATGGCTGAAGTGCCTAAGCCTGTTAAGCGTAAACTGGAGCCTGAAATGACAAAAGAACAGAAGAAGATACTGAGAATCAAGCTGTTGAACAAAGTGATGGACGAAGACCGAAGACAATCCAATCAATAGTCGAGGGGGAGTTTGTAGATGCACTTATTGCGACTAGTGATTGGATTAGCATTAACATGTGTTAGTTTGTGTATTCTGAAGGACTGAAGGTAGAAGAATTGGGCGACGGTGAGAAGAGTTTTGGGCGAAGGTAAAAGGCAGACTGGAAGAAGACACATTCGTACCTTGTATATATGTCCACATTCGCACAATGAAAAGGGGCGAATGTGCAGCTAGTATAAATAGATATTTATGTTTTGTAAGTTAGATAGAGTTTTAGTTTGTGTGTGTTTGAAGGTCAGGTTTGTGTTGAGTTTGTAAAAGTGTGTGAAAGGTCTAGATTAACTAGGTGATCAATTGTAACAAGTTTTTATGAAAGTTAATCTATGAAAAAGTGTTTGAAATGATGTTTTACGTGTTTTGATCCGAGTATTATCATTTTGTTAATATCTAGGGTTTCCGCACCTAGATTTGTGACTTGTATGATCAGATTATCCTGTTTTAGCTAAAATCTTTCAACTACATTTCGTCTCATTACTCGACGTTAAAAACAAAGATGAGATGTTAAGTAACCTGAAGAATCTAAAGATGGGGGATTACAAACTTACGTTCAATGTGGCTAGGTTTGTTTATGAAGAAGGAGAGATCAGGGAACCCCCTATGATGAAACCTCCTAGGACCCCGGCGGTGCATGATTCTACCCAGAATAACGGTGTTCAGAAGTCTAGGTATGAGAAAACAGGCACATTCTCCTTCAAAGAGGCTCTAACGGGGGAGAGAAGTGATAAAACCGGGTACTCTAAAGTTCTTAGGATTGAAGATAAACAGGCGTGTCTCAACGATCTACACGGAAGATCTCTTTTGGTCAGGGTGTCGAACGTTGATTTGGTGAATGGTTTTAAAGGTGAATTAGTTAACATGAAACTTGATGAAGGAGTGATTAAGTATCTCGGAGGTATGAATTTTCTTGTAACGTTCAAGTCTCCCGATCATGCCACCATGGCGATGGATGAGATAGCAGGTAGGAGCGATGTCTTCCCCAGCGTCCAGGTATGGAATGGACAGGAGATAGAGTTTGAAAGGATTGCTTGGGTGAAGATTATTGGCATGCCTCTACATCTGTTAGTGTAAGACCCTAACCCGTAAATACACGATTATTGCTTAATCTTACGAATTATAGCCTTAACTAAAAACCACTCCTGATTAAAATTTTGAAATTTGTTATAAGTCAACCCATTAAGATCAAATACATGTTTGATTCACAAAAATTTTTACATTTTAATAGTTAAAACATACTCTAAGATTTTGGGTTTAAACGGGAGTTCTTTGAATTCTAATGCGGAAGCTTGGTAAGTGATCGGGTGTGTTTGGCTCTTATCGCGACTTGATCCTTGCTCCGGGAATTCCTTCACTTGTTTACCTAGCACCATTACACAAAGAATGGTTAGTGGGTTGTCAGTGATAGATTTAAACTAGTACGTTAGTCGTTACACGTTAAAACGGAACGAACCAGGCCAAACGGCCCTTTATCAGGGGAACAAATTGCTGCAACTTTTGCGCAGCAGCTGTTCGGATCGCTTTTACCCCTTCTAAAACCCAAAATCCGACTTCGACTTTCAAATAAGAATAGTTCTACGCTCCGAGAGCTTTCCATGCATATAAAGAACACCTCCTAACGATTTTTCTACGATTTTATACGCAATTTTAAAGATCGTGTCGTCATGCTGTTCTCTGTGAGCGGCCGCGCGATCTCTGTGAGCGGCCGCTCACAGCTTCTGATGTTGGTTTGGTGATTTTTAAGCATGGGAATCATGTCGCAACCGCATTTGATGATTCCCGAAGCCTAAGTAACGACTTGCCGGTTAAATAAACCTTTGTTTGACTGAGATTATAGTCCGGTTCATGATGCTATGATCCGGTTCAAGGTTTTAAGTGTTTATGTTGATTTTTTTTACCCATATCGACCCGTTAAGGCCTTGAATCAAACAAGGCACTTTTTGACCACACCAAATGCCTACCGATTAAGTTGTCAAGTCATTAGACACTTGATCAACAAAAGCGTTTATCCGATTTGTTTCATTATGATTTGGTTTCTTAGATTCAACTTTTAGAAATCTTTTTAAATTCCCAAAATGCCCTTCATGGTCAAATATTTTAATTTAGCCATTCGTGGCGAAACTTCTTGTTCCAACTCTAATGTTTTTGACTCATTGACTTGTTTAAAAATCTCTAAGTCCTTCCGGACTTAGATTTTCATTCTTTCTCAAGTTTTCACTTGTTTAGTAGATTCTAAGCGCATTAGCGCGCATTAGACATAGTTATGGAAATAACTTACTTAATTTGCACCCACACTTCATGTGGGTAATTCTAGTACCCTTATTGCTTCGCCCGAAGGCGTTTATCTAACTACCACCTACCGGGTGGCGTTGCTCCATACTTGCACCCTCATTGTTTACTTGGGCATCATGTGCCCAATTTCCAAGTGAAACCTTTAACATCACCATCTTCATCTCGTTCATCATTTCATCTTCATCTCCACCCTCCCTCTCCTCACCTGCAATACCACCACCACCATCTCTAACACCAACACCATTTTCTGACAAATTAAAACTCTCAATCGGACTGTCCAACCTTAAATCTTTGTGTTTATGTTCTTGGTTTTAAGGCCTAAATTCCTATTTCCCTCTCAAATCCGAACATAACCATCCAAACTAAGAGGTGTTTCATCAAGATGTTAAGGAATAATCTGTGTTTTCTTGTTTCGAGCCCTAGTTTTATAAATCCCAAAATTCTGTTCCAAATAAAGTTGCTTATCAGTTTTTTATGTTGGTTTTGATTATCGGCGTTTTTAGGAGATGTTTATGGGGTTGTTTGTAAAAAATCATCAGCTATCAACGTTTTTGAAAATTTGAATATTGAGTTACCTTCAAGTTGATTGAGCCCATTTTCTGACAAATTAAAACCCTTAATCAGACCATTTAACCTTAAATATGTTCTTAAAGAAGCCTTAAATCTGTTTGTTGTGGTGGGTGTAAATGGTGGTTAATGATGAATGAGATGAAGATGGTGGTAGTGGTGGTGGTGGTGTTGCAGGTGAGGAAAGGGAGGATGAGGGTGGAGAGAAAGATGATGAAGATGATGATGAACAAGATGAAGATGATGATGTTAAAAGGAAGAAAATATGTTTTGATGTTAAAAAAATCCAAGTCATCATACACCTCAACTGCCACGTCATCAATGGTGTATAAGTCAGCATGCCAAGTCAGAAGTCATGTCAGCTTACACTAACCCAGTTAGTTCAAATTTAACGGAGGTTCATTTTTGACATCCATATGTCCAGTTGAGATTATCCTAGTCTAACGTTAAAGTTTGGATTATTATTGGTCAATGGGCCAAACTTTGGATTATTTAAATCCAAGTAAATTACCAAAACCGTCCCTATGGTTTGGCCCAATTCGCCACTCCAGTCCAAACTTTTAAAAATTGCTTGAACAGTCCCTGACTTTTGAGAAAATAGGCCAAAACAGTCCAATGACTTAACCCAGTTAAGTTTTTTACGTTAAGTCAGGAACATTTTCGTCAACTCACTTATTATTTTTAACTCAATTAACCACTTATCCCCTTTATAAACCCTGGCTTTTCCCCCAAACCATTGTAAACCCTAATTTCAAAACCAACGACCCAATTCATTCTTCCCCCCCAATTCGATCTGTAATCAAGATGGTTGTTTGCTAATGTGGTGCTGGAACTGTTATCAAGTCTTCGTGGACATTAGGAAACCCTGGCCGACAGTTCAATTGTTGTAATCGAAAGGTAAGTTTTCCAATTGAAAACTTAAAGTTGTTAATTTTTCAATTTCTAACAAATGTGTGCTAAAAGGGAGGTGGTTGTGGCTTTGTTGCTTGGGTGGATAATCACTGTGTGTATGAGATGGCTCTTTCAAACCTGTATGTCGAAAATGCAAGATTGACAAAGTGCAACAGAAGACTAAAGATGTATTTGGGTGTAACTTAGGTGTTAATCATTTTGTATTGTATGTCATTTGGGTCAGACAATTCAAGTGGGTCAAATAGTATGTAGTTGTGCTTGTATTTTTGTTGAAATTTTCATGTATCAGTTTCATGAATGAATTAATGAATCAATGTTTGTTGTTTCAATGCAATTATTTTTAGCTAATTGTTATGGAAATGTAATGTGTCTGAACTATAAGAAAGGTGTGTGAACTATAATGCAGTTGTGAAATGTGTCTGAGCTATAATGCAACCTATGAAGTTGAACAAATGGGTCCTGTAGTTTTGTAGTATTGTTCAAATGTGTCATGAAATATGCAGGTTTGCAAACATTTGGTACATGCACATGGTTGATGCACACTGATGTAACCTATTTACTTGTGCAAAAATGGGTCATGCAATTGCTATATTGATCAACCCAAATGGGTCATATGCAGTATTCATCAAATCAAATGTTATGGGTCAGCAGCATTAAACATCGTGGGTCACCTGCAAATGTGTAGGAGTTTTGAAAGTCAAGCTTTCCAAATGGGTCATGGGTCAACTGCAAAAGTCAACATTTTATGCTCAAATCTATTGAACAACATACATTTAGTGGCAACAACATAAAACAACATAAGACATTCATAACATTCAAAATTTGACCATAATGGTCATAAATAAGTCAACTATGACCCATAAGTTTCTAAAGTCAACATATATCCAAGTCAAGACACAACCAAAATACATAAACATATATTGTTCAAAAGTCAAGACACAACCAACAGAGCCTACTAATCAACCACTTGTGATCCACCATCCTTAGTGCCATTTCCACCACCATCACAACTGCCACTGGCAACCTGGGTAGTCTTCTTCAGCTTGCATGATCTCTTGGTATGCCCCTTCTGCTTGCAGAGAACACAAGTCACTGTCTGACCTTTTCTTGGAAGTTTACCCCTGTCTGGAATGATTGGCCCTGTAGACTGAGAAGCATGATCAACCTGGCTAGCTTGACTAGACTTTGCCATTTCTTCTGTAGATCTCTTTTTGGCCTGCCTGGTTGCTTGTGATGCTTTGGTGGGGTTAGGGTGGTACATTCATACACTCTCTTCCAGGTTTCCAACCAGTAAACCTAATCAACCCACCTCTCAGGTATGCCATCACGTCCATGCTCTGCATAACACCATATGGCAGCCACTGCATGCTTGCATGTCATAGCAGTCAGGTCCCACTTCCTACAAGTGCATGTCTTTTCTTCAAGGTTAACAACCCTCTGGTCTTGTGTAGTATAGCATGAAACTTGGTACCTGGATCCACCTGTATTAAACATGGATAGTCAAAATGTTTTCCAGAAGCATTAAACATTATACCAAATGAGTATAGGAAACATACCTATCCAGATCACATTGTATTGTGATGCCTCATTTTTTATCTTCTCAAAAGTCTTGGTTTCAGCAGGTGTTAAAGTCCCATTAGTCTTTGCAATCAATTTATTAACAACCACAATCTTCTTCATAAGGTACTCTCTTATGTACTCAAGGCAAGTGATGATAGGTTTGTCCCTACCACCAATGATATGCCTGTTGAATACTTCATATATATTATTCAACACCATATCACACTTTAGCCTTCCTGCATGCATTGTTGTTCAAGGACATGCTATATTTTAGTTTTCCTAACATACATTCTAAGCACATTAAACATAAGATAAGTCATACCATTAAAGTGAGATCTTGACCAATGTTTTGGTGGGATCTGTTTCAGCCATCCATGCAATGGTTTATCAGCTTTGGCTACTGCATTCATAGCCTTCTCCCAACCTATTGATGTGGTCACACTTGAACAAATCCATAGCAACTCCTTGAACACTTGTCCCCTCCATTTGGTTTTCATGTTCTCATGGATATGCCTTAGACAAAACCTATGTTTTGCCTTTGGGTATAGCCTAGAGATAGCTGGTATGATACCCTGCATAAAAACATATGGCAAATCATCTGTGAATCATTTAGCATAAAAAACATAAAAAAGAAACAACAAGCAAACTTACATTCAGCCTGTCACTTATAAAAGTGAAATCAGAATTGGGCCTAATATCCAAATCATCTCCTAGGTTCACCAAGAACCAGCTCCATGTCTCCATTGTTTCTGCTTCCACCAATGCATAAGCCACTGGATAAATTCCATTATTACCATCCACACCTACAGTAGTTAAAATCTGTCCAGGAAAGGGTCCCTTCATGAAACAACTATCCAAACCCAGGATTTCTCTACCACAGAACCTTCACCCTTCCTTCAGACCACCTAGACAAATGTAAATTCTTGTAAACTGCCTTGTAGGGGTATTTGGATTGTATGCTCTCTCTACATCTGTGACACCCGTTGAAATCACAGGTCATATCCATACACTAGCTACACGTATACATTGTGCATGACATTCCATATTACATGTTTCATCACAATTGGGCCATACATGGTTCCAACAAGTTCATCTCGATGCTTACAGTCTAGCATTAGGCACATTAGTTGATACAATTTCATAACTAGTCGAATAGTTTATCATGAGCTACAGAGAGATCTCACCAAAACCCTAATTTGGGAATTCATGCAATTGAACATAATACTACAATTATGATCCAATCAAGAACAAAAACAAACAATGTTCATACACAAAGATCATCGGAACACAATGTCCAAAAACGACTAGTAATATAACTAGTTAAAAGGTATATAATGTACACACAATTATATATTAATTTGTATTACATGGACTTGTACAAAGACTATTCTTAACATCTAATTATATTATGTAACCATACATTTGTACAAAGTGTGTATTAAAATGTTTTAATATATATGTGTGTGTGTTTGTGATTGTGGTTTTCAAAGATTATACCCTTACATATTAATAAACCATCACCTCAAATCACATAGATTCCACCTTAATTAGCCAAACACTTTACTACTTATCCATCCCATAATAGTTGACTTATCAAAAATAACTATCCTACACAAACATACATATATATACACGACACATATTCATACATATGTGTAGTATTTGGATCTTGCACTAATGCACTAGTCATTCCATCACATACCTAGATTTTTCATCAAAATGGTAATTAAGCTTGTCACTGCATCATCCTAGACCATTGACTTACCACCTTTGTCATCCAACACATTCCATATACCAAGAACAAGATCTTACCACATTAATCCTAGGATTTCCCTAATCTAGCAAGAACCATGATTATCTTACATCAAATCTAAGTGAGTTGACTTATCCTAAACCTCCATCACACCTCCTAAATTTTGGCCCCCATTCCCCAAGAAAACCATGCACCTATCAAGTCCATAATCCACCCATAATCTAGCCAAAATCACCTTTATGAGATCTTACACCAAAATGGAATGATGCCTTCCATAGACTTTGGTGAGAGGATCCAACCATGCCAAAACATCTAGTATATAAGGAGCAAGGAGTTGAGACTTGAGTGCACCACAAAAACATCCAACACACCCACATCTCTCTCTCTCCCCTCCCTCTCGGCTCACACCACCACCTCCCCACCGCCGAGCCACCACCACCTCTCGGCCACACCACCACCGAACACCATCACCATCACCCAAGCCACTAATAATAACCATGATTTTTCAAGGGACTCCTATGGGTACAAGGAGCATAACCAAGGTGTACAAGGCCCCTAACTCCCTCATTTCTTAGGCACTAGGAGGTATAATCTTATTTTGTTAGAACTTATGCTTTATTATTACATTTTCTTTATTACACCAAGTTGTTCATTAGTATGTTTACTCTTGTAACTAAAACCATGTAAAATAAGTAAAATCATGACTTAAAATACATTATGTTAGTTGGAAAATGTATGTATTTACACACACTATAGGCCGAAACATATATATATATATATATATATATATATATATATTCATAAGGGCCGAAAGTTTCATAAGGAAAATTAGTATGTTTTCTAAACTCACTAACATAAGACATAATGTTGATAAGTTATTAGTCATGTGTGACAAGTTTAGATCTATAACAAAGCTTACTAAAGTGCATATGTTTTCAAGAATAGTAATATTTTTGGCATGGAATGTTGTTACTTTCACAAAGGTTACTAGACTTATGAAATAATAAGTAATAAATACTTAAATATTGTAGATCTATACACATGTCAAGATAAAAGTTGTAAAACCTACAACACATGAACATCTACACCATCCAAAGTGTATAAGAACACATGTTTTTAGAAGTAAACATGATGTTTTCCCAAGAGATAATACTATCTTTTTACCAAAGTCACTAGTTTACATAAAGATGGTGGATCTTGCCACATGAAACATGAGGTTCATATTTTGGGTAAAGTTCAACTAGAAACGCTAATATTGTACCATTTTAAAGATAAAACATTGTATCTTTTGGTAAATAAGATGTTAAATACACAAATCTTTACATCTAAGACACACCTAACTTAAAGGGTTAAGTTACAAGGACAAACATAACAAGACAACAACTTGTAGACAGTACAAGTAACATAGACCTAAATTGTCCCTTTTTACATAGGACACGTAGGTCGATCTCTCTAGCTCTAGACTCATTAGTTCATTTCCAGACACACCCACAAGGTGAGTTTTTCACGGCCCCTTTTCACTGTTTTACATTTTCCGGGGGGAAAACATGAGTACAGTTTTCAGTTACATTCATGACTATTATATGAACATGAGACATTAAGGTTTAGGATCCGTTAATCCCTCATGTCATACATCACACCATAACCATTAGCTATGGACTTAGCAATGAAACACCGGAATAGATCTATTGGGTTGACACGCCCACTCTTGGTCAGTCGCTTTGACCGGATGACAGATATCAAAAGAGTGCTTGTATTTCACAGTTATTCATTGTCGTAAGTGTACAATGGGCGAGGCACAACATGTCAAGGTTTAGTTATGGGCTCATGTCAGATCACATATTAATTATTGCCCTTGCCAAGCAGTAATTTAGTCTGTTTTGGATTACATGTCCATTTACATAAAACCCGTGAACTCACCAACTTTGTGTTGACCTATATTTTTACATGCATGTTTTTCAGGTTACTAGCATGGAGCATGGAACTTGGGGGGTGGGGGGGTCGCGTGTGAGCATCATGGGATACCATCTTTTGGACCGTTGTTGTATTGTTTTAGTCATTAACAATTTCATACAATGGTTTTATTCAAGACAAATTAACTTAATGTTTTGTAAAACTATGTTGTCTTATGGATGTTCCTCTTTTAAATAAATCGATGCTTGCGTGACCTTTGTGCTTGAAAATCATTCGAAGTTGTATCCCGTGTTTCCGCCTTGGCGGGGTGTGACAGATTGGTATCAGAGCACGAGGTTATAGCGAACTGAGATTATTTTAAGTCAAAATGTAATCTTAACAAAAATTGATTTAGAAATGTTTTCTAAAAGAAAGAAATACAACACCTATCCCTACGCGCTACGCAAGTTCCATGCCAGTTGCATATTTCACACATTAGTAGACATACTAAGTACACCACATGATTACTTGCACACACGTGTGCTATTGATTTCCATGATCATGGCACACCACGATGACCCCATTATCATCTCGGATTCTGAGGATTAGCATGTACCTGAGAGTCCACTAGCAGATGACGTTCAGCAGGGTTATGAGCCCGATTCCAACGACTCTGACACAGAGGAAGACCACATGCAGGTGGATCATGTTGTTTCTGCCGATGAAGATGTTGTGCCTGCTAGAGAGGCATAGGAGGAGGAGGATGCACCCCCACCGCAGCCAGAGCCCCGGGTGCCATCTTTTTGTCCATATCGCCCGTGTCCGAGTGGGGTATGTATAACGTACACCCCTCGGAAACGTGTGCTCTCTCCACCAGCTCCTATCGCGCCAGCTGAGGCTCATGCCCAGGTCAAACCTGAGCCTCCAGCACCAGCCAATCCCTAGCCCCCAGCTCCTGAGGCACTAGATCCACGCAGGAAGAAACTACTTCGGAGATCTCAGGCTCGCAGGAGGACTTATCTGCCGACTGTTGATGGATTCTTAGCCTATTTTGACGAGGATACCGACGACGAGGCCCTTCTACTTTCGAGGTTGGTGGGCCATCCCAGCCACCATTTGACACTCCACTACCCACTGGTTTTGAGCCAGCCCCTGTACACCACTCCCACTACTCTGTAAGGGACATGATCGGGCGTCACGACACAAATATTGGGGTGTTGCGAGGGAGGGTCCAGGAAATTGAGGATGACCTGTATCTGATAGGTAGCACCAGGGATCCTATTCTCTATCGGTTGGCCGAGTTGGGTACACTTGTGTATGAGGAGGAGCATATATGCGCCAGAAACTGAGGATCGTGTTGCCGAGCTCGAGGCTAGAGTTGATGATCTTGAGGCTAGGATGACTGCAGCTGTTGCAGCCTTCTCTGTCGCTTTCCTAACCCCATCCCCGTAGGATATCATATGTTGTACTTGTAGTAGTAGTTGAAAAACTTGCAAGGCAGTATGCCATTTTATTTTGTATGCAGAAACAAAATCAAGTATTTTAAACTTTCTATGAAAAGTTCGATATTTGGATTTCCTATATTGTTGTGGTGTTTGTGTCGTGCGTTTGTGATCTTGTTTTGACATTTGTTTGATTGTATAGTTGTTTGGTTGGTGCATATGTTGACAATATTATATAGTGATATGTGCCTCATTCTTTTAATCTTGTGCATTAGAAGAACATGCCTCCCAAAAGAACTACTCGATCGACTTCTGAGGAAGAAGCTTTTCCAACTACCTCAGTGGACCTAGCCAGGGTAATTGCACAGACTATCGCGCAACATGAAGCGAACCGCGCCGATTCCAGTGGCGGTTCGGGCGCAGCAGGCCGACGCAGAACCTAGGATCCCGAGACTAGTAAAGCTTTTGCCTATTCCTTCTTAGTCTTGATCTTGATCTTGTATCGATCCTTTCGTTGATAATCCATTCTTTCTGACACCGTAGAAGTAGAGAATACCATGCGTTGGTGTTCCTACAAGACTTTCATGGCATGCAAGCCCTGGAATTTCCGTGGTTCAGAATGAGCAATTGGTATTGTCCGTTGGATTAAGAAAACTGAGTCAGTGCTTGACATCAGTGGTTGTTCAGAGGATCAGAAGATCAAGTATGTCACTTGCACTTTCCAGGACGAGGCATTGACGTGGTGGAATCTGCAAGTGCAGACCTGGGTCATGAAGCTGCCTACAATCTCTCATGGGCTGAGCTGAAGGCGATGCTGATGGACAAGTATTGCCCCCGTAGTGAGCTTCAGAAGTTGGAGACCGAGTTATGGAATCTGTCTATCAACGGGGCGGATATCACTTTCTATACCACCCGATTTCATGAGCTTTCTCGATTCGTTCCATACATGGTTACCCCTGAGTACAAGAGGGTAGAGAGATACATCTGGGGACTTTCTCCTAAGATCCATAGCATGGTCACCATTGTTGCTCCAGCTTCCATTCAGCATGCTGTCACCCTTGCTCACGGCCTTACCGATGATGCGGTACGCATGGGCAACTTGTCACAAAAGGAATCAGACAAGGGTGAAAGCTCTGGAAACAAGCGGAAGTGGTCCAACTTCAAGAAGGGGAAGAGCCTAGAGGGTCATTCCAACAAGAAGCCTGAAACCGTCAAAGTCTTCGTTACCGCCGCTACTAAAACTCGCAAGCCATACAATAGGCCCTACCCACTCTGCAATAAATGCAAGTACCATCATGCGAGGACATGTGACAGTATCAGATGCGAGAAGTGCAAGCAGATGGGACATCCCATAGTGTAGTGCCGGGCTAAAGCAGTTGGGAACTCTGATGGTAAACCGGGATGTTTTGAGTGCGGAGCTACAGACCATTTCAAGAAAGACTGCCCCAAGCTGAAGGGTCAAGCTCATGGCAGGGCTTTTGTCATTGGTGTAGATGATGCACGCGAGGATCCCAGCGTGGTCACGGGTACGTTCCTCGTTAACAGTCATACCGCTTCTGTACTTTTTGAAACTGATGCCGATCTAAGCTTTGTGTTAATTGACTTTAAACGAGCCCTCAGATTAGAGTCAAATAATTTGCACACACATTACTCGATAGAATTGGCCAATGATAAGACAATTAAGTCCGAAGAAGTAGTTAAGGATTGTGCGTTGAAGTTGGGAGATCATGAGTTCAGTATCGACCTTCTAACAATCGAACTTGGATGTTTCGAGATTGTGGTGGGTATGGATTGGTTGACGAAGAACCGCACCGAGGTTATCTGCTTTGAGAAAGAAGTTCGAGTTCCACTGTCTAATGGTGAGGTATTGTCCATACAGGGGAAGTGGAGGAAGGCCCCACTGCGACTCATATCTTGCATGAAGGCCCAAAAGTGTTTGCGGAGAGGTCATTGTGCATTCTTGGCACATGTGATCGAGAAGAAACCAAAGGAGAGAAGAATCGAAGACATCCCAGTAGTACGAGATTTTCCAGAAGTCTTTCCCGCAGATCTGCCAGGATTGCCACCCCCGAGGCAAGTTGAGTTTCGTATCGATCTAACTCCAGGAGCTGCTCCCATAGCCCGTTAGCCTTATCGCTTAGCTCCGTCCGAGATGCAAGAATTATCCTGCCAGCTGCAAGAGTTTCTCGACAAGGGATTCATTCGACCAAGCTCTTCACCATGGGGAGCTCCAGTACTGTTTTTCAAGAAGAAAGATGGATCGTTTCGCATGGTTGAACAAGCTTACTGTGAAGAACCGTTGCCCTCTTCCTAGGATAGATGATCTGTTCGATTAGTTGCAACGCTCCAGTTTATACTCAAAGATTGATATGAGGTTAGGTTATCACCGTTACGCATTCATTAGGAGCACATTCCCAAGACCACTTTCAGGACGCGGTATGGCCATTATGAGTTTCTAGTTATGCCATTTGGCTTGACAAATGCACTAGCAGTGTGCATGGATCTGATGAACAGGGTGTGTAAGCCTTACCTCGACAAGTTCGTGATTGTGTTCATTGACGATATTCTGATCTATTCACGAACCCAAGGGGAGCATGAGCAGTATTTGAGGGTGATTCTGAATCTACTCAAGGATGAGAAACTGTATGCCAAGCTATCCAAATGCGAATTCTGGATTCGTGAAGTTCACTTCCTTGGTCATGTGGTAAACAAGAAGGGTATACATGTTGATCCAGCCAAGGTAGAAATGATCAAAAATTGGGCTAGGCCCAGTACCGCAACCGAAGTTCAAGAATTTCCAGGGTTAGCTGGCTATTACCGACAATTCATTGAGAATTTTTCAAAGATAGCCCAGTCCCTAACAGTCTTGACCCAGAAAGACAAGAAATTCGAATGGGGAGATCGGCAATAGTCAGCTTTTCAGCTCTTGAATCATAAGCTATGCAGCGCACCAACTCTCTCATTGCCAGAGGGAACTGACGATTTTGTTATCTATTGTGATGCATCTCATCAAGTTCTCGGTTGTATCTTGATGCAGAGAGACAAGTTCATTGCCTATGCCTCTCGCCAACTCAAGGTGCACGAACAGAACTACACAACCCATGATTTGGAATTGGGTGGAGTAGTGTTCGAGCTCAAGATTTGGAGACACTACCTGTACGGGACCAAGTGTATCGTCTTTACTGATCACAAGAGCTTGAAACATATCTTTGACCAAAAGGTTCTGAACATGCCTCAGAGACGATGGGTTGAGCTACTCAATGATTACGATTGTGAGATTAAGTACCATCCAGGGAAGGCAAATGTTGTAGCAGACACATTAAGCCGAAAGGAACGTGTCAAGACGTTGCGTGTTCGTGCGCTAGGCATGACCATCCATCACGATCTCACTGCTCGTATTCGCGAAGCTCATCAGGAAGCTCTTAAGGATAGTAACATTGAAAAAGAATCTTTGTACAGTCAGGTTAGTCACCTGGAAGCAAAGCCTGATGGAACAATGTATTTCTTGAATAGAATATGGGTTCCTTTGTATGGAGGATTGTGTGATTTGGTTTTAGATGAAGCGCACAATTCCAAGTACTCAATACACCCTAGTGCAGATAAAATGTATAAGGACCTCAAAGAGTTCTATTGGTGGCCTAACATTAAGGGTTGTACTACGGCTTATTTCAAACGTTACATAACATGATCAAAGGTCAAGGTCAAGGCCGAGTACCAAAAGCCTTCAGGTATGCTTCACCAACCGGAGATTCCCGTTTGGAAATGGGAACAAGTCTCTATGGACTTCATCACCCAGTTACCGAAGACACCTTGAGGTCATGATGCGATTTGGGTAATTGTCGACCGTTGAACAAAGTCTGCGTATTTCTTGCCGATTAAAGAAACAGACAAGATGGAGAAATTTTCCAGGTTGTACATCAAAGAGATCGTGACAAGGCATAGTGTGCCCATCTCCATAATCTCTGATCGAGACAGTCGTTTCACTTCGAGATTTTGGCAGTCATTGCAGGAAGAACTTGGTTCTCGTTTGGACCTGAGCACCGCTTACCATCCCCAGACAGATGGACAAAGCGAAAGGACCATTCAAATGCTGGAAGACATGCTTCGTGCGTGTGTAATTGATTTTGGAGGAAATTGGGATACACATTTGCCGTTGATCGAATTTTCTTACAATAATAGTTACCACACCATCATCAAAGTTGCGCATTTCGAAGCGTTGTACGGACGCAGGTGTCGATCGCCCGTGTGTTGGGCAGAAGTAGGGGCAAGCAATTGACAGGCCCTGAGCTCATTCAGGAGACAACCGACAAGATTTTTCATATCAGGGACAGACTGAAAGCTGCCAGGGACAGGCAGAAGAGTTATGCTGACAGAAGGCGTAAACCCTTAGAGTTCCAGGTGGGCGATAGAGTTCTACTCAAGGTATCTCCATGGAAAAGAGTACCCAGGTTTGGGAAGCGAGGTAAGTTCAATCCCATTTAAGATTCTTGCACGAATTGGACCGGTTGCACACAAGCTCAAGCTGCCTCAAGAACTCAGTGGTGTTCACAACACGTTTCACGTTTCGAATCTCAAGAAGTGTCCTGCCGATGAATCACTGATCATCCCTCCAGAGGAGATCCACATTGACGATCAACTCCAATTCATAGAGGAGCCACTCGCGATAACAGACTAGAAGGTTCAGAAACTTCGTCGCAGTCAGGTCAAACTAGTCAAGGTGCATTGGAATTCCAAGCGCGGACCCGAGTACACTTAGGAGCGTGAGGATCAAATGAAACGCAAGTACCCACATCTCTTCCAAGAGACCACAAGTTTAGATGACCAACACCGAAAATTTCGCGGACAAAATTCCTCTAACTGGGGGAGAATGTGACACCCGTCGAAATCACAGGTCATATCCGTACACTAGCTACACGTATACATTGTGCATGACATTCCATATTACATGTTTCATCACAATTGGGCCATACAGGGTTCCAACAAGTTCATCTCGATGCTTACAGTCTAGCATTAGGCACATTAGTTAATACAATTTCATAACTAGTCGAATAGTTTATCATGAGCTATAGAGAGATCTCACCAAAGCCCTCGTTTGGGAATTCATGCAATTGAACATAATACTACAATTATGATCCAATCAAGAACAAAAACAAACAATGTTCATACACAAGGATCATCCGAACACAATGTCAAAAAACGACTAGTAATATAACTAGTTAAAAGGTATATAATGTACACACAATTACATACTAATTTGTATTACATGGACTTGTACAAAGACTATTCTTAACATCTAATTATATTATGTAACCATACATTTGTACAAAGTGTGTAATAAAATGTTTTAAAATATACATATATATATATATACATATGTGCGACGGCACACACACACACACACATATATATACATATGTATGTGTGTGTGTGATTGTGGTTTTCAAAGATTATACCCTTACATATTAATGAACCATCACCTCAAATCGTCTAGATTCCACCTTAATTGGTCACACACTTTACTACTTATCCATCCCATAATAGTTGACTTACAAAAAATAACTATCCTACACATACATACATATATATACACAACACACATTCATACATGTGTGTACTATTTGGATCTTGCACTCATGCACTAGTCATTCCATCATATTCCTAGATTTTTCATTAAAATGGTAATTAAGCTTGTCACTACATCATCCTAGAACCATTGACTTACCACCTGTGTCATCCAAACACATTGCATACACGAAGAACAAGATCTTACCACATCAATCCTAGGATTTCCCTAATCTAGCAAGAACCATGATTATCTTACATCAAATCTAAGTGAGTTGACTTATCCTAAACCTCCATCACACCTCCCAAATTTCGGCCCACATTCCCCAAGAAAACCATGCACCTATCAAGTCCATAATCCACCCATAATCTAGCCAAAATCACCTTTATGAGATCTTACACCAAAATGGAAAGATGCCTTCCATAGACATTGGTGAGAGGATCCAACCATGCCAAAACATCTAGTATATAAGGAGCAAGGAGTTGAGATTTGAGTGCACCATAAAAACAACCAACACACCCACATCTCTCTCTCCCCTCCCTCTCGGCTCACACCACCACCTCCCCACCTTCCCACCGCCGAGCCACCACCACCTCTCGGCCACACCACCACTGAACACCATCACCATCACCCAAGCCACTAATAATAACCATCATCTTTCAAGGGATTCTTAGGGGTACAAGGAGCATAACCAAGGTGTACAAGGCCCCTAACTCCCTCATTTCTTAGGCACTAGGAGGTATAATCTTATTTTGTTAAAACTTATGCTTTATTATTACATTTTCTTTATTACACCAAGTTGTTCATTAGTATGTTTATTCTTGTAACTAAAACCAAGTAAAATAAGTAAAATCATGACTTAAAATACATTAGTATTTACACACACGATGTGCCGAAACATATATATGTATATATTCATAAGTGCCGAAAGTTTCATTAAGAAAATTAGTTTGTTTTCTAAACTTACTAACATAAGACATAGTGTTGAAAAGTTGTTAGTCATGTGTCACAAGTTTAGATCTATAACATAGCTTACTAAAGTGCATATGTTTTCAAGAAAAGTAATATTTTTGGCATGGAATGTTATTACTTTCACAAAGGTTACTAGACTTATGAAATAATAAGTAATAAATACTTAAATATAGTAGATCTATACACATGTTAAGATAAAAGTTGTAAAACCTACAACACATGAACATCTACACCATCCAAAGTGTATAAGAACACATGTTTTTTCAAGTAAAAGTGATGTTTTCCCAAGAGATAGTACTATCTTTTTACCAAAGTCACTAGTTTACATAAAGATAGTGGATCTTGCCACACGAAACATGAGGTTCATATTTTGGGTAAAGTTCACCTAGAAACCCTAATATTGTACCATTTTAAAGAGAAACATTGTATCTTTTGGTAAATAAGATGTTAAATACACAAATCTTTACATTAAAGACACACCTAACTTAAAGGATTAAGTTACAAGGACAAATATAACAAGAAAACAACTTGTTGACAGTACAAGTAACATAGACCTAAAATGTCCTTTTTACATAGGACATGTAGGTCGATCTCTCTAGCTCCAGAATCATTCGTTCATTTCCAGACACACCCACAAGGTGAGATTTTCACGGCCCCTAAACTGTTTTACATTTTTCAGGGGAAAAACATGCGTACAGTTTTTAGTTACATTCATGGCTATTATGTGAACATGAGACATTAAAGTTCAAGATCCATTAAGCCCTCTTGTCATACATCACACCATAACCATTTGCTATGGATTTAGCCATGAAACACCGGAATAGAAATATTGGGTTGACACCCCTACTCTTGGTCAGTCGCTCTGACCGGATGACAGATATCAAAAGAGTGTTTGTATTTCACAGTTATTCATTGTCTTAAGTGTATAATGGGTGAGGCAAAACTTGTAAAGGTTTGGTTATGGGCTCATGTCAGATCACATATTAATTATTGCTCTAGCTAGGCAGTAATTTAGTCGGCTTTGGATTACATGTCCATTTACATAAAACCCGTGAACTCACCAAATTTGGTCTGACCTATATTTTTACATGCATGTTTTTCAGGTAACTAGCATGGAACATGGAACTTGGGGGGTCGCGTGTGAGCTTCATGGGATACCATCTTTTGGACCATTGTTGTATTGTTTTAGTCATTAACAATTTCATACAATGGTTTTATTCAAGACAAATTAACTTATTGTTTTGTAAAACTATGTTGTCTTATGGATGTCCCTCTTTTAAATAAATCGATGTTTGCATGACCTTTGTGCATGGAAATAATTCGAAGTTGCATCCCGTGTTTCCGCCTTGGCGGGGTGTAACAACATCAATTTTGATTGATGTTCCAAGGTTAGATCTCATCAACTCCTCACAATAATCCCTAAGCTTCTCATACTGAGTCCTATAAGAACCTACCATTTTTGCAGTTACTTTCACTTTGGCCCTAAACATCTGGTTTCTTGTCACCTGAACCTGCCTATTCTTCTAAACAATATCAACTAAAGCAGCTACTGTTATGTTTGGACTTGCCTAGACAATATCCTCTATCTCTTGAGCCAACCAAGAAACTGTGCATAATCTAACACCCCTACATTAAAGACAAGAATGATTTGTGATTAAGGTTTTCACAACCCAAGCCCCAATTACATTACTATCGGAGATGTGTAGAGCAAAATGACAGGTGGGTGAGGGGTATTCCTTTCTAGGTTTCATGGGTTTTGAGGTGGAGTGTCCTGCCTCTTTTTTTTTTAACTATTTTGGGTGGGTTTACAGAAATGCCCCCCAACTTTGACTTATCTGCATTTATGACACAACTACCACCAAGTAGTGGATTAATACCCTGGCAAATAATCCTAAACTTAGAGTTACCATTCTTCACAATCCTCAGCTGCCTCTTGGTTTCCACAGCAAAGTCCTTCACCAACTTCTTCATAACAGCTCTAGAAGTAAATGTTTGAGTAAGATAAAATGGACAGTCATCCTTCTTTGATTTGCCTCTCCTCTTCTGTTTCTTGTTCCTCCTAGGTGACTTATGAAACATAGGCTCATCCTCATCACTCAAACTGTCAAAGTCATGTAAATCTACTTCAACCTCGTCTTCCATTTCATCCTCTAATTCTTCACCTTCAGTAACATCTGGGTCTACTACAACCTTAAAGTTTTCCATATCAACCTCATAATCCTCTACTAAATTGTCCTCATCTACAATGAAGTCATCATCATCATCATCATCATCATCATCATCATCATTCTCTACAGTTTTCCTGTTTTTTTCTTTTTGTTGCTAGTGTTTGCATCAGCTCTATCCTCACTACCAGATGATTGATTGTCCTCATCCCTATCAGGCTTATAAGCACTATCTTCACTATCAGTACATTCCCATAATTTCAAATCTGTCTAATATGAGAATTCTTCATCAAACTTATTAACATCTTCACAAACCTTTCTGTGTTTTAAGGTTTCATAGTCTGAGACAATATGTTCAACATATACCTCAATTAGCTTCTCAGTCTCAACTAGTTTGAGTAGTTCTATGACTTGTGTATCAAATAAGATTGGTGTTAATCCAGTATCTAGGCTTTCTCCTGGCTGCCTATAAAAAAACCTAACTTCATCACTCTCTAAGTACCCTAGTTCAAACAAAAAGCCATACAAAGTTACCACAACAAACCAATCAGAGTGCACATGATCAATGTAGTTAACCTTGGCGTTTAGATACATCATAGCTATTTCAGGGTCACTAAACTCACCAGCATGATAAAGCTTAATAAAAAATTTCTCTTTGCTTGAACCTGTAGAATCATATAAACAAAGGTAAGTGACAATATTTTGAGTTACTAAGACAAAGACGAAAAGTGTTGTACTGACCATATTTCGAGTCATGATCAAATTCCTATCCGTCTTTCCTCACACGCCATCCGTCGTCGTCGTCCGTGATCAATGTCAGAACAGGGGAAAGCAACAATTGCAGAGGAATGTGGATTTGGAGGGAGAAGAAAAGTAGAGGGAGGATAATGATGTTCAAATAGAACAATTAGGGTTAAAAAGGGGATAAGAAATTACCTGGGTTAACTGATTTAAAAAAAATAAGTGAGTTGACGAAAATGCCCCTGACTTAATTTTAAAAACCTAACTGGGTTAAGTCGTTGGACTGTTTCGGCCTATTTTCTCAAAAGTCAGGGACTGTTCAAGCCATTTTAAAAAAATTGAGCTGGAGTGGCAAACTGGACCAAACCACAGGGACGATTTTGGTAATTTACTCTTTAAATCCAATACCCCAAAATGTTTTTGATAAGTTTCTTTAAGATGTAATTTTTTAAATTTATTATATGACGGTTTAAATGACTTTATTATTTAAGCCAACACATGGAGTTTAATCACTAACGTGTTCATTGGCCGAGCCACCTTATGGAGAAACCAGTGTCAATCGCCTGATACCATTTCGTGTATCATATGTAAAAGAGAAAATTGCTCGAATGGTCCCTGTGGTTTGCACAATTTTCACCTATAGTCCCCAAGTTTTTAAAATTACAGTCATAGTCCTGAAACAATGAATTTTTTTTAACCCGGATAGTCCCTGGAGCTAACTGAGGTTAAATAATCCAGTTAAGTGGGTGTGAAATTACTAAATACCCTTTCTATAAAACAAATAAAATATAACACTAGTGGGCCCCACGTTTTATAATTAAATATATAAAAAAAACCCTTAATCCCTACACCACCACCACCAACTTTATCTTCCCCAACCTATCACCACCACCCACCACCACCACCAACCACCACCGACTTCATCTTCCCCACCCATCACCTCCACAAACTATTCCTGCTGTTATACCCGCATCCAAACATCCTCTATATTAGTTCACCTATAAAAAGGCCTCTCCTTCTTCTCAGTGTGTGTGAACAGAGCACTGACCGGAACTCCACTCCGGTGACCGGAACTAACGCGGCCTTCCTCTTCCCCTCCGGTGACATATCTCTCTCTCCCATCCTAATAACGTAACCGGTAACCTCCTCCTCCTCTTAATCATCGAACCCGTAATCATCATCGTAATCAATAACCCAACTGTTCTCCCTTCTGCTGTTATTCGAGGTTGAGACAGTCACCGGTTATGGTGACTGTCATCAGTTACCTTCCATCAATCCATGAATCCATCCGATAACCCACCTTCTGTTCCTGATCTATCATCGGTAACCCCTATCATCAACACCTTCTGTTCCTGACCAAGGGTGATAATATTATTTTGCTGAAATCCAAATCTTGCTGCTCATGTTGACGGAAATCCAAATTGTGCAAACCGGTGTGATCTATTTCGTTGTTTGTTTCTCGATTGTTTACAAGTGGGTTTTGTTGGGTTTTATGTTGGGTTTAGTGGTGGCTGTGGTGGTTGGGAGTTCGGTGGTAGTGGTGGTGGTGAAAGTGTAGATGGGTGGTGGTGGTGGTTTGGGGAGGTGTTGGTGGTGATTTGTGGAGGTGATGGTGAGAAAGATGAAGTGTGGAAGAAGAAGTGGTGGGCCCCACAAGTTTTAATTATATTTTTTTAATAATAAGGGTAGTTTAGTAATTTTATACCCACTTAACTGGATTATTTAACCTCAGTTAGCTCCAGGGACTATCCGAGTTAAAAAAATTCACTGTTTCAGGACTATGACTGTAATTTTAAAAACTTGGGGACTATAGGTGAAAATTGTGCAAACCACAAGGACCATTCGAGCAATTTTCTCTATGTAAAATGTAATAGGAAAAGTTTGAGAGGGTGTTTGGGATTGATTTTTTAAAACAATGTATTTTGAAAAAGCAGGGATGGAGCTGCTTTTATATATTATTTTATTTTGGTAGCCTAAAAATTCATTTCAAAACCCAACCCCAAACACTAAAAACTGATTATTTGCGTTTTCAAAACGCAATAATCTAAAAATCCATTTCAAAACATAACCCCAAACACCCCCTGAGTGACACCATAGTTTATTTTCATGCGACACCATTTTTATACGAGTAGGACCATTGTCTTTTCCGACGAAGTCTATTGTTTTTTTTAAACCTTTTTACATACTAAACAAATTTATTGTTTAAATGTTAAGTCCAATTAACTAGTTTTTAATGGAATTTAAACCATTAAAGGAACATAAGCCCATATTAATTTTCAAACTTTTTAATAACCATTATGGTCCATGTCTAATTAGTTCATTTGAATTGTTTAACCTGTATTTCAAATTACTTAGTGTTTTTATTATGTGTTTTTTTTTCCAATGAGATTGTACTTTTATTATAATATTGGGGTTTGTTATATGTTTCGACTTGATCTGACCCAATCTGAAAATTTTGACTTTTGGTTATTGTAAAAGGTGTATCGAAAAAAATGGCACCATAAGTAAAAAATTCATGGCTCCGCTACTAAACATAGTTGATTTTGCTTTTTTCGTTTTTGAATAGCAAAGGCCCGGACATCCAGGATTACCCTGATAAATAGATCACCATTCCGTTTGATAAATAGCAAAGCCTGACCCACTCACTCGAGAGTAAACCCACAACCAGCAAAATCTCCTAACTCAACCCAAAACAAACTTGGTCTATGGTGAGTTTTTAAAATAATTATACATGAAAAAAAAAGTAAATAAATTTAATCATAAAATGCCTACAATTTTTTTTCTTAGATTGTGGCCATATAATTTTGGATACAGTTATGAGAAAAGGAAAGAAAAAACATCTTTTTTCTATTTTATAGTTATTTCCTCTTTTAGAAAGAGAAAGTTATACTTTTTTTTCTTTATATCACTTGTAAAATTATTGTTGGTCACCATCCCAGTAAAAAGTGTTCCCTTCTATTTATAAAATGTTTTTAAACTAGTAAATAATCACGCTATAGTAACCAAGAAAGCTTTAAAATAAAAATCGTGACAAGCTAAAAAAAATATTGACACTTGTTTACATTATCAAAAGATTCAGTATTTGTACTGTACCAACACCGTATAGATTAAATTCTTGATACACGATTGTGCTTAATTTTTTTCTCGATACTGCAATATAAATTTTAATTGAAAAATAACGGTATGACGACGAAATGAGTTGGAATAGTAATTTTTATAATGGTTTTATTTCACAAAATTTTTATGATGTAACTCCAAAAATAAAATCGTGTTTTACATTGATTGAAAATCATAAAAACGAATACAAATACCGGTTTTAATAACACCGATAGCAATAATGATGTTGTTGGTCAATACCGACTTAATTCTTCACCATATCATCATTTCGAACAAAACCCTATTTAAAATAAAATTTGTGTCTAAATGTAGAGAATTTATCATAATGCAACCGTGTGTTTAGTCTTTGTAAAAAAACTAGCGAAAGAAAGTTATAAGAAAAAAACTATACGGTTAAAAACGTATATTATTTATAGTATAAGATGTAATTTGTATTTTGATAAAAAATGGTATTGATTGTATAGTTCATGTATCATGTACATTGATTTATGAAAGTTGTTCATACTCGGATGTTTCTTTTGAAAACTACCAACGAGCAATTAACCAACCAAAACCCGTCAAACAATTTTTTTATTGGAAACCAGTTAAAACACTTAAAATGAATAAAAACAATTAAAAATTCATTAAAACCAATTAAAATCAATTAAAACAATTAAAAAGGGCCAAGGCGACATGCTATGGTCATAGCGTGTCGCTTTGATTTTAAATTTGAATCAAAGCGCCTCGCTATGGCTAAAGCGATGCGCTTTAATGCTTAATATAACCCAAAGCGTATTAGATTGATACGCTTTGGACTCACAAACACACACTACTCGTCTTATACGCTCGTTTGGACCTCCGGATCATCGATTGGACCATCATTGACACGACTAAAGGTTAGTAAACCTTCCGATTGACGATTACTTGTTGATTTGGGGTGTAATGTGGGTGGTGGCTGCTGATTTGGGGTGTTATGTGGGTGGTGGCTGCTGATTTGGGGTGTTATGTGGGTGGTGGCTGCTGATTTGGGTTGTTATGTGGGTGGTGGTTGCAGATTTGGGGAAGAAGAAGGAGATAAGTCTTGCGCTTAGGCCATAGCGCAACGCTTAACCCCATAATTTTTTTATATCACTATTATTATTTGTTATTATTACTTGTCATATTAAGTTAATAAAAATTTTATATATTTTTATAAAAGTTAATTTAGAATTTATATTATTATTATTATTATTATAATTTGTTATATTATTGTCATGTTTATATTGTTGTCGTGCTATATTATTGTCATATTTATTATTGTCACGTTTATATTGTTGTCGTGTTATATTATTGTAATGTTTATATTGTTGTCGTGTTAATGATAGTCACTTCTCTATTTTTTGTTGTATATTTTGTACATATTAAAATATAGAGGAAGGTTCTTGTATAAATAATTCTTATCCTAAAAATAACTTTTTAACGTGAGAAGTGAAGAATGGTACTTTTTTTTTATTTTTTCAATATATATATTATCAATAATATATGAAAGCAGCAAACGTCTAATGAGTATGCATAACTATAACTAGTGAACACAAGATTTAACGGTCAACAACTCTTTCTGGTCAGTGAGGCAGGTCTATTTGCGTAGGAGTTGGTTTAAAACACAACTAAAGAGTTCACCATGTACTATGGGTATACTTACAAATCATTTTTAGGTTTAGGTTACTAATATGCAAAATAAGTTTAACGAGCTAGTCTTACTTGCGTAAAAGTTGGAGTAAAACATGACTAAAGAGTTTACCATACATATTTACTCCCTAATTGTAGACAACTTCAAGTTTTGTGCACCCATATATGTAAAACAAGTTTTACCCATTTCGATTTTCAAATCAAAATCACTTACTTGAATCTTGATATATTTAATTTAAATCTTTGTGTTGGACACGTCTTAGCCCATCTCTATAAGACCCTCAAAACCGGGTGTTAAACAGTTGACACTCAAAGACTAAAGCCTTGTTAATAACTTAAAGAAGTCTTATTTTATTTCAGAAAATACGTAGAGGAATATCAAAATAAGTTTTTAAGTTTTCCAAACATGGACTTCCCGAAACGGGTCAAAACATATTTATAAAGCAAATGAAATCTTAGAAATGATACGAATAAACGTTCAAACAAAATCACTTAGACATCTTCTTATTTTAAATGTCAACTGCAACTAAGTAGCTCCATTGCATGCCAAGGCGTCCTTTTCATTCTTCAACAAACCTGAAATCAATTTCATATGCACGCAAAGTCAGACGAGCTGAGTAAATTCAAGTTTTATAAATTTATGTAAGCAAGTAAATTTTCAAAATAAGACTTTACAAAATACTTCAACCTCAAAGTTAACAATAACCGCAATCTGCCTATTTGTTTTCCCAAGCAACAATCAAAGTCTTGGATAAGGGCAATCAGCCTATTTAACTCAAGACTTCAGTTACCAACTATAATAAGCGCATTCGGCCTATTTGACACAAGTACTATCAAGTCTAACTAAGCGCATTCCGCTTACTAGACTCAAATCACATTAGCCGCATTCTGCCTATTTGACACAAAACTATACCAAGTCTACATAAGGGCATTCCACCTACTCGACTCATAACATATACATAAATCAGAGCAGACATATCACATAACTATCATAGCTTTATTTATAATGTCAGGTAACCATCAAACAAATTCTATTTATATATAATAAAACATATAACATAAACCATGTAACAATCATGACAAGACCTGACCTAACAAGTATAAGATTTCAAATACGTGTTTAAGACATGCATATTAGCCCAAAACGTTTAAAAACAGTAAAAAGGGCATCATGAATTCACCTGAATGCGAGAACAAGTACCCAACAAGCTAATTGACACTGGGAGGCTACACACACAATCAAGCACCTGCCAATTAATAGTTACATCACACTTTAGGCCTATAAGACTTCTATAGTTCCAAACAGGTCAACCGGGTAACATTGAAATCCCTAGAAAGATGTAGTTCATCAATTACACTCCCTAGCATAAAACTATTTTATCTAAGCCCCCAAGCATTATTTTATCCTTAAAACATTAGCCAATATGTTTGGGAGGCAATTGAATGTGAGGCTACACCTATTTCATTTTAAATATTCCCATTACTCGTACTAGAACCACCTCAAAGGTGTAACTAACCAATTCAGCCCATACTCATCACAATTTCATTTGTAAGAATCCCATATTCTATATTAATGGTCTAGGGTCTAATTTGGTGACTCATAAATTGCGAAAATTCCTAAAATTGACAAACGAATACCCTTTTTCGCAAAGTAATGTGTCCTTTACCCAATTCGGCCCTATTATTCACTTAAACCATACTTTATATCATATTTCATCATTAGAAACATTTGGGATGAGATTTGGTGTAACGTCCCAAAATCCCTAATACAAATTTAGTACTAACACGAATGAGGTGGTTTTATGTAAGCCAATAAATTACGGATATCTAAAAATTCCTAAGTTAGGAATTAATCCCGATAGTCGTCTACCCAAAATAATAGAAAACACATCACACGAATCTAATTAAGTTAATGTTTTTAATTCATGGCAATATGGGAAACTAACTTAGGGGGCTAATTGTGAAATTATGCTGAAGATGAAGTGAGGGGGTTAATATGTAAAAAAGGTGGAAGATCACACATACCAGTGATCGACTTCTACACCTTCAAAACACACACATATACTCTCATCTTCACCTAAAAGACCAATTCAGCCCCAAATCAAAGGTTCTTACAAGTGCATGAGCAATTTCTTGATCATCTAGAGTTTTAATCAACATAAGGTAACCTTAGAACTCTTTTATTTTGAGAAAAACCCATGTATGTAAAAGATGGTGATTTAGGGTTCTTGACAAAACACGAATCTAATGATGTCTAAGGATCTCCTTGTGATTAGGAACCTCAAATATGCCTATAAACACTAAATACATGATCAATTTGAAACTATGTGGTGTTATGTTAATTCTTGAAGTATGTATGTAATGGGTTTATAGACTAGACATAGACACCATTATCTGTGGTTGCATAATTTTGCATAATTAGCTATTGTGAAAGCAACATAAATGTGCTAAAGACCAAGGTATACATGTGTTGATAATTAATTAAGCCTATGGTAAAATCCATGTAATCTAGAAGGTTTAGAAAATTAATTGTAAAATTGTGCACATAACGTGTTTGATGATTGCTTGAAAGAACATTTATTCACTTAGAAACTTGTTTAAGTGACTAGAACTTGTGTGCTTGCAATTTAGGCCTAATCTAATCATATGTGATCATGTGGTTAAAGTATGCAAGAAACGAGTAATTAAACACCTATATGCAATGAACATTTAAGAGGTGTTATGCTTGAAGATTCGGGAAGCCAAAACGGCAAGAATTCAAGGTTATTGGAAAGCAAGTAAGGTAAGTTGTTCTAACAACTTCATATATTCGAATATAGGTCTAATGCGTAGTCTACTCAAGGTAAATTCGTGGCTCGTATACCTTACATAAGTTGGAATGGGTTAACTAGCAATAGGTTTTGTAATGGTGTCGATCGGGCAAGTGCACCTAGTTAGTTTAGACCATGAGTCCTTGGATGCGAGGGCATTGCCATAACAGTAACAGAAGCAAGACATGGTTACTAGTTGACCGGTATCATTGGTATTAAGTATCCATCAAAAACTAAGTGCATTAGTAACTACATACAAGGTATAGCTTGGCAAGGGTAAGCAATGTGCATACCTTGATCAATCCGGTTATGAGTTCGATGCATAAGTGTCCTACAGGATTGTAAAGCAAGGATGAACCCATGACATTACTCAGATGATTAAGGAATGTACAATGGCGATGCAATACCCTTGGAAACTAACCTTGGTATGATACTTGTGCATATGGTCCTAAACGGGTCAAAAGATCCATGTCGGATAAAACACATAAGCTATGAGCTATTTTCCCAGTTGGAAACTAATAATAGTTAGTGATACTAGAATAAGTATGTTATGTTTGGAAAAACAAGTCTAAATCACTTCGTATGTGGAACTAGTCCTAAACGGGTCAAAACAACCATATCCGAATAAAAAAGAATCACATTAGTAGAAACCGAATGAGGTTATGAACGGACTCTTAAACGTGTTTGCAACAACCTAAATACTTGGATATATAGCTTGGAAAAGCTTCTAATACAAGCTGAAAGTGTAGGCCATGAAATGGTGAAAATGGTAGTTTTGATATAATTTACACAGGCCTTTGAAACGGCTGCATAAGGTTTCCTTGGTATTTCAAAACGGCTTTTTCGGGTGTATTAGGAACTTTTATTATTTAAAGCCTAAACAGAAAGGTGAAACGGACGTGTAAGACTTCAATGAAAAAATTATAATGGCCGCATAAGCGGGCAAGGCTGAAATGTTTGTTTTTGTTTTCTCTTTAAGCCTTGGAAGTTTAGGTAAGTTTAATCAAGTTATTTCTTGATGTTAACCCAAGGTACCAATCTTAAGGAGCATGGGAAGGAGATCAAGCCACTTATGAAGAACCGAACGCGCACAAGATTATTAAAACGCTTCCTCACACTCGATTTTGAGTCTTGAACTATACGGGGTTGCAACTTAATTGGAAAATAGATTCATGTAAACGATATAATGGGATTGTAAACTCTTTTGCATGATGTGAACCTCATTTTAATTTGGTTGATCCTACGGGACATGACAAAACTTTTTAAGTACACGATTAATCTCTCAAAAATTAAGTCTGTAACACCTCGGTTTTAGGACCCAAAAATTTTTGGTGCAACATTACTATTTTATAACGAATAAAATGAATAATAAATAATACATAATAATACGCTTATGTACGAAATCGAAACCGAGTCATTGTATATAAAATATTGTTAAATAATACACATCACGAGAACGACCCGATACGTGTTACGAACCCGAACTCGGTTCCGTGACTCATGGGTGGGTCACCCATGGGGACACATGGCATATGTGCCATGTGCTCCATGGCAACCTCTACACTTGATAAGATATCCATTTAACCTCAACTCAAACATAAAAACCTAAAGACCACCTTCACTTGTTTCCTGTACACACACACACTTTACAATATTGAGATAGAGGGAAGGAGAAAGCTGGAGAACCACCTCTGTCATGGTGGTGGAGCATGGGGACAACCCCTCCTCTCCCGGCGGCGCTACTCTCAGTACAAACACACCCACACCACACAGATCTTAATTCAAGAGAGAAAGAGATAGAGGCGGTGGAGTATGGCTGATGACGGCGGGGCGCCAAAGAGTTGGCGGGGGAAAGCTCACCGTTCGATTATGATGTTCCGGGGAATCATCGTGGATTGTTATGATGTTTCAGGGAATCATCGGGAGTCATTACGATGGTTCAAGGGATCATCGGGGGTCGGTCCATAATCATGTGTACAAGGATTGGTGATGTGTAGAATTGTCGGATTTAATGCACACACATGAGTCTTGAGTCATTTAATGCACACACGCAAGTCTCGAGTCCCTGGGATTGGTGAACGGATGTGAACGTGTTAGTTATCAAGTATTATGTGTTTATAATCATTATGTAACTTATCGGTATGTGAATATGTGCTTATATGTGTTAAAATAGTGTTTAACGCGCCAAAAACTCACAAAAACCTGCATGGGGCGACTAGGGTGTAGCCATTAAGATTCCTAAGGGCCACCTGCAGTTCCTACTCACGTGTAACATCAGAAGCGACTAGAAACAGCTATAAATACCATACTTGACTTGTAAAACATCATTTGTGAAACCCTAACTCGCCCCAAACTTCTCTCACACGAACTCGTTTTTGCCCTAAATCTACCATTTCCAAGCCTTGAACATCATTTCTAGCAAAATCTAAAGTGTGTTATCCATCCTAAGCTTTTGTAATCTTGTTATTTTGATCCCTAAAGGTCCAGACCTGGTTTTGTGAAGTTTGTGTCTTTGAAAACCTTTGAAAAACATTTTTGAAACAAGTCTAATCCTTTATATGAGTTCTATGTGATGGATTCATGTAAAGAACAGTTTTTGATGATTAAAACATAGGGATTCTTATGTGGTTGACGTGTTGTTGATATGGATAAGTTGTTAGGATGATTATCTAGGTGTTTGAAGGTTGTTTGATTTGCTTTGATGATAATATGTGTTTTAACCCATTTGAGTGATTTAGGAGGATTTAGGATTGGTGTGTGCTGGTTTTCAATAAAAACTTAACTTCTGTTCAAAAAGAGCAAATCCCGAGAGAAATGCCAAGAGTGGTGATGAAAAGGTGAGTAAGTTGGAAAACAGTTGGACACTTACAAGTTTTAAATTTATAATTTAAAATGATAGTTGCTCAACGTTCTAGACCCAGCACAATAGGCAAGCGCACCTATCGTGTATAGTATAGAAATGTGCAAGTACTGAGTATCGAATCCATGGACACGATTTTTACTACTCGGCTTCCTAAAATTACTTAAAATACTTTTAAACAACGTGGAGAAAAAGTAAAGTAAAAAGAGAGATGTAAACTTTTAATAGAAATCAATGACAAAACAATGGTGTTGCTTCGGGATCAGATGGAACCTGGTATGAAAAATAGTTATCTTTATTTTAAGTGGTGTGTTTAAGTTGCACACTTATGCTTAACTTAGAATTGCTACAGCATTTTCTAGAGGTGACTGTTATCGCAAAAGCTGTACAAACGACTGTATTCTTAAGGTTATTATGAGGGTCTCTTGACCTGGTAAGCTCACCTCTCAACACTAAAAAGAAAGTGACCCGAGACTGTGTCGATTCAACCCCAAATTACCCGCCTCCCAATGTTGCGATATAGACATCTAACTATTTAAACTTTTATGAATAATTTACCGGTGGCCGGAGCATGACCGAATAAATTACCACTTAATATCATAAAAGGGTCGTGACCAACCGGCACACGTGCACCTTCTAATTGATTTAATTAATTTATCAAAAAGTGAGTGATCTATTATTAACTGTGTGGCAGTATAACAATGAAAGAAAATAAAGACCGTTTTCTCTCAACACGGGTTCATCAAACCTTAAACTGAGCTAAGGCTATCACATAGACAATGATGCCAAGTCGCAAGAATAAGTCGTTAGGATCTGAGTTTGATTTGTTAAGATTGTTTAAGTAATGAAATAGATGAATGAATACTAAAGATGGAAACTGTAGCGGAATATAAACTATAAATCTTAACAAACAGAACAATTGCTTTCAAACAAGTACTTTTCATTAGTCATCACATATTGTGAAATAAGAGTACAAGTTATTATAATTCTCCCCCTCAGCCTGATCACTCAATTACTTTGTCTGTGTAAGAGAATGTGTGAGAGTGATAAATAGAACAGTACAGGCACTGTTCTATTTATGGACATACCAAAGCACTGATGACTTAAGACTGACGTCACCTAGACAGTGACAGCTAACTACCTTAACAACATAAAACATCTGCTAGAATAAACTACTGTTACATTGCCTATACCACTGATAAGTAAACGATCTTCAACATCTGTTGGAGCCTAAGTGTTGTTAGCTCCAACAGACCTTTGGTCTTTGCCAGCACTTTGTCTTGTTCCTTGTCAGCACTTTAATCATCAGTTGTTTCTTCAATCAGCAGCACTTTAGTGTCAACAGTTAGAGTCATCAGTCGTTTGGAAGGATCCTTGTATAAAGTACTGTTTTATTTATAATCAGAAGAGTAGAAAACTTTGGCTTTCAATCATATGTTCTTTTCCAGGTCAGCAGACCCAACAATCTCCCCGTTGAACAGATGATGCCAAAATTTGTCTTTATTCCTGATCTTTATTCCTCGTCAGACTTTCTCTTATTTGACCCTTAAACTGTAGTTAAAAGTCAAATGAATAGAGATCATCAGCTTCCCTTTCTAGCTCCAAACTCATCAATCAAGGAGATCATGTGCACTCAGACTATATGCATCATCCATGGTGAGTTTTTGGATCTTTCCGTCTGACCTGAGCAGAGTCAATTCATGGCTGGCTTTGTCTACCTTCCATTTTAGAATTTTTGAGTTAGAAGGATTTTTGGGCTGCAAGTTTATTGATGATGAGTTTGGTGATGGAGGTCTCCCAATGATTCTTCTCAGTTCTTCACTGATGGGATCAGAAAAATACTTGACTTGGTTGAAGGTCCCCTCTTTCACATATGTTTCAGCAAACTTTCTTTGGTCTTCTTCAGACATTTCTTTCTGTCTTTTGATTTGTCTTCTAGCAGCATTTGTAATGTCTGATGAAGGAAGCAAAGTTTCTAATGAAAGGGTTTGATGGGATCTTCTAACCTGTTCATCATCATAGTAAGTTGGTTTTGGTGGAAGAGTTGGATCGGTTTTTCTTTGTTCTTCAAGTTTCTTATATGTTTCCACCAATCTTAGTTTAGACCATCTTGCCACAGACTTCATCTCACCATAACCAGCATCAACCAATTCAGCCCTCATTCTTTTAAACTTTAAAGCTCTGACAGGGTCTTTGCCCTTCCTGAAGTCAGGTACAACAGCCTTTTGGTTTGTTTTATTCAGATCTTCAATCCTCTGTAATTCTTCTTTTAAGGCTTGAATAGTCCAACCAGTGAAATGTTTCCTATTGGCTTTGTAAGTCTTGGTGGCCATAATCTGATCAAGAAGAGATTCCCTGACCAACTTTACCATCTCACCACTGATGGGCTTTGAAGACATGGATTTGCTCAGGTCCTTGGCAAAATCTTCAATCCTTCTTAGTTTGCCAAGTTCTGCTGAATGAATGCCCTGAGCAGTCCTGTCATCCTTCCCTTTGCACTTCTCTTTTATGATCACGTCTGTTTGTAGTATTTTCTGCTTCAGGTATTCATCACGGTATCTAGGCTTAGGTAGATTTAGACTTGAGAGAGATGGGAAAGACAATTGTGTAGCATCCTCAGTATTATAGAAGGACTGAATTTCCTTCTTGATCATGTCAAGCTCAAGGGGATACTGAGCTGCCAGTGGGATATCAGATGTTTGTGATTTGGTGGTGGTGAATTTGGAAGTGTGTGGTGAAAAAGATTGAAGTGGAATGGCAGGAATGGGTTGAGTTGGTGGTGGTGTGGTGGCTATGTTCTCATCTTGCACAACAAAGGTGGATTTCCTTTTTCTCTTGTACAAGATGGTTGGAGATGGTGGTGATTGTGGTGTGTTAACATCTGTTGGCAATTGTGTAGTACCAGCAGATGTTTGAGGTGGTGATGGTATAGGTGATAAGGTCAAGGCTAAAGCAGTGGTGGTGGTTGTAGTGGATGTTGTGGTAGATGGTATAGCAGTTGTTTTGGTGGAGGCAGCAACAGAGGTTTTTGTTTTTGATGGAGGCTGCCTGACATGATGAGCAGGCCTTTTCTTCCTTTTGGAAGTTTCTATATTTTCATTTTCCTACTGTTGTTCTTCTTTCTTTTTAGAAAGATTCTCTGCCTTAGTTTTCAGTGTTTCAGCCCTAATCTTCTTTTAGCTTCAACAGCCTTTTCAGCCTTTTCATTTTCAGTTTCATCAACTTCTTTGGTTTTTGCTACTTCAGCAGTGGTTTGGTCAGCATACTCTGGAACAGGCTCTTGAGCAGACTCTTGTTGTGAAGGTGGAGCCCCAGAAGGTTTCAACTTCCTTAGCCTGTCTCAGCCACTCTCCCCCGTTTTGGCATTAGCTGCAGTGAATTCATGATCATCTTCATCTCTTAAGATAGTTATGGGGGCAGAGCCAGTAGTCTTCAACAAATGATCTTTGATGGCTCTGATGTCTGCTTTGGTGTCATTGAACCTTGCATCTACCATGTTCCTGATCATATTCATGTAAGTTTCTTGGGTTTGATTAGCTAGTTTTTGATGAGCTATGATGATGGGGCTGACTGACTTCCATAGCTCACTAGCAATATCTTGGGTGGATGGTTGACTTTGTGTGAGAGTCACCAGGGTCTGCATCATTGTCTTGATATCACCCTTGATTTCAGATACTGATGATTCTATGGCATTAACTCTCTCCGTCAATTCCTGGTATTTTAATCCATCACCTAACTTAATAGGATCATCTGGATTCCTACCAGAGGTGGTAGTTGTAATTGGTTCAGTCCTAGGAGGAGTATCCATTGGAAAGAAACTAGATGTCCCTTTTTCTTGGTACTGGGGACTTCCAACTGGTTTTGAGGTCAATAGTGTAGCCTCAGCAGTTGTTTCCTTCAAGGAAGTCTGATTGATGTAACCACTGTTCTGAAGCGAGACAATGGTCTCTACAACAGTAGTGGCTGCTTCACTTGAACTACCACTATGAGCTACATGTAACTCAAAGGGTGTGGCCTCCTCTGTTTGTGGGATAACCAGTTGACTTTTCTCTGGACCAGTCAGTTGTTGAGGTATACTCTTAGTGATAGGTGGTTGAGAGGAACTGGTTGAGTCCAGAATTTTATCAATGGCCTCAAACAATGGTTGCATAGTGGGTGGAATAGGAGGATTTGATGGTGAGGGTTGTGGAGTAACAAGAATATTAGCCCTGGGAGAAGGACTTGTAAACAGATGTTTAAGTGAATCATCTGTTCCATGATGTGTGTCCCCTTGGCTTACAACATGATCCTTTTGAGAGGATACATGAGGAGTTAGGCTGGATTAAGACTTTACCACCCGTTGAGAGGAAGTATCATCAGTGGTTGTTTGTTGCTTTTGTGTTGCAACAGGATTCTTCTCTGGTATCTCATCCTCCAAAGTCACCTTTTTGGGTTGCTTTTTGGGGGGTTTTGAGGATGGAATGGTCTTTTTGGAGGTGGCTGGTGTGGATTTCACAGCACTGGATGTAGTGCCATGATCACCAGGAGCAATGGGCTTAGCAACAGAGGTATGCACAACAGTTGTTGTCTTAACTCTCTTTGCTTGTGTTTTTGAAACTTTTGTTTTTGCAGGTTTTTCTTGATTAGGACCTAACATCCTTGTAAAAGTTTCTTGGGACAGGCTATTCATTTGAAGGCCTTGCCTTTGTTTGTAATCCTTTTCAGGTAAAACCTTTTGTAGGATAAAACTTAAAATTCTTGGATACATTAGAAATGCATTATTTGACCCAGACTGTACACCCTTCACATTACCCACCAAATCTAAAAACAGCCCTTGGGATAGATTGTAGTCAGAATTTGTTAAAATAGCATATCCCAAGTACTGAACTTTTAAAGGGATTTCATTAAAAGAAGTAGTTTTGGGAGAGAGACATACAAGTAAGATATGAAAGAAATATTTCATGTCTGGGGGGAAAAACTTCTTGTAAATTGTTGCCCCAGTCAATTGACCCTCATAGCCTCTCTCTATGAACTCTGTGTGAAGTTCAGCTTTGTCAAAAGTTTCTTTACATGCCTGATCATCCAGTGAGAAGGTAGTGGATATGGTTTGTGGGGTAATGGCAACACGAGTATCTCCAATTTGTGAAACAATGGAAGTTGGCCTTTTGTCTGTGAGCAGAACTTCAGCTTTCAACCAAAATGCTTGGAGTGTGTCCTCATAAATGAGAGAACTGGAAGTCAGGGCATTTTTGTATTTTGGTACATTCAATATATCTATGATGGGATGGAAATGGCGATTTTCATCTGTTTTAGTCAGATATAGAAGATAATTATGGGGATGTGATACCCCGTAATTTCAGGTTAACACTTTAACTAGACTCCAGTTACTTATACATACTTTTCATGCATTCTGATTAACTAGGGTTGATTAGGATGAGTATACGTGCATGGTTATAGGATAATAACTGCATGAAATGGTAATTCGGAGAATTACCAGACTACGTACACAAGTAGGTAACCCGGAACGTTGGTGACTTGGTAAAAATATGATTATTGCAAACTTACATGTTAATATTATGTGATTATGTGAACTTATGTGATCATACGTGAACGGATCGGTAACCGGGACGGATGGACCGGGATCCGGAAATAATTGACGAACGTTTATGCGTCTTTTAGAATATTAATGTTTGGAACTTTGATGTCATAAAGTGGTTAGGGTTATAGAAGAAACGAAATAAAAATTCTGAATATTAGTCCCTCCCGCGGAGCGCGGGAGAAAAGGAAACTCCTCCGCGGTCCGCGAGAGGTTATAGTTATCTGTTTAATATTTGCAACACGCCGCGGAGCGCGGGGAGGATTAGTATCCGTCCGCGGTCCGCGGGAGAGCGAAATACGTGGAAAACAAGTTTAGGTCTCTTTAAAACGATTTTAACATCATGCAACCTCATAACCACAACCCTAATCGCCCAAAGCACCTGGTTTACGAAAAATACACCCTCTAGTACCTGCTAAGGCTTAAGAACACCATTCGGGAGGCTTGGAGAGCATTCGGTTGGTGATCTTGAAGTGCTTTCGGTATACTTTCAACTCTAGCTTGTTTTAATCTTTTCTATTATGCTTTTAAACACCATAACAATGTTTGTCCAGATCTGAAAAACTTTTATAAACATAAAAGCTTGGTTTTTATAATGATTAAAAGGATATTGCATGTTAATACTTGATGAACATGATGTGTTTTGAGTGATTTTGCATGTTATTGAGTTTGTAGACTTTTAGGGTTTATGTATGATAATATAAACATGAATATTGCTAGGTTATGATCAGATAATGTCTTATAGATGTTGTGGGGTGTTTGTTTGACGTTTTTGATTGATAATATGCAACTAGGGTTCAAGATAATCTGTAGTATTGCATGATTAGAATCTGGACAGAACGCTTGTGTCGACTTGTAGGCTCTGTTAGGTGGGTTAAAAGTTGTTGTTTTGATCTGATATTTGCATGATTGTGATGTACATGGTCTTAGCTTTTCGTAATGGGCAAGATCGTCCGTTTTGGACTCCGTTTGACTAGTTTTTGGAATTTTATTTGATTAGTGGTCATATCAGAAATTCGGATTTGTAAATTGGGTCAACTTTAAACGGTCATAACTTGAGATTTACAAAGAATTAGGTTATGAAATTTTTACAGTAGGTCAACATTGGAAAAACTCGGCTTTTCCAAGTGGATTCATCCCGTTTGGATGAATACACAATCCTTGGGAATTTTTCTACTAAACTGACCTGCTGTGGGAATTTTCTGGATATAGCTGTGTTGCACGAATTTTAATAATTTTTGAGTTTATTTTTAATTCAAGGAAAAATTAGGGGTTAACGAATGAATTCCGATGCATACTCAGTAAAAATTTGAGACGTTAATTCATTCTTTAAGTATTTTAAATAAATTACTTTTCACAGCGCACAATCTGCCCAGAAAACGCAGATTGTGTATGGAGTCTTTGTGTGATTACTTGGGGTCGTATACGATATGTAATTGACGTGAACTTGCTTGGATAGTTGTATGAGATGTATGTGAGACACTTAACTGATAATAATCATGATAATCACCAACGGGGTACGTAGGACTTACTTGTGCATGTAGAGTCTTTAGGCGTCACTGCATGGTTTGAACATTAAAACGTTTTGGACAAACGAGCGATATGGTGTATGGTTTATACACATATACTCACATAATAATACACATAATAGGGAGTCGGTAGCGAGTCTCTATTTCTCAAGAGTTTGGATATTTTTGCTTGCAACCTAAGGTGAGTTTCACTACTTTTTCTCAAAGCATGCGTCTCGGGTTGAGACTACATTGGTAACGTTTTCTAGTCTGTCTTGAGACTACTTTCTTTTACACATCCCGGGTTTTGGGGTGCATGGTTCACGGGGTGAATCTACTTTTACTAATTCATATTTATGTCCTTGATGAACTAAACCAAACATATCTTTTAAGTCATTCAAAATACCGAATCAATTGCCGGTTGGGCAAGCGGGTTAATTAGTTGATAGCGCTATTAGGTCTAACAAACCTCACATCGTGCTGGGAGCACGGGTGTGAACTATTTAGCTTTAAACATAATATCATTGTCGATGGGCAATGATGCAAGGCATCCTTATCCCGGTTATGGGAACTTGTTCATTAGTAGTTCGGTATTCGCCGGTTTTAGTTATCATGAGTGGGCTAGCTACCCCTGACATTTGAATTAGCTATTGTTTACAGGGTCTGGGAGGCCAACGTTATACACTTGACTTTGGGGTTTTTGAGAACCTACACTTTTATTTACATCGCTTACTTACTTTGTGAACTCACCGACTTTATGTTGACACATTTTAGCATGCTTTGCAGGTCCTTAGGTACGGAGCACGTTTTAGGGCATGCATCATTTTGAGTCTTGGGTTATGGACATTTGTTAATTCGTACTTTTAAACTTTGGTTTTGGGCGCGTTGTTTTGCGCAGACTTTTGCAAATGTTTTACTTTATTTACGCTTCCGCATTACTTTAAATTGCTTGGTTAAACTTTGAAACTTTTTCTTTAAAACGAACTAAATGGTTTGGGCATTTAGAGTCGTTCATGATACTTATGGCTATGGATCCTGGTTTGTCATGCGCCTCGCGGTAAAACTCCGCAGTGGAAATTTGAGGGTGTGACAGATTGGTATCAGAGCCATTGGTTATAGTGAACTAGGAATTGCATTGCATTCTAGTCTATAATCTCTATAGCATAAGTATTAGTACACTCACCGTCTTCAGTGCACGCTTACTATTCTCGATTTCGAACACTAACCTAACGTATTGCAGGTAACTATGGTTAACCCCGCTCACCGAAATTACTCTTATCGTGCTCATGATGGGCGACGACGTCCTATGTATAACCCTTATGAGGCCCCATCTTCGTCACTTGAGCCACGTGAAGCCACCAATCGTTGGCTTTGGTTCACAGACGTCTTGCACTCATGGGTTGTTAGCTATGGGGTGCCAGCTATAGTACCTCCCATTATTGACTCGTGGGAGAGGTCACTTGCAGGGATGGTTAGACATGTGCATACTGAGCTGGATAATGCCTTCACCGTCATTAAGGAATTTCAGTTCTGGAGGAGAAACGCTGATGAGACATTGACACATGTGGTGGGACAGATTGACCACCTGCTCAGCGAACTAAGGAAAGTAAAGAAAGAGGCTGAGGAAGCAAAACAAGATGCTACTGCTACCAAACAAGAATTGGCACGTACTCGAGAGGAGTTAGCTACGGTTCGCAACCGGCTTATGGAAGCTTTGGAACCAATTGGGAAGAGAACCCCGAAGAGGAACCCATGGAGGAAGGATATAATGCACTGGAAGCAGCACTCGATGCAGCACTTATGGAGGTGGAAGAGGAGGAAGAACATGTGGAGTTACAGGAGGAAAGTGAGGATGAAGGATCGGTCATCTCTACAGACGACGATTGATTTTATTTATTACTATTTATTTAGTTATTTATTTTGTTCCTAGTATGTTATGACTTTTATTTTATCTCGTGAGACTTGATGACCTTTTGGATTGTTTTGGAACGTTGGTATTTTATTATTGATTGAACTTTTATTTTATTATTTATATGTGCGCGACTTACTAATACACTGTGTTGTGCAAACGATTGTATTCTCATGGGTATAGTGTATTTGTAGAACTACTATGGCGGGAAGAGGTCAAGGACGAGGAAATATCAACCTAACACAAGCTGAGCTGACTGCACTTGTCAACGACAGGGTGGTTGCAGCCCTCGCAGCTATTCAAGCTGGTAACACTAATTCGCTCTATTCACTCTTTCTACGAACTCCAGCGTTAAATTCTATTACTCATATGACTTCCGTGTTTGCACGTAGGTCAACCTCCACCCCACCCTCCAGCCTGCACCTACAAGACCTTCATGGACTGCAAACCTCAAAACTTTGGGGGATCTGAAGGTGCAGTTGGACTACTTAGGTGGTTCGAAAGGGTGGAGTCATGCTTTGCTATGTGCAACTGTCTACCAGCTGACCGGGTCAAATATGCCGCTGGTACACTTGATAACGCGGCGTTATCCTGGTGGAACTCTCAGAAACAAATACTGGGTGTGGATGTGGCAAATGCTACGCCTTGGGAGGCTTTCAAGGAAATGATGAGGGAGGAGTACTGCCCTCGGGATGAAATCCAGAAGCTGGAAACTGAGTACCTGAATCTGAAAATGGTGGGGTCGGATATTGAAGCCTACACCACTAGGTCACATGAGCTGGCAACTATGTGCCCTAACTACTCAACCCCGCTCTACAAGCGGATTGAACTGTACATCAAGGGTCTGGTGCCACAGATTAAGGGCATGGTTACTGCTGCAAACTTCAACAATCTTCGGCAGGTGATTCGTATGGCACACCAGCTGACCGACCAGAAAGTAGAGGAGGGACTACTGCCCCCTCGAGTTGCTTCATCCTCTGGTACTAGTGATAACAAGAGGAAGTGGGAGAATGCGTCTGGCAAACCCCCAGGTAATGGTAATCAACAGCAGCAGCACCCGAACAAGAAACATGACAACCACAGCAACAACAACAACCGTACTCAGACTCAAGGTGGTTATCACGGAAATCGGCCCAAGTGCGCTAAGTGCAACTATCACCACTCTGGGCCATGTAACCGGATTAGATGCGATCGTTGTGGTAAGCTGGGGCATGTGCAGAAAGACTGTAGAGTCAACCTCCAGGGTAACCCACCCCCGCAGGGTCAACAGCAGAAGGGTGGGAAAGCGTGTTTCCAGTGTGGTAGCGAAAACCACTTCAAGAAAAATTGTTCCCAGCTGAACGGTAATGGAAACAATGGGGGTAATAACAACAACACTAACACTGGTAACAACAACAACGGCAACAATTATGGGGCGCGTGGTAGAGCATTCGTGATTGGCTCTGGGGAAGCGAGGAATGATAACAACGTCGTGACGGGTACGTGTTCCTTAAACGACACTCTCGCTTCTGTTTTATATGATACTGGTGCAGACTATAGTTTTGTGTCATCAAAACTTAGCAAACAACTAGGTATAGTTCCTACAATACTCGAGACCCCGTACTCTATAGAACTAGCTGATGGGAAGCCTGTTGAGGTAACCCACATTCTTCGTGACTGTAAGCTCGAACTAGATGGGCAGTTGTTTGCCATCGACCTTTTACCTATCACCCTAGGAAGCTTTGATCTCGTGGTTGGCATGGACTGGTTGTCCAAGCAACACGCCGAAATTCTCTGCCAGGAGAAAATTGTTCGTATCCCTCTCCCTAGTGGAGAAATCTTATCTGTCCAGGGTGATCGCGGTGGTGCCATAGTGGGCATCATCTCTTACTTAAAGGCCCAGAAGTGCATCCGGAAGGGCTATCCAGCCATATTGGCTAACATTTCTGACACTCGAGCGGAAGTCGAAACAAAAATCGAGGACATCCCTGTGGTCCGAGATTTTCCAGATGTTTTCCCAGAGGAACTGCCTGGACTCCCACCAGTTCGCCAAGTGGAGTTCCAAATTGACCTTGCACCAGGAGCCGCCCCAGTTGCGCGTGCACCATACCGCCTTGCACCAGGCGAACTTCGAGAACTATCTACCCAACTCCAAGAACTATTGGACAGGGGTTTCATTAGACCTAGTTCTTCACCATGGGGAGCCCCAGTCTTATTTGTGAAAAAGAAGGATGGGAGTTTTCGTATGTGTATCGATTACCGAGAATTGAATAAGGTGACAATTAAAAATCGCTACCCTTTACCTCGTATTGATGATCTATTCGACCAGCTCCAGGGGTCGAGTTTCTATTCCAAGATTGACTTAAGGTCGGGGTACCACCAACTGAGGGTCCGAGAGGAGGATGTACCAAAGACAGCCTTTCGAACTCGTTATGGGCACTATGAATTTTTGGTAATGCCCTTCGGGCTGACCAATGCACCAGCTGTGTTCATGGATCTTATGAACCGTGTGTGCAAACCTTATTTGGACAAATTTGTCATAGTGTTCATAGACGACATCCTAATCTATTCCAAGAGCAGGGAAGAGCACGAGCAACACCTGCGACTGATATTGGAACTCCTGAGAAATGAGCAGTTATATGCAAAGTTCTCTAAGTGCGACTTCTGGATTCGTGAAGTCCAATTTTTGGGTCATGTGGTGAACGAGGCAGGAATACAAGTTGATCCTGCCAAGATAGACGCAATTAAGAAGTGGGAGGCTCCTAAGACTCCTACGGAGGTGCGACAGTTCCTTGGTCTTGCGGGATATTATCGCAGATTCATCAAGGGATTCTCAAAGATCGCTCAACCCCTCACCGCCTTGACACAGAAGGGGATTACTTATAAGTTGGGGGAAGCCCAAGAGGCCGCTTTTCAGTTGTTAAAAACGAAACTCTGCAGCGCACCGATATTATCACTACCTGAGGGTACGGAGGACTTTGTAGTGTACTGTGATGCATCTATTCAAGGTCTAGGGTGTGTTTTGATGCAACGCGAAAAGGTGATCGCGTATGCTTCACGACAACTAAAGAATCATGAGAAAAATTATCCCACCCATGATTTGGAGCTGGGAGCATTGATTTTCGCTCTCAAAATTTGGAGGCACTATCTCTATGGGACAAAGTGCACGATTTTTACTGATCACAAGAGCCTCCACCATATATTCGATCAGAAGGTGCTGAACATACGACAACGTCGATGGGTCGAGCTCCTGAATGATTATGACTGTGCCATCAAATACCATCCAGGGAAGGCTAACGTAGTAGCAGATGCCCTGAGTCGTAAAGAAACAAAACCTAAACGAGTGCGAGCCTTGCAACTCACCATACACTCTAACCTGCCTGACAAAATACGCGAAGCCCAGGGCGAGGCTTTGAAGAAGGAAAACATCGGGCAAGAGAACCTGCACGGTGTTGATAAGCACCTGGAACTAAAAACAGACGGTCTCCAATACTTCACGGACCGAGTCTGGATCCCATGTTTTGGGGATCTTAGACAACTAGTGCTCGATGAGGCTCACACATCCCGTTACTCGATACATCCTGGCTCAGATAAGATGTATCAAGATCTCAAAACTCTATATTGGTGGCCAAACATGAAAGCAGAGATAGCCACATATGTTAGCAAGTGTCTGACTTGTGCTAAGGTTAAGATTGAATATCAGAAACCTTCGGGCTTGCTCCAGCAACCAGAAATCCCAATGTGGAAATGGGATGGAATCTCTATGGACTTTGTCACAAAGCTCCCTAAAACGCCAAGTGGGCATGATAAGATTTGGGTCATCGTCGACCGGTTGACCAAATCGGCACACTTCCTTGCAATAAAGGACACAGATAAACTGGAGAAGCTGGCCAATCTTTACATCAAAGAGGTTGTCTCTAGGCACGGGGTGCCTACTTCTATCATCTCTGATCGCGACGCGCGATTTGCATCTCATTTTTGGAAAACTCTCCACGATGCTTTGGGGACTCGTTTAGACATGAGCACAGCCTATCACCCTCAGACGGATGGACAGAGTGAACGTACCATCCAAACGTTAGAAGATCTACTACGAGCATGCGTGGTGGACTTTGGAAACAATTGGGATAAGCACTTGCCACTGATTGAATTCTCTTACAACAATAGTTACCACACTTCGATTCAGTGTGCGCCCTTTGAGGCACTTTATGGACGCAAGTGTAGATCTCCCCTCTGTTGGACTGAAGTTGGGGATAGCCAACTGACAGGTCCCGAACTTGTGCACGAAACTTCTGAGAAGATAGTGCAAATCAGAAACAGGATGGCTGCTGCTCGTGATCGACAGAAAAGCTACGCTGATAGACGTAGAAAACCTTTGGAGTTCCAGGTAGGGGACAGGGTCTTACTAAAGGTGTCACCTTGGAAGGGTGTGATACGTTTTGGAAAACGGGGGAAACTGAACCCACGATATGTTGGACCATTCGAGATCATCAAGAGGGTTGGTCCAGTAGCTTATGAACTAAATCTACCTGAGGAACTCAGTGGAGTACACAACGTATTTCATGTATCGAATCTGAAGAAGTGTTTGTCAGATTCGACATTAGCGGTACCACTAGAGGAGATTCAGGTAGACGAACAACTGCGGTTTGTAGAAGAACCGGTGGAAATTCTTGATCAAGGCAATAAGAAACTCAGAAAAGCACCATACCTATTGTGAAGGTGCGGTGGAACTCTCGTCTAGGACCGGAATACACGTGGGAACGCAGGGATCAAATGCGACAAAAATACCCACACCTCTTTACTGAACCTGAAATCGTACATAGATCAAACGCGGAACATAAAGCAGCTCGTTCAAAGTGAATTTCGGGGCGAAATTCCTTTCAACTTGGGGATGATGTGACATCCGGGAACCAAGCATACTTTTCTCAGCTGACTTTATTGTTTACTTGCTGAATTTTGGGACGAAATTCTTTTCAACTTGGGGATGATGTGATACCCCGTAATTTCAGGTTAACACTTTAACTAGACTCCAGTTACTTATACATACTTTTCATGCATTCTGATTAACTAGGGTTGATTAGGATGAGTATACGTGCATGGTTATAGGATAATAACTGCATGAAATGGTACTTCGGAGAATTACCAGACTACGTACACAAGTAGGTAAGCCGGAACGTTGGTGACTTGGTAAAAATATGATTATTGCAAACTTACATGTTAATATTATGTGATTATGTGAACTTATGTGATCATACGTGAACGGATCGGTAACCGGGACGGATGGACCGGGATCCGGAAATAATTGACGAACGTTTATGCGTCTTTTAGAATATTAATGTTTGGAACTTTGATGTCATAAAGTGGTTAGGGTTATAGAAGAAACGAAATAAAAATTCTGAATATTAGTCCCTCCCGCGGAGCGCGGGAGAAAAGGAAACTCCTCCGCGGTCCGCGAGAGGTTATAGTTATCTGTTTAATATTTGCAACACGCCGCGGAGCGCGGGGAGGATTAGTATCCGTCCGCGGTCCGCGGGAGAGCGAAATACGTGGAAAACAAGTTTAGGTCTCTTTAAAACGATTTTAACATCATGCAACCTCATAACCACAACCCTAATCGCCCAAAGCACCTGGTTTACGAAAAATACACCCTCTAGTACCTGCTAAGGCTTAAGAACACCATTCGGGAGGCTTGGAGAGCATTCGGTTGGTGATCTTGAAGTGCTTTCGGTATACTTTCAACTCTAGCTTGTTTTAATCTTTTCTATTATGCTTTTAAACACCATAACAATGTTTGTCCAGATCTGAAAAACTTTTATAAACATAAAAGCTTGGTTTTTATAATGATTAAAAGGATATTGCATGTTAATACTTGATGAACATGATGTGTTTTGAGTGATTTTGCATGTTATTGAGTTTGTAGACTTTTAGGGTTTATGTATGATAATATAAACATGAATATTGCTAGGTTATGATCAGATAATGTCTTATAGATGTTGTGGGGTGTTTGTTTGACGTTTTTGATTGATAATATGCAACTAGGGTTCAAGATAATCTGTAGTATTGCATGATTAGAATCTGGACAGAACGCTTGTGTTGACTTGTAGGCTCTGTTAGGTGGGTTAAAAGTTGTTGTTTTGATCTGATATTTGCATGATTGTGATGTACATGGTCTTAGCTTTTCGTAATGGGCAAGATCGTCCGTTTTGGACTCCGTTTGACTAGTTTTTGGAATTTTATTTGATTAGTGGTCATATCAGAAATTCGGATTTGTAAATTGGGTCAACTTTAAACGGTCATAACTTGAGATTTACAAAGAATTAGGTTATGAAATTTTTACAGTAGGTCAACATTGGAAAAACTCGGCTTTTCCAAGTGGATTCATCCCGTTTGGATGAATACACAATCCTTGGGAATTTTTCTACTAAACTGACCTGCTGTGGGAATTTTCTGGATATAGCTGTGTTGCACGAATTTTAATAATTTTTGAGTTTATTTTTAATTCAAGGAAAAATTAGGGGTTAACGAATGAATTCCGATGCATACTCAGTAAAAATTTGAGACGTTAATTCATTCGTTAAGTATTTTAAATAAATTACTTTTCACAGCGCACAATCTGCCCAGAAAACGCAGATTGTGTATGGAGTCTTTGTGTGATTACTTGGGGTCGTATACGATATGTAATTGACGTGAACTTGCTTGGATAGTTGTATGAGATGTATGTGAGACACTTAACTGATAATAATCATGATAATCACCAACGGGGTACGTAGGACTTACTTGTGCATGTAGAGTCTTTAGGCGTCACTGCATGGTTTGAACATTAAAACGTTTTGGACAAACGAGCGATATGGTGTATGGTTTATACACATATACTCACATAATAATACACATAATAGGGAGTCGGTAGCGAGTCTCTATTTCTCAAGAGTTTGGATATTTTTGCTTGCAACCTAAGGTGAGTTTCACTACTTTTTCTCAAAGCATGCGTCTCGGGTTGAGACTACATTGGTAACGTTTTCTAGTCTGTCTTGAGACTACTTTCTTTTACACATCCCGGGTTTTGGGGTGCATGGTTCACGGGGTGAATCTACTTTTACTAATTCATATTTATGTCCTTGATGAACTTAACCAAACATATCTTTTAAGTCCTTCAAAATACCGAATCAATTGCCGGTTGGGCAAGCGGGTTAATTAGTTGATAGCGCTATTAGGTCTAACAAACCTCACATCGTGCTGGGAGCACGGGTGTGAACTATTTAGCTTTAAACATAATATCATTGTCGATGGGCAATGATGCAAGGCATCCTTATCCCGGTTATGGGAACTTGTTCATTAGTAGTTCGGTATTCGCCGGTTTTAGTTATCATGAGTGGGCTAGCTACCCCTGACATTTGAATTAGCTATTGTTTACAGGGTCTGGGAGGCCAACGTTATGCACTTGACTTTGGGGTTTTTGAGAACCTACACTTTTATTTACATCGCTTACTTACTTTGTGAACTCACCGACTTTATGTTGACACATTTTAGCATGCTTTGCAGGTCCTTAGGTACGGAGCACGTTTTAGGGCATGCATCATTTTGAGTCTTGGGTTATGGACATTTGTTAATTCGTACTTTTAAACTTTGGTTTTGGGCGCGTTGTTTTGCGCAGACTTTTGCAAATGTTTTACTTTATTTACGCTTCCGCATTACTTTAAATTGCTTGGTTAAACTTTGAAACTTTTTCTTTAAAACGAACTAAATGGTTTGGGCATTTAGAGTCGTTCATGATACTTATGGCTATGGATCCTGGTTTGTCATGCGCCTCGCGGTAAAACTCCGCAGTGGAAATTTGAGGGTGTGACAGGGGAGCTTTCAATTGAAGATCCATTTCTTGGATTACAGAGAGAAATTCGTTGACTTGTTAATGGAGATTTTAGGTTGAAGAAGGTGGTTTTGGAATTTTGAATTCGATGAGACAATGGATCAACTGTTGGGGATAAACAGGGTTTTTATAGTCTCAGGTGAAAACCGCTGATGTGGCCAAAACGCTGCTTTTGAGAGCATACGTGGCAAACATCTGAGGAAAGGTCTGTTAAGGTGGATGACAGTTGTTTATAACATCTATTGACTTAGTCAACATATGTTTGTGAAAACAGTTGTTTTATCTGATCAGATGTTTGAAACAGATTTTTCAACCAACAGTGGTTGTTTTATCTGATCAGTGTTTTGAAACAGATTTTTCAACCAACAGATGTTACACTTAATGAAACAATGGTTGTTTTGCCTTGAACAGACTTTTCAACCAAAACTATTTTTAAGGAAGAATTTTTGATTTTCTGACAGCATTTTAATGCTTTTATTCAAGAAAATATTTTTATTTTATTCCATGTTAAGAATACCAATTCGAGAAATCAGGTCTGCAAAGGTAGATGTGTCTAAAGCTTTTGTCAACACATCTGCCAACTGATCCTCTATTGGAACATGGTGCAGAGAAATCAAACCTTTTTCATAGCTGTCTCTAACAAAGTGATGTCTGATGTCAATATGTTTTGTTGTTGAATGGGAGACTGGATTTTGGATGATATTTTCAGTTGCTTGGCTATCCAACATGAGTGGAGTCCTCAGAGCAGTTATAACAATATCCAGTAGCTGGTTTTGAAGCCACATAAGTTGGGCTGTATAGCTTGCAGCAGCAATGTATTCAGCCTCTGCAATGGATGTTGAAACTGTTTTTTTCTTTGCCAGGAGACCAAGGCATTGCCTACGAATTGGCACCCTCCTGATGTTGACTTCCTTGTGGTTTGACAACCAGCAAAATCACTATCTGAATAACCTGAAAGCTCAATATTCCCATTAGCAGGGTACCAGATACCAAGTGTGGGAGCACCTTTTAGGTATCTGAATATCCTTTTCACAGCAATAAGATTTGACTTTCTAGGTGATGCCTGGGATCTTGCACAAACACAAGTGGCAAACATAATGTCTGGCCTAGATGCAGTTAAGTACAATAAAGACCCAATCATACATCTATAATGTGTCTGGTCAACCAGTTCATCTTTATCATCAACAGTGAGTAACTTAGTGGTACTCATGGGTGTACTACATGGTTTACAATCATTCATGTCAAATTTTGTAAGTAAGTTTTTAACATACTTATTTTGGTGAATAAAAGTTCCATTTTGCAGTTGCTTTACTTGGAGACCAAGAAAGCACTGTAGTTCACCCATGGCACTCATCTCAAACTCTGCTGTCATGAGTTTTCTAAACTCTTCACACATTTTGTCACATGTGGACCCAAAAATGATGTCGTCCACATATATTTGAACAATCATTAAATCTTTTCCTTTCCATTTAAGAAATAAAGTTTTATCAGTTTTACCTCTTGTGAAGCCAATGGATAAGAGAAAAGTGGAAAGAGTTTCATACAAGGCCCTTGGTGCTTGTTTCAAGCCATAAAGAATGACCCATAACCTTTGTCACTCATTTGTGAAACACTAAGAAGATTAAACTTAAGATTATCAATCAGATTAACATTTTCAAACTTGAGTCTCCCAGCCTGTACAGTCCCTGAACCCAACACTTTACCTTTTGAATCATTACCAAAGGATATATCACCCCCTCCATGAGCAAGAAAGTCCAGAAGAAGGGCTCTACATCCAATCATGTGCCTGGAGCCTCCACTATCTACATACCATAAACTATCTAAGAAAGCAGAAGCTCCCTGCACATCAGTAAAAAAATAGTTTTGGTGAGTGTCCAAAGCCAAATTGGCTTTGGATGGGTTCTCAAACTTTTCAGCCTCAAGCTTAGGAGAATGATCAGTGGTTTGTAATAGTTTTTGAACCAAGTTCAACAACTGTTGTTGACCATTTGCCAGTGCTTGGATGTCAACACTTGGTGCAATAGATGGTTGACCATTTCCTATCAGATGTTGGTAACCATGAGGATGTCTGTTCACTCTTGGTTGTGAAGGCCTTTTAGGCTCTTCATAAACATGTGGCAGACGATGACAAGGTGGTTGTTCATGTCCTCTTGAAAACTTGTTAGAGGGTGGAGCATCTGTTACCTGAACATCTTTAGGAGCAGAGTTTTCATTCAGACTTTTGACAACACATGTTTGGACTGGTGTAAAGGACTGTTTGGGTTTTCCTTTTGAAGTACTAACCACTTGACTCACCTGAGTTTTTGCCTTGTACTCTTGTATTTTGACATCAAAATTTTTGAGATAAAGACACTCTTTGGTTTTATGATTCTTTTTACCACATATTGAGCAAATTGGTTTAGAATCACACACACTTGTTCCTTTGTTGATATCATATGCTTTTAGAAGAAAACAGTTTTTAGTAACATGATTCTTCTTTTCATAAAAATCATAAAACAAGTTATCTTTGGATTTCCCTTTTTCTTTCTTCTTTTCAACAGATGTTTGAACATCTGTTAGAAGATCTTTTAAGGGAATGATCTTGGCCTGTGGTGCCTTTGTCCCATCAGAGGTTTTAAAATTTATTGGTTGGAAATTTTCAAGAACATCACACTCATCTGACCAAGTTGGTTTAAATTGATATTTTTCAATTTCATCAAATGATGGTGAACCCTCAAGTTTTTCAAGAATAATTTTCTTACCATTAGGTTCAGTGACTTTGATTTCCTGACCTTTAGAATTTGTTGGAATGATCTCAACCAACTGTGGTTCCTTTTTGTCAGTGTTTTGAGAAACTTGATCAGTGGTTTCATTGAAACCAAAGCCAAATTTCACATGACTTTTAGTTTGTTGGTTGACTATCATTTCAAAACCTCTGGATGATTCCACCCATTTTGCACATTCAACTTGGGTGGACTCAAGCTCCTATTTACAACTCTGATATTTTGTTATCATAGTTTGGAGCTGGTCTTTGGTTATTCTTGCTTCATGTTTCAAACTGCTGATTTCAAATTCTTTTTCAGTTAGTTTTGATTTTAACTCTTTTATGAGTTTTTCAAACTGAATTTCATCCTCTAAAATTTTCTTTCTAAAGTTTTCATTCACCTCTTTTATCTTTGCAAATGCTATGATACATTTATCTGAACATAAGTCATTTTAGATTTGAGGTGATACCTTAGCAGCAGCCATCAAGGCACAATTACACTTGCACTCACAGTCATCTGTACCCCATGGGTCTGAGAGATTCACAATTTCAACTTCAGATTCTTCAACTGAAACAACTTCATCAACAACATCATTAGTCACATTTTCAGACTTAAACACCACTTCCTCAGATTCAACCTCCTCAACAATTTTTTGTAGTGCCATGAAGCAGAAATTTCCTGTTTCATTTTCAGATTTGGCAACTAGAGCAATGTTTTCATCTGTTAACTCATCTGGTAAGCTGCTCCAATCAACAAAACCTTGTGTGAAAAAGCTCTGTTGGCTTTGTTGACTGGTCTCTGCAGGAGCACAGGATGAAGTAGCATCTATTGGCACTTGTGCCTGAGCAACAGGGGTTTGAACATAGTGAAACTAGGAATAGTGGTTTGGACATAGTGCACAGGACCAGTGGATGAGGACTGTGCAAAGTGAGCAGTGTTTTGCATAATTGGCCCAGGGGTATTTTGGGAAAAATGATAAGTGTTTGTCTGGGGCATTTGGTTTGGATAGGTAATCATAGGTGTACCATTTTGACTCCTACATTACCTAGCAAAATGACCCATTCTATGACAATTGTAACACTTAATCTTAGATTTATCCAACCCTACTTTTGACTCACCATGTAAACCTGGATATCTTCTGCTAGTTTTCTTATAGAAATTATTAGTTCTAATACTGAGCAGAGCCAATTGATGCAAAATGTCCATTTCCTTTAAGTCCACAGGGTCAATATACTGAAGGTCATTATACACAAAGGATGTGTTGTCAGATGCCTGGATATCACCACTTGCTGCAAAAGCATAGTTGGGTGAATAAGAATCAATGTTTAAACCAGTAGTTATATCAATGTAATGATCATAACCCTGATCCTTACTACTACCAGGCACCTCATCTTGACCCAAAAGTGTTGTATTACCAAAAACATAATCATCAGACACTTTTTCGGAATCTTGAAGCTTCTTTTTCTGGTTAAGTTCTCTCTCATAAGTCAAGAGCTTACCATGAAGCTGGGTCAGAGATAAGTCCTTAAAACCAATTGAGTTTCTCATTACAATTGGAATAGTGTCCCATTTATCTGGTAGTGATCTAAGAAACCTATGATTCAAAGTTGATTTTGGGTAAGTTAGACCCACCAGTTTTAGTTCACTTATTAAGCAGTTAAACCTCTCAAATTGTTGTGTTAATGACTCTCCCTTCACATGACTGAATGTTTCATATTGTTGATTTAGAATTTCCCGATTGTTTTCAATAACATCCTCAGTCCCACCGAATTGTTCTTTCAAAGCATCCCACAACTCCTTTGCACTGTTACAGTGTAACAGCCCAGCATAGATATCATTTGGTAGAGCCATGGCTACAATACTGAAGGCCTTAGCATCTAAGTCAATTTTCTAGAAAATCATGCTCGGAGTAGTTTTCGACACTTTTAGATACTTGGACCTTAGGATCTTCGGTACTCGGCACCATCGGAACATGTGGTCCGAAGACAACCAACTTCCAACACCCAGTGTTTTCTTGAGCTAGAACATGGCGCATCCGACGATGCCAGATATTGTATTCAGATCTGACAAGCATCGGTGGCTTGTTGCTCGTGCCAGTGTTATGTGGATCTTGATTCATTGAAGCCATTCTCTGATTGTTTGTAAAACAAAGTATGTTTAAAAAACTTTGAACGTAAAATAAACTTTTACTCTGTTTTCAATCAACAAACAAAGTGATATCAATAATATTGAGCTGATCTATTTATATTAAATTGATTGATTAGATCGAATTTAATTGACCAAGCTCTGATACCAATTGTTAGGATCTGAGTTTGATTTGTTAACATTGTTTAAGTACTGAAATAGATGAATGAATACTAAAGATGGAAAGTGCAGTGGAATATAAACTATAAATCTTAACAAACAGAACAATTGCTTTCAAACAAGTACTTTTCATTAGTCATCACAAATTGTGAAATAAGAGTACAAGTTATTACAATTCTCCCCCTCAGCCTGATCCCTCAATTACTTTGTCTATGTAAGAGAATGTGTGAGAGTGATAAATAGAACAGTACAGGCACTGTTCTATTTATAGACAGACCAAAGCACTGATGACTTAAGACTAACGTCACCTAGACAGTGACAGCTAACTACCTTAACAACATAAAACATCTGCTAGAGTAAGCTACTGTTACATTGCCTAAACCACTGATAAGTAAACAGCTGATAGGTAAACTCTGTTGATCTTCAACATTTGTTGGAGCCTAAGCGCTTTTAGCTCCAACAGACCTTTGGTCTTTGTCAGCACTTTGTCTTGTTCCTTGTCAGCACTTTAATCATCAGTTGTTTCTTCAATCAGCAGCACTTTAGACCAGCAGCACTTTAGTGTCAGCAGTTAGAGTCATCAGTCGTTTGGGAGGATCCTTGTACAAAGTACTCTTTTATTTATAATCAGAAGAGTAGAAAACTTTGGCTTTCAATCATCTGTTCTTTTCCAGGTCAGCAAACCCAACATAAGTTTTGACATAAGTATAAAGACCGTACCGACCCTAAATGAGATCTTGATAGTAGAGGATTAAGCCACAAAGTGTGTGTATTTCTACCCACAAATGGGCTAATCACTACTCGCGGGATTAGGTTAGCTCACAAGTGCATGGGTTGTTAAACACCATGGGTACACTCATGAGTCCTACCACTTCCTATCAAGACACCCACAAGACCAAAGACTAAGTGATTTATTAATTAGATAATTAAACAAAGTTAAGAATAGTTAGAATTATTAAGAACACAAAACACCACTTTAAAATAAAAAGATAAACTATATTAATTCATACCAAGTTTCCATCATCACCCTAGAAACACCAACAGAAATCTAGCCTAGCATGGTTGATACAACAAGCTCACAAGTTTGGGTTTGTGTACAAGACATTATGAAGGATTTCTAAAGGATTTTGGGTGGTTTTGGTGATTTCTCTCTCTCTCTCAAGGTGTTTATGGAGTGATCCCAGGCTCCAAAGGACACTGAAGATCCTCAAAGAAGGCAGAAACACTCTGAAGAAGTGTGGGGTTTCGAGTGAGAAGGGATGCTTCAAAATGTGGGATGGAGGCCTCTATTTATAGGCATTTCAGGTCCAGCACGCCCGTGCCATCATTCTGGCATGCCCTTGCTCAGACAACGGGTACTGTTTGCAGAGTCCTGTTGTCCAGAATTGTCTATACCAGGGCTGGAACGCCCGTGTTTGTGCAGAAGTGTAACCGTCTTGTCAGTCTTGGTCGGTTTTTGCCTTGGAGGACATGCTGGATTAAAGCACGGTCGTGCCATACACCTGAGCACGCCCGTGCACTTCCTGAAACTCTGATATTGACCTCTTTTGACTTGGAAATGTTGACTTGTTGACTCGGGAGGGTTGTACGACCTTGGGCACGGTCGTGCCATGTCTGGCAGGTCTTCAAAGTCTTCAAATCTTCGTCTGTTTTGTGCCATTTTGTGCGGTTTTTCACTTCTTTTCATCACCGGACCTCTGAACCTGCAATTATCAACAAAGAAAGATAAGTACTGACAAAACAGAGATAAAAGCATGAGTTAAGGTATAGAATGGGTGATAATCATAGGTGAAAACATATCAATTTCTCGGCACATCATAACACCTCACACTTGAGCTTTTGCTTGTCCTCAAGCAAACCGAATATTAGGCAATTTTCTTTGGGATAAAAATTGTAAGTCTAACTCGATGTGCCGAGCTCAACTTACCTCCTAAGAGTCTAACTTAATAAACTTTCGGGATTTCGGTCATGGTTTAGGGTGAGACTTACTGAAACAATTCCTAAGGCGCCCCCTTTTCCTTTTTCCTCACGCCTTTCATTCACTCGGGTTTTATTTGGGGGGTTAACACTCAAATTCCACCTGATGGACGACTGGAATCATAGGCTTGGGTGCAAATCGCAACTCCACCACTTTTATTGAGGTAGAGCGTGTGAATCAAAAGGACTTTTCAAGGGTTAGTTTTAGTGGGATAGTGAAAATTAGGGTAGGAATGGAGTCTACCACCATGACTAACTTCGGGTTTAGTGCTTGAGGTATTGGCTGGAATCTTCTGGTGTCTTCTAAGTTGGCTTTGCTGATCTCCCTTTGGACTTTGTAGCTCGACTGTGGCCTTCTCTCATGAATCGTTCGGCGCGAGGGCCGCCTAATAGCCACCACTAGGCTGTGTCGGTCACTTCGGTCTTTTCGAAAAGCTTTGCAAAACTTTTCTTTTGAAGTTCTCTTGATCCCTTTATTGGTTTAGCATCTTTATTCACAAACTTTTTTTTAACTAAACACAGATTTCACATGATGCTTGCTGGATGATTTCTTGATACTTGATATGCTCTTTTTGATGGCTTTCTTTTGTAGCCTCTTCATGATATCAACTCTGATTTCTTGATGTGCGACCTATGATTCAAAGTCCCAAAATTGCCAAAGAGCTTCTTCAATACCTCAACAGTTCCCTAGTTTCGTCATGGCGGGGGCTAGATGGATGTAAGGAAATGAAAATGGCTAAGGCTAAAAAATGGGTGACTAGGTGTGTGGGAAATATCTGGAAGGCTAATGATAACGGAACGGGTAAGTCCTAAGTGCATAGATCATTTTTCACACACTCTCCTCTGATGTGGTCTTGCCGCATATAAGTCACACAAGTTCTAATCGGGTCATTCCAATTGGGGAATATCTCTCAAGTCAAATGAACAAGCATGTGTAGTATATATGTGATGGTGTGCTCGATAAGGCTCAATACTCACATGTAAGGGTAGGGGTTAATTAAGGAATTGGGAACACCTCAGGTTGTCCTGTTGTCGACAAAAAACCTCCCTAATCTCCCGCAAAGTCGTTGGGCTGACTCAAAGGGTTTGAAACTGTTTTTGTTTCCAAAAAATCTTTAAAAACATTGCCTTTTTGTTACGGTTTACTGACTGCTTTGAGGTGTTTTAAATTGCACAAAATTTTAAACACCTCACACTTAATTCTTTTACACAGTTTTAAATTTATGATAATATTATATGTGTGTGCAAAGAAAAAGCGGGCAAGTAAAAAGGAACAAGTATCTCCCCTTTTTGTCTTCCAACAGTCCACGTGCGGTCGATCCCTACAGCTGCCTCTACATGGATACGTGCTCGAGAGAAATCACTTCGCATGAACTTCAACAGTTTATTAGTACTAGAATAGAAATAAAAACAAAAACAAGCTATTGGTCCTAATGCTGAGAGGGCATACCTGGGTGATAGAAAGTATCAAGAGTGAACGACCATACCTGATGGTTCTTGACTGAATCGTCTACCATATGCACCAACCTCTCAACTTATTCGTCCTAATCTACTGAATCCGGGCTCCCTCCACGGTAGCGCCACGTTTCACGTCTTTGGATGGACAAAACGCGTGATGCTCAGACTGCTTCTTTCCCTGCCCCTGGGGCACTGGCGGTGTTTTTCTTTCGTCAGTTTCTCCTCTTATGACGGTTGTCCCAGTACTTATCTATCCACTTGGTATTGTCAAGCACTATTGCCGATTCCTCTGGTGGTACCACTGGTGCACCTTTGGCTTTCTTCAGTTGATAGTCGAGTTGTCTATCAATGAAGTAGGCCACATCAAATGGATCTTCAGGCACGTATTCTCTTCCACCATCCGTGTAGTGCAATTTATTACTCCCAACCCGAAGTGTCAGAATCCCCTCACTCATATCTATGGTAGCTCGGGTAGTGGCTAAGAACGGTTGACCAGGAATGATGGGAGCATGACTCTCGCCAATGTTGAGGATGACGAAGTCGACTGGAAAGACGAATTTTCCTATCTTGATGAGTAGGTTTTCAACGACTCCCTCAAGCTTCTTTATGGATCCATCCGCCAACTCGATCGTAGCTGTCAACGGTCGCGGTTCTCCCAGATTGAGTTGCTTGTAGATATAAGTGGGCATAACATTCACACTCGCACCCAGATCTGCTAAGGCATAATTCGTAGGCAAGTTGCCTATAGAGCATGGCAAAGAAAACTTCCCAGGATCAGTCAGCTTTAGGGGAAGATGTTGCTGGAGTAGTGCAGCGCAATGTAGTGTGTTTCCCTTGACTGCCGCCTCGAGATTCCTTTTGTTACTCAAGAAGTTCTTTAGAAATTTGGAATACTTGGGCATTTGCTGAATGACTTCTATGAAAGGCAAGTTGACATGGATCTGACTTAGGAGTTCGGTGAATTTCTGGTACTGCTCGTCCGTCTTTTGCCTCATCAATCGCCCGGGGTAAGGTATGTTAGGCCGATATTCCCTCCGTACTGTCTTCGATGGTGGTTCAGGTGGTGGAGCAACTGGAGGGCTCTGGTTGACTAGGGGGGGGGGCTTCGTTGATTGGCATTGGTGAACTGGCGGTTGAGTTTTCTGGTGCGGTAACATTGAGAATGGTTATGGTTGGAATGGGTTCAACTGGTGGTGGGATGGGTGGTGTAACTCCTTCATTGGCAGGTACCGCTGGTTCAGGATAAACGCGGCTGCTTTGAAGAGTTATGGCACTAACATTGGCTTTTGGGTTGGTTTCAGTGTTGCTTGCAAGCTTCCAACGGGTCTTTCTGCGAGAGACTTGGCCATTACGCCCAGCTATACCTCCAGGTTTCTGATGGTGGACTCGAGTCCTTGAAGCCTCTTGTCAGTGTTGTTGAACTTCTCATCCATTCGTGCTGCTGATCGGGATTCAAGCTTTGCAATTCTTTCATCCACGGATGGGTAACCGTTGTTTGGAGGGCGTTGCTGGTTGTTTTGTTGACTGAATCCGAGTGGTTGCATGGTATTGTTTTTATTTTTCCACCCGAAGTTTGGATGATCACGCCAGCCATGATTGTACGTGTTGCTGTAGGGTTGTTTGGCGGGCGGCTTGTAACAATGAAGTCAACTTGTTCCATGGTGGCTTGAGGAAGACTCCCGTCTTGCGGCTGCAACTCTGTAGAAGTGATGGCATTGACTTGGGCTTTGCACTGGTTGAGGCGAGTTGATAGCGCCTCAATTTGAGCTTGCAAAGAAGTGGTGGAATCGACTTGATAGAGGCCGGTCTTTGATGGTCGGCTTCGAGGGTTGTACCACTGATAGCTGTTAACTGCAATTTCTTCGATGTAATCATAAGCTTCATGCGGTCTTTTGTTCCCAAAATACCTCTTGCGGTTGCGTCTTGCGTCTGCCTTGCTTAGTTTGTTAGCCCATTGCAGAAGGATGAAACTTGTAGTCAAACTTCAAGACCATGGTGTGGGCATTTTCTCAGCATATCTTTGAATCTCTCCCAGGCTTCATAGAGTGACTCTCCATATTCTTGACAAAAGGTGGTGATGTCATTTTTTAACTTTGCAGTTTTGGCTGGGGGAAAAAATTTGAGAGAAACTTTTGGGCAAGGTCATTCCAGGTGGTAATGGAACCTGCGGGTTGTGAGTTTAACCATGCTTCGACACGATCCTTTAGTGAGAAAGGAAACATGTGAAGTCGAATAGCGTTAGGAGTGAAGTTATGCAACTTAAAAGTGTCACAAATTTCGAGGAAATTTGCGATGTGGGCAAGGGAATCTTCATCGGGAAGACCATGAAAAGTACAGTTTTGTTGTATCATCTGGATGACATGGGACTTGATTTCAAAATGGCCAGCATCAACGTTGGGTCTAGCGATGCTAGGGCCTAAGGCATTGATGGAAGGTCTAGCAAAATCTGAGATGGTTCTATCAACTTGTGTCATTTTTAATCTTTGTCCTTTTCTTCTAGCTCTAAAATATATTTCGGGTTCCTCAAGAAGAGGTGTGAAAATTGGTGAGGGACGCAAGTTCATACACTAGTGAAAAACCTTTTAGATAAGATTTTTGTAAAACACTTAAGAAATTGAAAGAGTAATTTTAAGAAAACCTTTCTTTAAAACAGTCGTGTCCCCCGCAACGGCGCCAAAAACTTGGTGTGTGCTGGTTTTCAATAAAAACTTAACTTTTTTTCAACAAGAGCAAATCCCGATAGAAATGCCAAGAGTGGTGATGAAAAGGTGAGTAAGTTGGAAAACAGTTAGACACTTACAAGTTTTAAATTTATAATTTAAAACGATAGTTGCTCAACGTTCTAGACCCAATACAATAGGCAAGCGCACCTATTGTGTATAGTATAGAAATGTGCAAGTACCGAGTATCGAATCCGTGGACACGATTTTTACTACTCAGCTTCCTAAAATTACTTAAAAGACTTTTAAACAACGTGGAGAAAAAGTAAAGTAAAAAGAAAGATCTAAACTTTTAAGAGAAATCAATGACAAAACAATGGTGTTGCTTCGGGATCAGATGGAACCTGGTATGAAAAATAGTTATCTTTATTTTAAGTGGTGTGTTTGAGCTGCGCACTTATGCTTAACTTAGAATTGCTACAGCATTTTCTAGAGGTGACTGTTATCACAAAAGTTGTACAAACGACAGTATTCTTAAGGTTATTATGAGGGTCTCCCGACCTGGTAAGCTCACCTCTCAACACTGAAAAGAAATTGACCCGAGACTGTGTCGACTCAACCCTGAATTACCCGCCTCCCAATGTTGTGATATAGACATCTAACTATTTAAACTTTTACGAATAATTTACCGGTGGCCAGAGCATGACCGAATAAATTACCACTTAATATCATAAAAGGGTCGTGACCAACCGGCACAAGTGCACCTTCTACTTGATTTAATTAATTTATCAAAAAGTGAGTGATCTATTATTAACTGTGTGGCAGTATAATAATGAAAGAAAATAAAGACCGTTTTCTCTCAACACGGGTTCATCAAACCGTAAACTGCGCCAAGGCTATCACATAGACAATGAAGCCAAGTTGCAAGAATAAGTTTTGACTAATCACTAGGACCAAGTATAAAGACCGTACCGACCCTAAATGAGATCTTGGTAGTAGAGGATTAAGCCACAAAGTGTGTGTATTTCTACCCACAAATGAGCTAATCACTACTCGCGGGATTAGATTAGCTCACAAGTGCATGGGTTGTTACACACCATGGGTACACTCATGAGTCCTACCACTTCCTATCAAGACACCCACAAGACCAAAGACTAAGTGATTTATTAATTAGATCATTAAACAAAGTTTAGAATAGTTAGAATTATTAAGAATACAAAACACCACTTTAAAATAAAAAGTTAAACTATATTAATTCATACCAAGTTTCCATCATCACCCTAGCAACACCAAAAGAAATCTAGCCTAGCATGGTTGATACAACAAGCTCACAAGGTTGGGTTTGTGTACAAGACATCATGAAGGATTTTAAAGGATTTGGGTGGTTTTGGTGATTTCTCTCTCTCTCTCAAGGTGTTTATGGAGTGATCCCAGGCTCCAAAGGACACCAAAGATCCTCAAAGAAAGCAGAAACACTCTGGAGAAGTGTGGGGTTTCGAGTGAGAAGGGATGCTTCAAAATGTGGGGTGGAGGCCTCTATATATAGGCATTTCAGGTCCAGCACGCCCGTGCCATCGTTCTGGCATGCCTTTGCTCAGACAACGAGTACTGTTGCAGAGTCCTATTATCCAAAATTGTCTGTACCAGGGCTGGCACGCCCGTGCCAAACTGTCTGACACGCCCGTGCTTGTGCAGAAGTGTAACCGTCTTGTCAGTCTTGGTCGGTTTTTGCCTTGGAGAACACGCTGGATTAAAGCACGGCCGTGCCATACACTTGAGCACGCCCGTGCACTTCCTGAAACTCTGAAATTGACCTCTTTTGACTTGGAAATGTTGACTTTTTGACCCGGGAGGGTTGCACAACCTTGGGCACGGCCGTGCCATGTCTGGCAGGTCTTCAAAGTCTTCAAATTTTCGTCTGTTTTGTGCCATTTTGTAAGTTTTTTCACTTCTTTTCATCGCCGGACCTCCGAACCTGCAATTATCAACAAAGAAAGATAAATACTGACAAAACAGATATAAAAGCAAGATTTAAGGCATACAATGGGTGATAATCATAGGTGAAAACATATCAATTTCTCGGCACATCAAGGATGCTATGGATTGATTGATGATTGTACGATGTTAGGGTTTATATTAGAATGATGTAGTAACAGTAGGATGACAATTTGCAACGTGATTATGTGATGAAATCTGATTATTTGCCATTTAGGGTACGTTATGCATGCTTTGATGTGATGTTTTCATAATATTATTCCATTTTGGGAAATGCTTGAAATTAGGGTGATAGACTGATGATGAATTGGGGGTTTTCATTTAGGATATGTTGCTTGATGATTTTGTATTGATGTTGGATATTTTTACATGTTTCGGATCTGATTTAGAGGGTCAAACGCGCGAAAAGTGGCTCCCGGTCTGTAGGGGGAGACTAGGATTCCTACTCTCCTGTCCAGGGGCGAGTAGGCCCCTAGTCGCCTATAGAGGTGGCCATTAGGGTTCCTAATGGCCAGTTTGATTCCTAGTTGCGTGTTTTGATGCCTGGTTGTGTGTTTTGCTACTGTAAGTGTATTTTAAGATCCGGAAACATGGTTTGACACCTAGGAACATATTTAGGACCCTGTGGCATGTCTAGAAACCTGATAACACGTGTTCGGACTCGTATATGCAATATGTGAACTGTATGCTAGACTTAGTGAACTATTATACGTGTTAAGTGCATAGTTGCATAGTTCCATATGATTGCTTGATTACTTGTATTTGGCTAACAAGTGGGATGTCGGGTCACCAATGGGATGTCGAGTCTTGTCTTGTATGGTCAGATTAACGTTCAAACATGTTTTCAAACATACACGGTTATGATCTAGACATTCAGGGATTAGTTGACCTGCGGGTTAGTAGTTAGGATACTTATATACATTTTATGATAGGTCATCAATACTAAGGACTATCATTGCATTGTCTGTTATCTTTTAATAACAACACAACCCAAGGTGAGTTTCACAGCCTCACTTTCAGTGTTTTTGTTTTCGGGGGAGAAACATACTACGTACTTCTATTTGTAAGGATCATGTTATACTAGGGTTATCTTTTGTTACTATGCGATTCGTTTGAATCACAGTTCATGTGACCAACGATGTGATAGTTCATTTAGTCGTGGATGCGGGAGTTTGTTAGCCATTAATATGGTAGTTTGTTAGCCGGGAATGCGGTAGTTCGTTAGCTGTGAATGTGGCAGTTCGTTGGGTGGTTCATATAGGGTATCCTCATAGTGAGGTTCACACGCCTAGCTAGCGTTTTTGTAACACGGTAGTAACATGATTGATCTTTCAAAACTTATGAAAAGTTTACATAAAACCTGTGAACTCACCAGCATTACATGTTGACATTTTTAGTATGTTTTCTCAGGTCGCTAAGGTAGCAGCAGTCGGATTAGGCGCATGGAGTCGCACTTGCGTCCAGGATCATGTTTTGGGTGTCAAAACTTTAAACACATGTTTTTATCTTTACTTTGGTTTTGTAAACTTGAATTGTTTCCGCTGTATTTGAGATTATGGTGTTAATTATTACATGGTTTGGTTTACGTATTTTAATTCATATAGTTGTCGTTTATTGTGACCGTTGACTTGGATCCTGGTGTGTCACGCGCCCCGCGGTAAAACTACTCAAGTGGAATTTGGGGGTGTGACAGAAACTTACCTGGTGATTGTAGATAAGGTCTGGTAAAGCAGGGAAAATGGAAGAGCTACTGTCCTGACAACCGGTATCCTATGATTGACAAGGACACGGTAAGTTGTACGTGCTTGTCGTTTACCATACAAGTTGTTCACCCGACTTGTGGACCCTTGTTTTAGTTATATGTGGGCCATATTTCGTGCACATGACAATTACTACGTATTTCCGTGTGTTCTTTGTAAGATGTACGGTTTCGAGTAATCTGGGCGTTTTATTGAAAAATTGTATCCATTATGAGAAAAGTGGACCCGACATGTCATCATGGGTTATGCATTGTTCCCAATCTAACACGTGTGGTCGTTTTATGACAAACTGAGTGTTTTAACATATGTTTGTGCCTTTCAGTGTCCAAAAATAGCATTAACACATGTTATGGGCATTTTAACATATGTTATCATAACACTATGATCTTTACTTATAAACCTTGATCAAAACCAAGTCTTGTGTTCATCAATTTGACTTCCACACATTCACGTGTAGTGGTAAACGAGTTCGTGAACATGTGGGTGTATAATATCATGCTAAATCGAGTATATATGTTTATAAAAACAATGTTATAACCAAGTGTGTTTGTTCATAATATGTTAGTTTTATAATCGGACTTCTTTGACAAAACACAGTGTTTACACTTCCATACTTTGTTCGGCCATGTGAAATTAGCATATATATGGTGCCGGTTATTATGTAGGTGTCTCGTATGCATGTGTGCGTGTATATAAGTTGGTAAACAAAACTTAACACATTAAAAATGGTAGTTTTAGTACTCTTGTGTGATGTGTTTTCGGGCCGATTATATAGAAACGAGAAGCCACGAGTCGGGTTATATTAACAAAGGCCTATATGTTAAGAGTCGAAGGGAACTTAAAGTTAGTCATTGTACCTGGCCGAAGTGGAGGCAAATCCGAATGCTTGTACTTCCACAGCTTCTATTCTAAGAAATGGCTATCCTCGAACCTTGGGGCTCTACATCTTGTGCAATTGAGGAGTAAAAGGGAAGGATGATTATGGTTTTGGGTGGGTTATGCTCGGTCGAGAGGTGGTAAGGGAAAGACAAGAAACTTGTAAGTTTGTGGGTGAGTTGTGAATGTCCAAAGCAACACCACAAGTCTTCTTATATAGCCCATAAGATAGCAAGTCTAATGCATGGATCTTTGGAGTTTGTAGGGTACATACTAATCTAATGTAATTTGTTGACAAAGATTGATAGTGACAAGAGTACTATGGATGAGGTATATCGGCCGAAGGAGGAAAAGACAAGGGAGGATCATCATCAACCTTGGGTGATAGTGATTGTTCACATAACTTCTTCCTTGATCCGATTGGTTGCAAGAGATGTGTGGGAGATTCTACCTCATAGGAATGTGTATTGAGAGGTTGTCATGCTTGTTTTTGGTGTAAGTTTTTGACACTTCCATTGAAAGTGACAAATCATAGTTTTTGTTTGTTTGTTTCAGCCGATATATGGGTTCAAAGAGAGGATCCACAAATCTTGATCATGATCATGCCTTTTAAGGATAGTTGTCATCAACATTAGCTCAAAATAGTATAAGTATGATTGTCCAAATTTGTCCTATGTTGCTTCTTACCTCACGACTCAAGGGAAAAGACAAACAACACTTGTGGTAAACCTCCAATTCTTAGTTTTGAACTTGAAAGCATGAAGGTCCATTCTTGTGTAAGTGTAGTCATCGTCTAGAAGATCTTTGGTGTCGTGGTTGGAGTCTTGGTATTCGGCCGATGACAAGGAAAGAGAAGAGGTTTTGTTGGTCAGTTAGTTATACTAAGTGTGGTACTGGTGGACTTTAGGAAGGTGTGTTGTGTTAAAGGAAAGACACTATGTTTCTATAAGGGAAGGACAAGTCAATTAAGATATATGTATATACGTGTGTGTGGATATATATATATACACACACACACACTCAATGTCTTGTCACAATCACAAGGGTCTTGTATGGTTACTTACATATAAGTTGTTTAACATATCATTCTTGTGATGGGATCGTGGATATGGATAAGTATAAGTGGCTGATTTACATATATACAACACATGATTTTTTATAAGCTAATCATTTAGATTAAGTTGTGTGGATGTATACACATAGGTATGTAAATATGGCCGGGGGTATATGGACATGTGTAGGTATGTGAAGTGTTGGTGATATCCATTAGTCATCACTAGGATTGGATTACCGGATGTTAACATGTGTGTGTAATTGTAACAATAACATCATTGATCGCGTCATGGATAGATATGTTAGTGGTGGACAAACATGTGTTATTGAAGGAAATACTGACTGGTGTTAACACATGCTTGTTCTTTGGTAGTGTTTAATGTCTTTGTTATGTGTTAATTTGGACAAACTCATTGTGAATTGTTCGGATTCGTGTGGGATTGTGAAATTCCCATTTTGGTAATGTCACGTGTATTGTTGTTTTGTCTGTACGTAGTAATTGAATGTTTGGTTGCTCTCTGTTGAGCGTGTGATTGGCTTGACTGTTCAACGCCAATTGTCTTGTATAGTCCGGGTGTTGTATACATAAACGGATAATCTGTTGAGTTTCCTGAATGACTCATGCTTTACTAGACGGAGGGGGGGGGGGGGGGTATTGTGTGTGCAAAATGTCTAATTATGCACATGAAATGACAATAATAAGAAAAAAAATTGTACGAATATTGACCTTGATCGTTGACTAGTGTCAAAACAAAGTATATGGGTGAGCCAGGTGGCTATGGCTAAAGCCGAGAAGGTCATTCGGCTCGGGCCCATTTTTATGAAGACGTAACTTTGTTTTTTTTTTAATAAAATTACTATATATGTGTATTTTTTAAATAAAAAAACTATTTTATACTTAAAATTGAGACAATTAATAATCAAATTATCATATATGAACATGTAAACAAAATTTTCCACATGTAAGTTTGATATTATTTTAGAGCATCGAATTTCTGAAGTCAATAATGGAGAAGCATCTAATGTTCTACTATTATTATGATATCAGTTAAAAGCAACCGTAAATGACTAAGATTCCTTTGTTTTTAACGGCAAGTGTTGTAGTTAGCGGCGCTCTGCCTAACACTCTGGGTCAGTATGTACTGATTATCCATCCCATCTGAATTGAGAATCTCCCCAGGTGAAACCTTCACATGTGGTAAATATATATCCGCCCAGAATCGAACCCTTAACCTCCCCAAGACCTCCGCTCTAGCTCCCCCTAATTTTACTAACTGAGCTAATATAATAAATACGTAAAAAAAAAAACTCAAGTTAACTCCTGGTTTAAATGAAAAAAAAAAGATAGTTAATTATATACCAAAATAATCTTACAGAAATATAATTAAGTATTTGAACTTTGACTTTTAAAATGGCCATTTTTCGTCCCCTTGCACGGGGTCACGTATTGTGAGATTACAAATTCCATTACTATTTTGATAATTTTTTTAATCTAACATGGCTATTATAGTGATTCACCATTCTTTTGTAATTATTATAAGACCGGAGGGTGTGGGGGCGGCATAGGGAGGGCAGCTTGATGCCGGGCTTCTCTGCACCACCCCCTGGGGCGGCATGGAGTGGGGGGGCAGCATGGGTGGCAGAATTTTGCCGTTCAAGCCGTGCCTATTTATTGGTTTTTAATTGTTTTTTTATAATTTTTAATTATTCTGACCAATTAGGAGGCCCGTCATCATAGTGCACACCACCCCCTTGGAGGCCCATCATCAAGATGCCTCTCCTCCCACTCCTACGTGGCGCCTACATGGCGGACCATCATGAAAATGCCACCCCTCTCCACACCCACTTGTCTTATTATTATTCCACATTAAAAACCAACTTACGTATGGATTCACCATTTAAAAAAATATATATATTGTTTAAGTTTTACCGGTTGATAATACTTTTTGTTTATTAGAGTGAATAGTTTCTTTTTGTTATCAAGTGGCACACGTTACTCTATAATTTGTACTTGTCATTTATAATGCAGGCCGGCAGGGGTCTTTGTGAACTTCATAGGAAGAATATTGTAATCTTATGGCAAAGTAAACTTTTTTGATTTCTCACATATGATTCTGAACGAATTTTCTCTGGTTTTTTTTTTTTTTTTTTTTTTTTAATGCAAGAGTTAGGTTGTTTTAAAAAGTGCAAACCGATATGTTTATAATATATTCTAATACCTGGAATGGATTTAGATTTTGATTTATACTTTCTCTTTAGTTTAATTAATTTTGTTAATTGTGTAATGCAACATATATAAGAACCTGAGAAACAACATCAAGAACTTGATCAAGAACACAAGAACGATAATAACAGAGAATTTCATAAACTATGATTCATTTGATCAAGATCGTCACGTCAACAGTTATTTTCTCATATAAATATTTAGACACATACTAATTATCCATGTAGTATTTGATTAGCTAGTTTGATACTGTTTGATAGCTTTGTGGCTTGATGTTATTGAAGACAATTTTACTTTTGTTTTTGGTTTGTGAGTTTATGGACAAAACATATATGTATGATTTCTAATGTTAGTGGATGGAATTTGTTTGCTAATGGTCAGCTTCTGCTCCAGCATTTCAATTTCATTATCTTAGTTTATTTTGCACTTAGAATTTCACTTTATTTTAGACATAAAAAATAAATCACTATATTTTATTTCAAAACAGTATTCTTTACATACAAATTAGCATAATTTGTAATAACACAAGAGTGGCAATTACAAAAGGAAACAACTAAATCTAACATAAAAATTCTCAAACTATTCTTTCTTCAAACTTTAGCTTTTAGCAGTTTCATTTTGGCTTCAAAATTGCTTTTTTTTTTAACTTTAATAGCATATAAGTAATCTCAACATCACAAATATACATTAGTCTATCCAACCAACAAAAAAATGAACAATTAGAGCTCTACAAAAAAATCTCACATCAAAAGTAAATTTGGAATATTTACTAGCTTACCAAATGATGGCAAAATTAGAAGCGAGGATCCAGGTTTAGGTCGAGCCCTGATGTTCAAATCACAACTTGCGTTCCACATGCATTAGTATGTTACCATTTTAGCTCGAGTGAAGACGTACAGAAAATGGTAGAATGAGGAAATTAAGAGATAAATGACGAAAGGTATTAAAGAGTGAAAGACAAAAATACCCTCTCACAGTGTGACCTAATTTAAAAACAAATGGACATCCAATCTTTAGAACGGAGATGGTAAATAGTACGTAATTTTGAAGAAACAAATCAACCTTGCAATACATACATAACATGGGTGATGGAATGTAATTTCCTTGATTCAATTTACAATAATACATGACCATATATAGGAGATATAGGAGTAACCGACTCTCCTATATTTGGTGAGATTACAATTATCCATAAATACAAATATTAATTATGCTATTTACTTATAATACATTTATTCTATTACTCCCCCGCAGTCGAAGCGTAGGGAGGTCGGATGCTGAGACTGGATCTGAAATCATCGAACAGGATACGTGGAAGTCCTTTAGTGAAGATATCCGCAATCTGATGACGGGATGAAACATGGAGAATTCGGACGTTACCACGTTGGACGTGCTCTCTGACAAAGTGGATATCGAGCTCAATGTGCTTGGTGCGTTGGTGTTGCACCGGGTTGCCCGATAGATAGATGGCGCTAACGTTGTCACAGTAGACTAATGTAGCGCGGGTGAGCGGATGGTGGAGCTCGAGAAGAAGATTCCGAAGCCAGCAGATTTCGGCCACAACGTTAGCTACCCCGCGATACTCGGCTTCAGCACTGGAGCGGGAGATGGTAGATTGACGCTTTGATGACCACGAGATGAGATTTTCTCCAAAATAAACACAATACCCTGAAGTGGAACGACGAGTGTCAGGGCAACCGGCCCAGTCAGCATCAGTGTAGGCCCGAAGAGAAAAATCAGTAGATGGGCCAAGGTGAAGACCCTAGTCAGACGTTCCCTGAATATACCGAATAATGCGCTTCAATGCGTTCCAATGATCTACCCGAGGAGAATGCATGTGCATGCAGATTTGTTGAACTGCATATGAGATGTCTGGTCTGGTGAAAGTGAGGTACTGTAGTGCCCCGGCTAGACTACGGTACGTAGTGGGGTCATCATGAAGAGGGCCTGATTCTGCTGAGAGTTTAGCTTGGGTGTCAACTGGAGTAGCAACAGGTTTACAAGAATCCATCGCGGCTCGGTGTATGATATCTTTAACGTAAGCCTGCTGAGATAAGAACATGTGGTTACCTGTCCGTGTAACCTGTATGCCTAAGAAGTAAGAAAGAGGGCCAAGGTCCTTCATTGCAAATTCCCCGGATAAGGCAAGCATGAGCCGCTGGCGTAAAGCATCGGACGAAGTAGTAAGGATAATATCGTCCACATAGATGAGCAAATATGCAATGTCTGGTCCGTTGCGGTAAATGAAGAGAGAGTTGTCTGACTTGCTTTGATGAAACCCCTGCAAAGAAACAAAGTCAGTGAACCGCTGGTACCAAGCACGTGGTGCTTGCTTTAGACCGTACAAAGATTTCTTTAGACGGCAGACATGATCTGGATAGTCTCTGTCCCGAAACCCCATGGGTTGATACATGTAAACTGTTTCCTCCAGATTGCCATGTAGAAACGCGTTAGTCACATCCAGCTGATGAATTTGCCAAGATTTGGCTAAGGCAAGGGATAAAACCAATCGGATGGTTGCCGGTTTTACAACCGGACTGAACGTCTCCCCACAATCAATACCTGTTTGTTGCTTCCGACCATCACAAACAAGCCGAGCCTTGTACCGTTCCAAACTGCCATCAGATCTAAATTTATGTTTAAACAGCCACATACAACGAATAATGTTCATGTCAGGGAGCCGAGGTACAAGCTCCCAGGTCTTATTTTTAATAAGGGCACTAAACTCGTTAGACATGGCATCGTACCACTCGGGAGTGGCTAAGGCAACCTGAGGATTCTTAGGTATAGGAACAATGGAAGTAGTGTGTAGGTTGAATTGTTGTTTGGGCTTAGATATGCCGCTCATAGAGCGAGTGTGGATGGTACGGGCGGGTTGTGACGTTTGAGGAGGTGGGTGTATGTTGGGCTGAGTGTGGGCTGATGGGTCGGTAGGTGAGTGGAGAGGCGGTGGGCTTGTGTGTTGGTTAGAGGTGGAGAAGGATGGGTCTGTTTGCGTAGAGGTGGATGGGCCTGTTTGTGTAGAGGTGGATGGGCCGGTTAAGGTAGAAGGGGGGTTGGCAGTGTGGGCCGGTGGGAAAGGTGAGGCAGGCGGAGTGTTATGGGCCGGGGAGTTATTTGGGTTGGAGGCCTGTGGTTGGGCTTCTGGAGTAGGAGTAGTGGATGTGGAGGATGGGTTGTTGACTGGGGTGGGTGTGGGAGAACTGTTGGGTGGGTTTGTAGAATTGGGATTTGGTGAGGTGAGATGATCCCAAACGGATGGGTGAATGGTCGGATTCAAGAACTCATAAGACGGGGGTTTGGTAGGAGATTGTATGGTATATGGGAATATGGACTCTTCAAAATGAACGTGACGAGAAATTATTATTTGACGGGTGGACAAATCAAGGCATTTGTAGCCCCGGTGGTTGGGTGGGTAGCCTAGAAACACGCATGGTTGGGAGCGATAGTGAAGTTTATTTATGGTGGTGGGGGGTGAGACGGGATAACAAAGGCAACCAAAAACACGAAGATGCTCGTATTCGGGGATGCATTTGTAAAGTAGTGAGGTGGGTGAGCGGAAGTTATGGGTTTTAGTGGGTAATATGTTTAGGAGGTATGTTGCGGTTTCTAGAGCATGGTGCCATAAGTTGGGGGGTAAGGAGGCTTGAGCTAACAAGGTGCGAATCATGTTGTTAACGGTGCGAATTTTTCGTTCCGCTTTCCCATTTTGAGATGATGTGTAGGGACAAGAGAAGCGAAAATGCATGCCGTTTTGGGTGCAAAAATTGGAAAATTGTTGGTTTGCATATTCTTTTCCATTATCGCACTGAAATTGTTTAACATTTCTTTCAAATTGGGTGCGAATAAGATTATGGAATTGGGTAAACACATTAAACACCTGTGATTTGTTAGCTAAGGGGAAAGTCCACAAGAAGTCGGTGAAATCATCCAAAAAGAGGATGTAGTAACGGTGACCACCTGTACTAAGGATCGGTGATGTCCAAAGGTCACTGTGGACAATGTCAAATGGTAAACGTGTAGAATTTTGAGAATCATAAAACGGTAAGCGTACACTTTTACCAAAAATGCAAGGTTCACAATGAGTCTTATTTAATTTCCCATAGTCAATAAAAGAAGACAATTTTAAAGAATGCAATAAAGTGTTGCCGGGATGACCCAAGCGTTGATGCCAGCGATCTTGAGTAACGGCAGCAAAAGCAGAGTGGTGGTGGTGTTGGAGAGGGATAGGCTGTGTGAGCGGGTAGAGATCCCCAGAGCTATTGCATCGAAGGATAGGTGCTCGAGTTTTGAGGTCCTTCACAAGAAAACCAAATGGGTCAAATTCAATGGAAAGTAAGTTATCAGTGGTCAGACGACGGACAGAAATAAGGTTTTTGATAATTTTAGGTGCAAAGAGGACATTATTTAATTTTAATGGTGGAAAGGGCGGGGGTAAGGTTTTATTGCCTGTCGCCACAACCGGGATACTCATGCCATTACCAACAATAATATTCATATTAGTGCACTTATTAAAATTAGACGGGGAGTATATACCTTGCGCGTTGGCGGAATGAGAAGAAGCACCGGTGTCCATAACTCCGTGATCAGGTGGGTTTAGAGACATGGTGTAAAGAGCCTGCTCGATATCAGTCGGGGTATAGCCGGTGTGAAACGCCTGATCGGGCCGGGGTCCAAGAATGCCTTGGGTATTGGGCTGTCTAGAAGGATATGGGCATGGTGGGTTATTGGATGAGTTTTGTTGCTGTGGTGCGGACTGTTGGAGCAGACCGGCCCATTGGGCTTGTGTCCAGTTTGCTGGAAAAACTATGTAGGGGTGGTTTTGTGTGGATGTGTTTGACCCGTGACCACGGAGGCCAGCAGGTCTGCCGCGTCCACGTCCGCGAGTCCGGTTTCTTCCGCGACTACGATCAGGATTGACAACCGGCTGAGGGGTGGTAGATGAACCCGTGGCAGCAAGAGCCGTGGCTGACTGTTGGGCAGCCCGTGAACTTTGTCGCTTCTTCTTTTGTTCCTCCATGTTGAGGCGGGATCGGACTTCGTTGAAATCGGGAAGTGGGTCACGATTCTGAAGCACGGTGGAAATGCTATCGTATTGTTCGGGGAGTCCGGTAAGGATCTTGGTGACCAGAAGTCGATTATCCACCGGTGACCCGAGACTTCCGAGTTGTGTAGCGAGATCTTTGGCACGTTGGCAGTAATCCGCCATGGAAGCAAAATTATCCAGGGAGAGGGTGGCAAATTCTTGGCCAAGAAAGATAGCACGAGTGGTTTGATTATCATTGAATTCTTCGTGGATAGCCTGCCATGCTTCGTATGCGGATTGTCCGGGCAGCAGAATGGCGTGAAGGAGTGGCTGAGATATGGTTGCGTAAATCCATTGCAACACAATAGCATCGAGACGACGCCAAAGTGTATCAGCAGCCGCGAAGGCGGCGTTCTGGGCTGCATCAGAGGGCTGTGCAGCTGGAAGGATGCGAGGGGAGAGGTGCTCCTGGACTTCAAAAGCTTGGCAATGGACCATGAAAAGGGTGGACCATGTTGTGTAGTGAGGGGATTCTTTTTCGAGGACAAGAGGGATATGGGTTTTTATGCTCGACACCGTAAGAGCCGGGTGGAGTTTTTGGTCCATGGCAGTGAAATAGGGAGAGTTGCAGAGGGGTAAAAAAGAGGAACAGAGGGGTAAGAAAAGAGGCAGACGGATGGAGATTAGGGTGTAGGATCAATAGAAGATGATGGATGATACCATGATGGAATGTAATTTCCTTGATTCAATTTACAATAATACATGACCATATATAGGAGATATAGGAGTAACCGACTCTCCTATATTTGGTGAGATTACAATTATCCATAAATACAAATATTAATTATGCTATTTACTTATAATACATTTATTCTATTAATGGGTACCATTTGTGTAACTAACTGAACTCAAAAAAGTAATTCCATTTAAAAAGTAAATAAAATTAAAGCATCCATCCATCCATCCATTTCAAAAAAGAAAAGATGGGTTTTGTTTTATTGCTGAGTGGGATTCTAACTCTGTTCAACATTCAACTTGGCTGCACAAATCAAATCAAATCAAACCATATCAATATCAATATCATGCACATTTGGAATTGGAACTTCTTCCCTAATATTAAGTTCCTATACCATTCTAATTCTAATTCCTATTCTTTGGCTAATGGTTTGTGGGTCCTCAACACTTAGAAACATCATCCATCACATAACCCATCCATCCATCCATCCATCAATCATGATTCTTCTCCTTATTATTATTATTATCATTATTGATTTCCTCCTTTTCTTAATTCACCCTCTTCTCCAACATCCATGGCTATACCATGTAAGCTTTTTCTTTCTTTAAATCATTTCACCATTCTGTATGTTTTTTATATTCATAAGATATAAAGCTGTTGAATATGTGTCCTATTGTTATTATTATTATTATTATTTAGTGGGACTTTTGTGTCTGGTTTTATGGTGGCAGCTAGAGATCAGTTCCTTTGAAGTTGTTATGTTTCTTGGCTTCCATTTAATAATAATAATATATTGTCAGTGTTAGTTACAGAGGAAAGCATGCATGAGCTAGTAGCCAAGCAAATAATCTACCAAAGTTAATTATAGTATAAACTTATCTTGGATCACTCATATGCATCATGTTTGATATATCTAGTGAATCATCCATCTTTTGATGATTTTTATGTTATTAAATGTCTAGGACCAAAAATTTGATCTTTTATCTATAATTATTTGTGTCTCTTAAGAGCTTGGTTATGTATCAGTATTTGGAAATGGGTCTTAAAATTTTGTAACTTTTAATGTTCTACTTTTAGGTTTGTATCTGAAATGTAAATTTAAGCTATAGTTGTGTTTGACTTTTGATTTCGTTGATAATAAGTTGACTTGTGTTATTACATTACAGATTCATCAAGGAAAGGCATAGATATGGAAGTTAAATTATATGGACCATGCTACTATTGGCATCAACATATAAAGCTCCTGGCGTGCACCATTATTCTTTTTTTGTTGTTGACCTCTTGTTGTTCTGAAAACAATCATGATGATCAAGGTATGTCATTGGCGTTCATGATTAAAATTGAGCTTCGTTAATGTGCTTAATGACATTTTTTTTTCAGTTCGAACTTTGATCAAGCTTCTATCGGATCTAAACGACACCAATGGAAGAATTACCGATTGGAATTACGGTCTAGTTAGCCCTTGCTATAGTTGGTCACATGTCATTTGTGATCATGAACAAGGAACTGTGATATCCTTGTAAGTTATTATTTTCTTCTTAAAGCAATAACATGTATAGGAGAGGGTGAGCCAATGTTTTCTTATATATAAAAATGATTTAAAACAATATATGTAAAACTAACCTTAAACATTATGCGCTAATTTGTAGGAGCCTTGGTTCCATTGGTTTTGCGGGAAAACTATCAAGTTCAATAACTAAACTGAAGTTTTTGACTAGCTTGTAAGTTTGGTAATCAATTATAATTCGTATTTATTACTATGTGTAACATGCTTACACAGTTGTAAGGGAAAAAAATCTGTTTGATTATATTGAAACTTTTGATAATAACTAATAACATACATAATTTATAATATTTTTAGGTTTAAAATAATTTTGTCTTTTTGATGATAAAAATTAGAAAATGAATGCCAGTATCCCACTATCCTTAAAAAAAAACTATGTTTGACTAAGTCAAAAGTGGACCTTTTTTTTCTGCAACTTTTGGTGATTTACACATCAAAGCGGTAAAACATGCTCAAAGTTTGTATTATTATTATTAGGGGTATTGAATTTAAATAATCTAAAGTTTGAGGCATTTGCCGATAATAATCCCAAGTTTAACGTTGGACCACAATAATCCCATGTGAATCACTGGGTGTCAAAAATGGACCTCCGTTAAGTCTGGACTAACTGGGTTAGTTTACCTGCTGAGTTGGCATGCTGATGTGTCACTTATGCTGACGTGTATTTTTTTTCCACGTAATTTTTTAAAATTTTTTTTGCCACGTTATCTTTATGTGGGGCCTTCTGAATCTATACGAAACACTCTTAAAACAATCATACTTAAACATACACACCCTAACATCATAACCATGAAGCTTGCTAAGTGCATAAGATTTAGCCATATAAGCCAACCATTTAGATATTAACACCTTGTACTTCTGCTTCACAGCTAGTTGAATGTCTTAATTTGGCAGACCATGCAGGATTAGCCTTAAACAAATGCAAAAACTGATTACCAATGAATGATGCAGTCAACTGTGTATTCTTAGCCATGCTTCTTTGGCAAGTGTGTTTGTTTCTTACATTCTTTACCATGTAACAACCCTTACCATCATGATAAGAACAGTATAGTCTAAATGGACAATTAGACACACATGAAACACCTACAGTACCATTTCTGTTTTGATTACATACACTTATTTTCAGGTTTCTTCCTTGTGGAACTAAATATTGTTTGACTGCTTCTTTGAAAGCTTCTGTGGTTAGGAATCTAATTCCAACAGCCCACTCAAACTTCTTCCAATTAGTTCTTGAGCTTATAACAGACACAATTTCTGTGTACTTCTTTCCAAGAATGTTATCATCTTCACTCTCACATGGGCTTTTAGCATCACCATCACTGTCCTCATAGCTACTATGTGCATCTAACTTAGTTTGACCCCCTTCATCATCTACCTCATCAACATTAGTATTATTTAAAAACTCATCAAGCTAAGCCTGCTTTAATTCTGTATCTTCTTTCTCAGCAGCCTGTATTGCTTCAAATGATGCTTTCCACTCTTCATCATCCTTGTCCTCATCATCTACATAATTAATCATTTCTTCATCATTGCTATCCTCTTCATCAAAATCACCAAATGGATTAGCAGTTTGGTAACTAAACTCATCAGAATCCTCTGTATCATCCTCTGAACCTACTTCTTCACCATCAGAATCCTCTTTATCACCCTCCTCTCCCTCTTTATCACCCTCTGAACCTACTTCTTCAGCATCAGAATTCTCTTTATCACCCTCCTCTCCCTCTTTGTCACCATCTGAATCTTGTTTTCCCTCTGAAGTTTCTTTTGAGTGTTCAACTTTTTCCTCAATAGGTGTAAGCTTCTCTTTAAATAACCTAGTGCACACTTTCACATGAGTTGAAGTAGGGTTTGACTTCATGCTATCAGTTGGTAGTCTCTTCACTATAGACTTTGTCCACCTAATTAGGCTTGTTGGGCTTATTGGGCTTCCTACTGGGTTGACTTTCACAGGTGTGGTGAAGTTGCCAGGTTGAACATACACTTCAATAACTTCATTATTATCAACCATTATCACCAACTCATTCACTTCCCTATCACTTCCAACCCTTTTCAAAATTCCATTTTCAGGGATTTTACAATGCAAGGTGAAATCTTTACTTTTGTAAACCCCAGTTTCCATTACATAATCAGTTAACTCAAAATAAGAAAACTTATCAAACTCAACACTAATAACCTTCGATTGACCACCTACGTACCTTGGTATTGGGATATCAAGAACAAGCTCTCCACCATACCACAATTTGACGGAGATCGACTCTACCATTGCCAATGATCGTGCCCTAATTTCACAGTGCTGTTGAATGATTTTAAAGAACCCTAGTTTAATCGTGTAGTCTGATTGTTTTAAGAACCCTATTAAATTGATTGTGTTTTGATTGTTTAGAACTGATGTTAGGGTGTGTGTGTTTAAGTATGATTGTTTTAAGAGTGTTTCGTATAGATTCATAAGGCCCCACATAAAGATGACGTGGCAAAAAAATTATAAAAAAATTACGTGGAAAAAAAATACACGTCAGCATGCCAACTCAGCAGGTAAATTAACACAGTTAGTCCAGACTTAACGGAGGTCCATTTTTGACACCCAGTGGACAGTGGTTCACCTGGGATTATTGTGGTCCAACGTTAAACTTGGGATTATTATCGGCCAATGCCCCAAACTTAGGATTATTTAAATCCAATACCCGTTATTATTATTATTATTATCGATTAATTAAGAGAAAATTGGTTTATTTATATGAGTGCAACGTTGCTAAAACTCAAAACAATTACCTCATCATTTTATACATCTAGGATTTAAATGACTGGTATGAGGAAGTAACTTCAGTCTTCAACTTCTTTTTTTTTTTTTTTTTTGGCAGGGACTTGCATGATAATAACTTATCAGGGGAGCTGCCTGATCTTAGTAGCTTGGTGAACTTGCAAACTCTGAATCTAGCACGAAATAAGTTCAGTGGCTCTATACCAACCTCTTGGGCTCAACTCTCCAATTTAAAATATTTGTAAGATTTCTGCATCACTTTTGCCTTATAATTAATCAGTGTGGCTTTACCATATCAATATATTACTGAATTCATCATATACACTAAATGAATCACTTCGTTTTCCAGTCAACAATCCTAGTTTCACTTTTGAAGGTCAAACAAAAACAATTTTTTTTTTCTTTCTAAAATTTGATTCTGTTAAAGAATTGCCACTACAACTGATGTCAAAGAGCTGGACTGATGTTCACTTTGACTTTGACTTTTGTACTTGAATCATGTTAATGAATTGTATTTGCATTTTGCAGGGATCTTTCTTCCAACAATCTAAGTGGAAAAATCCCTGAAAAATTATTCTCGACTAGTGTATTCAAGTATGCAATCTTGTCTTTACATTCACAAATAACTAATCTCATTCAAATTACTATGCTATTAATATTTTTAATAAATTTTGATAGAACAATGTGTTATTTAGTTTTACAGGAACATCTCTTGAATGTGGCACGACACTGCACCAACCTTGCGTTTCGACTTCCTCTGTTACAGGTTCATTTTTATGTTAAAATATCATCAATCTGAGGTTTTCAACAAAAAAAATAAAATAAAATAAAAGATTGGTCTTTGACTCGAATAGGGGTTTTGACTTTTTTTTCCAATAGGTTCTGCAAAAAAGTCAAAACTAAAGTTCGTTACGGTTGGCGCAAGCTGTGGTGCTCTGGTGCTTTTGTTGTTTGGGGCGATCTTTCTATACCGATTCAACCTTAAGCGAAAACTTAACCATGATTTGTATGTTGATGTGGAAGGTTAGTTGTACATGTTCATGCTGTTTGCATTTACACAGGTTTACAAGATGCATTTGATTTTGATAGTCAAACAAACTTATTACAGACTTTATAAGTCGACACATTATCTGTTTTTAAGTCAAAACATTTATACTTAAGAAAAATCTTTTAGACATATGTTGTAGTCAATTAGTACCATTTTGACTCATTAGCCAACCCCTTAGCGGTTTATTTATTGTAGGCGAAGACGACAGTAAAGTTTCCTTCGGGCAACTTAGAAGATTTTCATGGCGTGAAGTACAGCTGGCAACCGACAACTTTAATGAAAGCAATATTATAGGACGGGGAGGGTTCGGGAAAGTTTATAAAGGTGTTCTTGCAGACAAAACTAAAGTCGCGATTAAGAGACTTGCGGATTATCAAAGTCCTGGTGGAGAGGCTGCATTCTTGAGGGAAGTTCAGTTGATAAGTGTAGCGGTTCATCGTAACCTCCTTAGGTTAATCGGCTTTTCCACCACGTCATACGAACGAGTACTCGTATACCCATTCATGCAAAACCTTAGTGTCGCATACCACTTACGCGGTATATATATATGTTACATAAATTGCGCGCTTTTTTTTTAGTTTTTACTAGTTAATACTTTTGTTTAAGCTAAAAAATCTAAAATCCTTTTTATTTTATTTTATTTTATTGTTGATATATAGATTTAAAACCAGGAGAGAAAGGCTTGGATTGGGCAACACGAAAGCGGATAGCTTTTGGTGCGGCTCGTGGCCTAGAATACTTGCACGAGCACTGCACGCCTAAGATCATTCATCGTGATCTTAAAGCCGCAAACATCCTGTTAGACGATGATTTTGAACCAGTTCTCGGGGATTTTGGGCTGGCAAAACTTGTGGACACCAACCTCACTCATATTACAACACAAGTACGTGGAACCATGGGACACATTGCTCCCGAGTATTTGTCTACCGGTAAATCCTCGGAGAAGACTGATGTGTTTGGATACGGTATAACATTGTTAGAGCTCGTAACAGGACAACGCGCAATAGATCTATCTCGGCTAGAAGACGAGGAAGATGTTCTTCTTCTTGATCATGTAAGCATATATTAATATTATAGATAGATAGGCTTTTACGTGTGAAACGAATGAAATGGGGAATAATTACCAAATTATATTATATTATCACTAACTGAAAGTTATGCGCACATAAAAAATGCTACCAATATGCATAACCTTTATACAACAAACTTAAGGAAAATATTATTTTATTCTTTTTAAGTATAGATACTATGTAAAGTTATATGCATTTAAAAAAACGTGGAATTAGATCGAAATGTGCAAAACACTTGTAGCCCAGTTGGTTGAGGGTTTAAAGTTTTCTATGGGAGGCTTGGGTTCAATTCCCACTAGCTACATTTGGAGGACATTGGTGGAGGGGAAATGAGGGATGACCCGGCCATTGGCTTGGGTTCGAGTCCTGATCCCGACCGGTTTTACCGATTATTTCACGGTTGTGCCTTCGGGCGGGTGAGCGGTCGGGTTTTTCCGGGAATTGGTGGCCCGGGTACTCTCGAGTACCTGATTCGCCAAAAGGGTGCCCGGGAGTGCTCGGAAATTGATTCGTTGGCCGTTCAAAAAAAAATATCGATAAAGAAATCAAGTGGCTTTTACCTTTTACTTTTTTTCACCATCTAATTTATTTTAGCAAGTAATTTAGCTTGATAATGCTCTACATTTATTTCGTACACTTCGCACACTTCTCCATATAACTTAGTATTTGATCCTTATATAATAAATGATAATGCATCATATAAGAATTAGTTGTTGATTGTTGGTGCAACTTCAGATCAAGAAACTACTCAAGGGGATGAGGATTAGCGACATCGTGGACCCGAACCTGACGGTTTACAATGCTAAAGAAGTGGAAACGATGATTCAAGTGGCGCTGCTATGCACCCAAGGTTCCCCGGAAGAGCGTCCGAAAATGGGAGATGTGACCCGTATGCTGCGGGGACAAGGTTTGGCGGAGCGATGGGCGGAATGGGAGCAGGTCGAACAAGTTAAAAGTCAAGAATCATCTCGTATGGCGCATCAGTTTGCTTGGGGCGAGGACTCTACTCAGGATCAAGAAGCCATACAATTGTCGCAAGCCCGATGATTCAAACTGGATAGACATATACTATAAAAATTACTAATTAAACATGTAATAAGGTTTTCTGGTGTTTTGTAACATTATATGCATGAGATTTAAACACTTAGATATATATGGGTTGTTTGCTAACATTTACCTTGTTTTTGTTTATAAATACATACTTGTAACATCAAACAATATTGTAATTTCACTTTGATAAGTATCTTTTGCGGGTTTGGTAAAATTATTGTTCCATGTTCACGAGGGAAAACTACATTATCCATAATTTGTTAAACGTGATATATAAATATCTAAATGCGTATGTTTGGTAGCCTCTTAATAATCATTCAGAGACTTTATCTTAATGGTCCATAACCTCTGAATGGGTAAGAGGTAACCTTAAGTCTGAATGGTTAAGAGGCAACCATTAAGATGCTAACTCTTAACAATTCATACTTAAGATTAAATTTGAACCATTAAGAGACTATAAACCATTCAGATGTAGCATCTTAATGACAATTCAGAGGCTATCAAACAACCCCTTAGACTTAATTTGTGATAATTAGAGTCATTGGAGACATTAGCAAAGTCCAAAGTGTTATAAAGGTTTTTATTGGTAATTTTAGAAATTATCATATCGCGAGGCTATGAAATACTTGTACTGGACGTTGGTGACGACTCGGTTAACTTTTAAAAGTCTAGTTTTCACCCGTATAGCTTGGTTTAGTATGGAATAATATTTTCAGAGTGGAAATATTATTCAAATCAATAAAAACTATAGTTGGTAGTTTTCGTGTTAAGGTTGTCGGATACTTGAGCGCATTCTAGTTTTAACGCGTATACGAGACCCAGTACACTAGGGAATCCCCTAATATAATCAAATCAGCTAAAATGAATACTTTTAGATGGGGAATATTATTATTGGCCAAATGGGTGAAAACCTTAGATATTTAATATATTGGGGTTTTATGAAATACAAGTTGTACATATCATGTTTTATAAAGTTTATAAAAATATATATATAAACATATACACACACACCCAAACTAGCCTACCCCTCCCCATAGTATTATTATTACCATTTGTGATTAAAGATTAATTTTAATCACCAAATCCCATTATAAAAACACCATACACACCCCATCTCTCATTTTACACACTCAAAACACATACAAAACATCTCATCTTCCTTCCCTCTCCCTCTCTTGAACCGTAACATCATCATCATCCATACTCTTTCTGTTTTTGTTGATATTTAAGAAAAAAATATAGTTGCAAAAGTCGTCTGAGTTGACCGATTACTCGCCGAGTACTCCCTACATAGACCGATTCGACCCCTGAGTACTCGCCCGACTAGGCCGAGTACTCGCAACTCCCCAGTCGGCCGAGTTGGTAGCGCCTAGCGAGTTCTGCAACCATGACAAAAATGAACATCGATTAGTGAGTTGTATGGCATTCCTGGTGATTTGGAGCAAGAACCAAAGGATCTCTAGAGAGAGAAATTGCCAAGAAGCATCAAAACCCATCTTTTTTATCAAGTGTTCTTCAAGGGTAAGAATATTTATAAAAACATGTTTAAATTCCTATTTTGGTGTTGATTTTACAAGCCATTCACCAAACTAAATGGGTTTTGACAAAGGGTTTTATAAAATAAACAATAGAGATGAAAAAATGGGTGAAAATGTGTAAAAAGTGTATATATGTGTCGTGGGTATGTATATGTGTGTAGGATTATTTGTGTAGCTTGGATGATGCTTAAAATGTTTAGATCTAGTGATTGATGATACATGCAATGTGATTTTTGATGGGTTTTTAGATCTGTTTGTTCTTATGATTTTGACTAAAAAGTCAACCTATCATGAGTGTTGATTGTTTAGTTGATTGTTGTGATTATATAAATAGGTTTTGTTAAATCTAAAAGTAAATAGGTTTTTGAAGTATATTTTGAGTATAAAATGAGTATTATTAAACTCACTAATGATCTTGAGGCTTGGATGATCTTCCGTGTATGATCAAAGCTCAAAATCGGCTTCGAAATGATGAGATTTAACATGAAAATGATGGTTTATGACACATCTTATTTTTGATAGAAAAGAAAGGTTTATTTTAAAGAAAAAGCCCAGATTTTTAAGAATGTATTAGGTTCATCTATCTATATAATAATTGAGGTCACTTGGGTTGAATGAAGGCCAAGGAGAGAGTCTCATGGATCCATATTTTATTTGGAGCTCCAACTTCTTTCCTATAAATAAGGTTTTCTATTTTTTTTTCCTCCATTCTTCCATCACTCTCCAAACTTCCTACACAATTCTTCTTCAATCCTACATTTGTCATTCTTCTTTTCCATTTTTTCTTCAAGATCTCCTTAATATTTGTTCTTCTAGGTTTGTCCAATTCTCATTATCTTTTTAAATGCGACAATCAAAAATCTTCATTGTCATCGTTTTGTTTATGAGTCGGACATGTTGAAGACAATCAAAATTATTTAAAGTTTTCCAGATTTGTTTTTTTATGTCATCGTTTTGTTTATGTATCGGATGGTATATATTGAATTTTTTGATGTTTTTTTCATTTGAATAATATGGAACCATTTCAGAAAGTGGAAACAATCTTCATTGTCATCGTTTTGTTTATGTGACGGGCATGTTGAACACAAGCCGAAAATATTTAAAGTTTTCTAGATTCGTTTTCTTTATGTCATCGTTTTTTTTATGAGTCGGATGTTATATGTTTAATTTTTTGATGTTTTTTCATTTGAATAATATGGAACCATTTCAGAGAGTAGAAACAATCTTCATTGTCATCGTCTTGTTTATGAGTCGGACATGTTGAACACAAACCGAACATATTTAAAGTTTTCCATATTCGTTTTCTTTATGTCATCTTTTTGTTTATGAATCGGATGGTATATATTGGATGTTTTGATGTTTTTTCATTTGAATACTAGAATACCATCCGAAGATAAAGATTCGATTATGGCTTATCACAATGATCATGCATGTAGATGATAAACGTTATTGGAACGTTTCAATAAAGAAGATTGGTCTGGACTTTTGTTTTTGTAATGGTTGGGTTAAATTCACAAGTGATCTTCGTCTCCAAATTGGTGATTTAATTTGTTTTGAAAAAAAGGATTACAACCGTTTTAGTGTTATTACTTTTAACAAGAATGGTCGTGAAATGAAGTTATTCAAAGTTCTTACTAACAACTTATTAGAAGAAGATAGCAATGTTTTGCAACAACCAGCTTTTCTAGAGAACTTACAACTTCAAGTTACCAACTACGATGGTTTACCTGGTTTTGGATGCAGTGTTACAAATGAACTGGTACGTTTCTTTTTTAGGATTATTGTTATTCATCTAAATATTATTTATTGTTACATTAGTTAGTTGTTTATGGCATGCAGATAATTTCTAAAACGATTGCTTAATTGGCCAATTTAAATGAATCAATGAAAATCAAGATTAAATTTACAAATGGGTATTCGTGGTCTGCAAAAGTGCGTGTAGAGATTGTTTCTGAAGTCGCTAGGTTTGTTATTTGCAATTAGGACATTTACGTTCCATATTCGTATCTTAACTTATACTAACATACCCATTTTTATCTATTGACACATCATAATTGTTTTGTTAAGGTTTAGTGTAATCGGATGGGCTGATTTGCTGACTTCAGAAGATATTACGGTTGGTGACTGTTGCGTCTTCCAATGGTGTTCAGAAAACCACAAGCTGTTTGTTACTAAGGTTGCACCACAAGAAGCCATTGATGTAGAAATTTAGAACGTTATTATTATTTTTTTAACCTAATTTATTTTAATTACATTATAGTTATTCAATTTCTACTAATAATTTGCTAATTTATTCAAAATTGCATTGCAAATCAATTCGAATTTAAGTCCCTAATCAATCAAACATCCCGAATTTGCGCTAATTAATGGCTACATTAATGACATTCCTTATGAAAAAAAATTCTCTTATTAATTGTTAGTATTTCTATTATGTATAGAAAGTTTGTAACACCCTAAATCTGTTTTACAGATAACTCGCAGCGGAAAATACCAACCGAAAAATTCATTTCTTTAAAAACAACTTAAATGTTTAGAAACCGAATGTTCTAAGTATTTTTGGTGTTACATCTTATAATATTTAGTAATACAATCAACGTGACTCCTCTCTACTAGATCAGACGACCGTGACCACGTACAATCCGCCTCCTCGCTCGATCTCCATCCCTTGCTCTACTAGGTAAACCAGTCATCCTGCAATCACCACATAACCAATCCGTTAGTTCAATAGGTAACTTTATAAAATCTACTAATGATGCGGAATTAGCATCCCACAATACTCTGTGATCCTGTCTAAGATCCTTCCTCCAAGTTCGGGTGGGTTACCCCGACCCGGACCTCCACCTCTCCTGCAAATCATACTTATATACCTACATTTCCATCATTCTCAAACAAAGGTTAATAACCCCACAATATGTCCAAACATACAATTTCCTCCGTATACCCTCTCAGTACATACAAGCATACACTTCCTTTGTAAGATTTCACAATACATACGAGCATGCAATTCCCTCGTATAATACCACCACACATACAAGCATACAAATCATTCGCATAATTCTACAGTACATACAAGCATACAAATTCCACCTATAATACCATCATACATACAAGTATACAATTCCTTCGTATAGTTCTACAATACATACAAGCATACAAATTCCACCTATAATACCATCATACATACAAGTATACAATTCCTTCGTATAGTTCTACAATACATACAAACATACAATATCCACCTATAATACCACCATACATACAAGTATACAATTCCTTCGTATAGTTCTACAATACATACAAACATACAATATCCACCTATAATACCACCATACATACAAGTATACAATTCCTTCGTATAGTTCTACAATACATACAAACATACAATATCCACCTATAATACCACCATACATACAAGTATACAATTCCTTCGTATAGTTCTACAATACATACAAACATACAATATCCACCTATAATACCACCATACATACAAGTATACAATTCCTTCGTATAGTTCTACAATACATACAAGCATACAATATCCACCTATAATACCACCATACATACAAGCAACTCTCTCCCTCTAACCCGAGCATGAGAACCCACATGTACATCACATCTTCAATCTACATAATCATGGTAATCTACTTATCGCATTTGATACCGTCGAATAATGCATCAAATAATTACACGCACTTGTATCATTCCGTACTATGATCCTAATCGCAAACCGACATTACCATTACATGCTACACCCTTACATAGCCTTACATAAGGTCCAACAATGTTAATTGGTGCGTTAAACGCAATTACGGGTCGCACACATAAGCGAAACATCAAAATTTGCTAGAAATAAACATTTCTTTCCAGGGGCCACCGTAAGGGTACGGTGGCCACCGTACCCTTACGGTGGCCCTCAAACCCCTACGGTAGGAAACCTCTGCCATACGGTGGAAAATTGGTGCAGGGGCTACCGTAAGGGGACGGTGCCACCGTACCCTTACGGTGGACCCTGCACATTTCCTCACTTTGTTTCTTTTTCCACCCCTTCTTGACCCATCCACGCCGATCCATTCGAGGCCACGTTTATTCCAATATAAACTCCAATTCAAACCTTAACCTCCTTATTTACGTTCCATCATCTCACGGTCCTCATACTACTTACAAACACATATACATGTTAAGATTCATTATCCTAAGTGGAATAAGAACCACTTACCTTATGTCCTCCAAGTTGATGCTTGCTACTTGCCTCCACTTGACCCATTAGCCACTTGTGCTTGAGCCCATGTTACCTACGCATTCATGTTATCATTCCCACCATTCCGTTAGTATACACAACTACGCATACTATCAATCGTCTTACACTCACTTGTTCCCATGACTTTCATTGGTCAACTACTAATATGCAAATCACATGATTAACTACCACCTTGTTTATCACTAAAGCAATCCAACATATCATCAAGTATGTCACCTAGATAATCTAACATATATCACATGATTTCCTCAATCCCACAATCATATTAGCAAACATAACCATGTTAGTCATCCATTGTTGACTTTTCAGAAAGTCCACTTCCAACTATACAAACTTCCTACTTAGAACATATGTTCACATTGATGACTAGATCACATAAAACACACCATAAACATCACATTCCTATCTCATCATCATGCAAGATTATTCATCATTCCAATCATAGTATTTAAGCATTAGAGTGTACATACTACTAAGGCATACTTCCTACCAAAACATACAATCAACTAGTTCACACATGATTTCTCTCTAAGACGAAATCCACATGTCAACCTACTATCAATTGCACCAACTATCACATTACTTTCATACTTGTCGAGTCTTGCATACAAATTCACACATTTTACCTATTTAGGCATTTCATCAAACACATGGTGTGCGTACAACATTTAAAACACATTGTACAAGTATTTCATGCATACTTCCATAGCTCATAACACAATTCATCATATTTCTTCCCTACATTACATACCATTCATATCAATAGTTATCAACATAGCAAATCATCACATTCCTTTTCAATACATTCAATAATTAACTAAGAATGGTCTTGGATTACCCCAAGACCAATACCCACTTCCAACATAGGTGTAAAACAACCTAATTAGCACATAAATTAAGCATAGCTTTATGTAGTATCACAAATCATGGCTCCTTTAGTGTCTATCAACCTCTAGACACCTTCATCCATCCTTGATTCATGTTTTCACATAAACCCTAGATTTTCACCATATTCTAAAACAAACATAACCTCATAATAAGCCAAATTAAAGGTACCTTAGTGTGTATAAAACCTTAGATGACCCATAATTGGCTTCATGCACCATCTTGGCTTCTACTTTCTCTTGATTTGGAGCTAGAGATGAAGGAGCAAAGGTTGGGTCTTGGGTGTTCTTGATGATCGACATACACAAGGGTGTGTATGTTGACATCTTACCTTCCCCTATCTATAGCCCATTAGTTTGCCCCATGTCCAAATCTAGTCCCTCTAGTTTGATACCCTTCCAACATTGACTCAATCTTTATTGAATTTCTACATAACTTGTGTATTTATCTAGGATAGGTACCTAGTTATTTCACCCCATGCCATAACACATTAAAACATGCTACTAAATTAAAGTTCGGGTTTTGGGGCGTTACAAAGTTTATAAATATGTTTGATATGGCCTAATTAATGACATTCAATACATTCAAATAATAATGCTAATTCCTTAATCTACTCCTACAAGTTAGGACGTTTAATTAATGAAATTAATGACTTATTTTAAGCCTTTATAATTATTAATTTCTGATTTTAAAATAACATCATTCTTAATTTAAAGTTATTGTTACATTTCAAATGGCTTAAAATTAATTTACTAATATTAATGCGTATTACTATTACCGTTTTAACAATGTGTAAATCATTTCGGATGTAAGTCCCAATTCAATTAACCATCCTGAAAATTCGCAAATTTATTGCTACGTTAAAGAAATTCCTTATTAAAAAAACTCTCATATGATGCTAATATGACATTTAATAGATTTAATACATAATCATAATAATATGTTAATGACATTCCTTATCAATACATTGAAATAATAATGGTAATTACTTAATCAACTCCTAAATATACTTAATCAACTACTAAATGTACGACTTTTAAATTCTTATTTTAAGCAATTATAATTGTTAATTGAAACTTACAAATTGAACTTTTAAAAGTGTGTACTAAATTCAGCATGAATGAATAAGATTATTTCCTATATTACATTGTGTAGATACGTTTTTGCGACTAATGATTAGATGTTAACATGTGTTAAGGGCGAAAGAAGAATAGAATGGGCGAAGGTGACTTGTAAGTGGGCGAAGGTAGCTTAGAGGTGGACGAGTCTGGAACCAGTGCTGAACAGAAGACACATTCGACCACATGAAGTGGGCGAATGTGGAACAGGCTCACATTCGACCAGTCTGACTGGGCGAATGTGCAGCTGCTATATATAGATTTCGAGTTTTTGTAATGTTAAGCGAGTCATTTAGAGTGTGTGTTTTTGGTGTGTGTTCCAGAGAGGTCTGAGAGTGATAGTTTGTGTGCTAGATTAACTGTAATCAATCTGTAAGCAATTATTGGAAAGAGTTAATCTATGAAAAGCTTTTAAAATGACTTTGATTGTGTTTTGATTGAGTTTATATCAGTTTGTTCTAAGCTAGGGTTTCCGCACCTGGTTTAGTAACTTGTATGATCATATAATCCTGTTTTCGTGTCGAATTCTCCCTCTACAAAGTGGTATCAGAGCCTAGAGGATCATACAACAACAAATTGATAAACTCAGAGCTGATTTGGACATATTTTTCATCAATTCACATCTGTTTTTACATAAAAATGGTTTTTGAGTGTTTTTGAAAGAATTAGAGGTGATTTTGTGGTTAAAATTCAAAATTCCAAGTATTAAAGTTGTTCCAAATCATTTCCGAAGCAAAACCTAATCAAGATCATTCAAATCCACAAACTTTTGAAAATCAGAGATCAAAATAACCGTTTTTCAAAGTGTAACCGTTTTTCAAAAAGTAAGAAATGGGCGAACCTGAGTATTGTGGGCGAATGTGTGAGTTTTAGGTCGAAGGTGAGAGGATTTCTGGACGAACCTATAGATTTCTGGGCGAACGTAGAGTGTTTCACTTGAATTTTCTACATTCGGGTTAAAATTTTTACCTTCGGGAGATCGGGGGTACGAATCTAAAACAGTAACGGTCGAATCTAGGTGGTTTTGGACGAACGTAGAAAGTGTTTGTGTAATTTTTACATTCTGGTGAGAATTCACATTCGGGTGAGTATTTTTGGGACGAACCTGAACCAAAAGGGACGAATCTGATTACTTTTGGGCGAACCTAGGACAGTTTTTGGAAAATTTTTCTAAGTGTTGAATTTCTCGAAGTGCGTGATTATGTGGCGTTATCAAACTACTCCTACACCAGCAACTACACAACCACAACAGCAGGTGATGGACCCATGGACAGTGGCAGCACAGAAGACGAGCACACAGTCTTCGCAGGCGGTTAATTACATGACTCAAAGTGCACCTCCAGCACCACAGTCTGACTACTGGGGAGTAGCAGCAGCGGTGGTAAACACTCAAACTACTAATGCTATTTCCACACTGATTAATGATTTGTCTTCAGGTAGCGGGACTCGGCCACCGAAACTTATGGAGATTCAAGAATACAATCAGTGGCAGAAAAAGTTCAAGATACACTTGGAAGGCATGGGAGTGGAAGGTGCTGAAGCATGGAACATGATTGCTAAAGGTTACACACCACCAGTTCTGGAGAACACAGGTGAACCAGTGCCATTGGAGAGCATGGCTGAGGATGAGAAAAAGAAGTTTGCTGTGGAAAAGAAGGCGTTTTCCCAACTGACGCAGGCAATCACAAATGATCTTTTGCATCAATTTGGGACTTGCACAACTTCTAAGGCACTGTGGGATATGCTTAAAAGGAAGCATGATGGAAATGAGAAGACTCGAAGTTTGAGAACGGAAGAACTTGTTAAGGAGTTTGAGAATTTCTCTTATGTTGGAAATGAAACTTTGAAAGAACTAACTCCTAGATATAATCATTTAATATCTGAATTGTCTAGCTATGGTATACAGATTCCTATGGCAAAACAGGTGGACAAGTTTGCTGAAGCATTACCACCAAACTGGGATCAGCATGTGGATGTTCTGAAGGAGAAGGATGCTTATCAATACTGGTCTCTTCAAGAGTTCATTGAGAAGCTGGAAAACAAAGAGTTAGAAGAGAAGAGGAAGGCTAGGAGAGCACAGATTCCTCAGAATCCAAACTTATACTTTGGAGGATCTTCAGTTCCAGCAAGTACAAGCTCAGGAGGGCTGGTTACACCACATGTTGCATGTATATCCAATGCTGTAGAATCACCTATCATTAACTACCATCAACAAACTTCATCTTTATCACAACCACAACCACAAGTTCCATATCAATATTCATACATTCCACCATTCTCCCCAAAGCAACAAGCAGCTTTTTACACTGCTGGTCAAACTCAACCACAACCATTAACTCAACCTAACCAACAAACAGTGGTTTTGGAGACATCTAACCTTGGTAATGTGACTGTTGAAGTTGCTCAGCAACACATTGCATTAGTCTCTGCAATGGTTTCTTCCTACAATGGTTTAGTTGCTAGTCAAATTGGTAATAACAATTTGACCAATGAAGACTACGCACAGATTGATAAGGAGGAGATGGAACTCATTGACATCCAATGGGCATTTGCGAGCATAATGCGAAGAGCAACGGAGTTTATTGAGAAGACAGGTAGAACAGACTTGGGAACTTCTCCTAACACAACCTACGGGTTCAATAAGGAGAAAGTGACTTGTTTTAATTGTGGAGGTAAAGGTCACTTTAAACGAGAATGCACCCAGCCACCAAAACAAGGCAACAGAAATCCATTCAATGCTACCTATCAGAACCGTCAACAACAAAACCAAAACCAAGTTTCTTCCCAAAACAACAACAACAACTACCAAAATCGTCAAAACAACTTTAATAACAACCAAAATAGACAACCAAACACACCAAACCAGACACAAAACCAAACACCAAACAATACTAACCGAACAGTCATACCAATCACTACACCAACTGAACAACAGAATACCAATCAAGCATTGGTTACCCAACAAGATGAGAGGTTTGACTGGTCAAGTATTCAGATAGGTGTTGAGGAGATCACTACTGGAGGAAATGTGGCTTGTGTTGCATATCAGGTTGATCTAGAAGATTCAGTGACGGTGGAGGAGAAGGTTGAAACTGAGGTTGAAAGTGATGAGTCTGAAGCTGAGATGGATGGGGATTTTGAACCTGTTAAGGTTAATTCTGAGGTTAATGTTGAGGTTGAGAATGTAGAGACAAATTCGGGAGTTGTGATTGATACTGTTTCTGACATTCCTGAGGAGTGTGAATCGGTTTATTCTGATTCAGACAGTGACTCAGATACGGAAGCTAGTGTTAATTCTCTTGATGAAGATATTGATCAGTTGCTTGCAGAAGCGGATTTTCTGATGACTAGGAAGTCGTGCATTGCAGATGATGCTTTCACAAAGATTGATTATTCCAGATTCTTTGCAGGAAAGGAAGCTCATTTTGCATTAATGGCCATGACTAATCCGCCAAAACCTGTAAGTTCTGCATGTAGTACTGATAATACTAGTGAAAAATACTGTGGTACATGTGATAGATTGACTGAGGAGGTTAAACAACTCCGTGTTCAACGTGATAGTGCTATCATGAACAGTCAATCTACTCGCAAAGAGTTGAATGCTTTTAACAAAGTATTAGATGGCTACAAAAAGGACATTTCCGACTTGAAAAACACTTTGTCTTTAAAACAATTGGCAATTAACAACTATATCAATGAAATTGAAAACACCAAGTTGGAAATGGCCGCCATCAAATGCTTTGCTGAGAAAGTAAACAAAAAGTTGGAAAGTTACAAGAATGTTGCTTATGTGGTAGACCACATCATTGATGACAAAACAACCAATTATCGGGCTGTACCATCTCCGGTTCTTTTTGAAAACCATAATTGTCACCAAGTGACACCGGAGAGTTCGGTAAGATCTGAATCAGCATCGGAAAATGAATCTAACACTTCAAGTGTTGGTGATCCAAATTCCGATATTAGACCGATTTTGGGAATCAATGATGAGGGCGTTACTGCTGAAAGTGTTGACTCAGACTCAGAGAGTGATGATACTGGTTGTAACCAAACTGTTAATGTATGTGAAATTCCAAAAGAAAATCACATCATTACAAATGAACCAGTTTCATCATCTCAAATTGTTCCGATGAGAAATGTTCATCAATTAAATAAGTCTGAGAAGAATGTCGTGAAGAAAGATCTTAATGTGGTTAAGAAAGATCTTGAGAAGAATGATAAAAACGAACAATGTGACAAACCTGTCAAGGTGTTCTATCGGATGGAAGGATCCGATAAGATCATTTCTGACGAGGACTTTCCAATTAAAAATGCCAACTATGCTAAAATTGAAAAGATTTGGCAAGAAAGTACTATTTGGTTCCCAAAACATGAGAGAACAAATGAAATTCTACCAGCTTTGTTAAAGAAGTTGTATTTGGATATTCCTCAAGAACCAAAGGTCCATGTCACAGAGTTTGTTAAACCCAAAAACATAGCTAATGGTTTCAATGAGCCAACTTACTCAAAAGGGCCACTCCCTGAGAGTTTAAGGAAGCAACAGTACAATGATCAATATCCTGTTAGATCATTTGCTCAACCAAATGCTCCAAATGTTTTTGAAGAGTACCGTGCGTGCTTTAAGTGTGGGGAACGTGGGCATTTACTTGCTCAGTGCCCATATGTAAGGCACAAAAGGCACGAAGTTGAAGTGAGGAATTCTATGAGAAAGCCGATTGATCATTATGTGCCACCTCATAGGAGAGTTGTTCCTCAACAACCACAACTGTTTTATAATCATAACGATTTTCAAATGAGGAACACTCGTCCAATGCACTATGATAGAAGGAATCGGATTGCCATGGAACACTCATGGAGAAAGCCTGTGGTGAACTCAACAGTTGATAGGCAAAAGGTTCCACCAAAACCGATTGTCAAATCAAATGTTGGACCTAAGTCGGTTAAATCAGATAAGGTTACCAAGAAAGTTACCTTTGCTAACAATGTTCAGAAACCGACTGAGAACCCAAAGTCTCAGATTCGTATCCTTAAAAGGACTGAACAATCTTGGACATCCAATGGCACTCCAGGAGCCTCATCTTCAAAAGTTAATGAGAAAAATGAAACTGTTTTGAAAAATCAGAAAAAGATTGATCAAAAAGTTGTTAAAAATGTTTGTGAAAATGTTATTGTGAAACCTGATGTTGAAAGACCCAAGACTCAGGCTTGGGTCCCCCGAAAGAACTAACTGATTTACATTTTGTGTGCAGGGAGCTTCAGCTGGCCCTATTAGCAGTCTTTGGATTGTTGATAGTGGAGCTTCAGGCCACATGACAGGGGATCTTGCGTTGCTGTTCGACGTGAAGAACATCAATGGAGGGTATGTAGCGTTTGCAGGAAACAAAGGCGGATATATCACGATGGAAGGAAGTGTGAGCAATGGGATAGTGAGTTTTGAGCGGATTTCGTATGTGAAGCAGATAGACTACAATCTGTTGAGTGTCAGTCAAATTTGTGACAAGAAATTTACTGTACATTTTGATGACAAATCCTGTTATATTCTGAAACCGGGCTTTACAATTCCTAAAGAGTGGATAATGTTGAAGGCACCTCGCGTCAACAATCTATACATTCTTGATATGTCCAAGGCGATGACCTCACAGGGGCAAATAACATGCTTTTTGTCCAAGGCGACTGAGAAAGAATCGATAATGTGGCACCGAAGAATGGGGCACATTCATCTGAAGAAAATGAATCAACTCGTGAGAAATGGACTTGTCGATGGAGTCAACGTGAAACATTTCCATCTGAATGACAAGTGTGTGAGTTGTAAAAAGGGGAAGCAACACAAACAGTCCCACAAAGTGAAAAAGGTTAACTCTGTTGAGATGCCACTAGAGCGATTGCACATGGATCTTTTCGGACCGGTCAAGCGCAAAAGTCATCTGGGAGAGCTTTATTGTTTAGTCGTCACTGACGATTACTCAAGATTTTCATGGGTGATGTGTTTGCAGAATAAAAGCGACACTTTTATTAATCTAAAAGTTCTGTTCACTCGATTGGAGAATCTCTATAATGTGAAGATAAAGAGAATTCGGAGTGACAATGGGACGGAGTTCAAAAATGCCAAGATGGATGAACTTTGTGAAGACAAAGGGATACATCATGAATATTCGGCTCCGTACACCCCTCAACAGAACGGTGTTGCTGAACGAAAGAATAGGACTCTAATTGAAGCGGCTAGAACAATGCTTGCTGATTCAAATCTTCCAGTAATGTTCTGGAATGAGGCGATTTATGCAGCAAATTACACACTAAATCGGGTTCTAACAGTGAAGAAGTTTGGTAAAACATCTTATGAGCTGTTACACCGAAGGAAGCCGAACTTAGAGTATCTAGAACCTTTCGGGGCGCCTTGCACTATGTTGAATCCAAGCGAAAAGTTTAGTCCTAAAGCCGAGGAGGGTTACTTTGTTGGCTATGCAACCCCGCTCAAACGGGTATACAACAAGCGAACTCGTCGTGTGGAAGACTGGGCTAACGTGGACGTTCAACGATATACTCAAAATATTCAAGGCACGGGTCCTGATTGGATGTTTGATTACAAAGATTTCTTTGAATCATTCAATCTAGATAGCTTGGTTGAAGAAGCTGTTATTCGATTACTTTACGAGTGTGAAAATGCAACAACTTCACCATTGGTGCGTCCGATCACCGTAAACCCCCTACCAGCTTCTAATGATACCAATGCTCCTATACAAGAAGAAGAGATATTTCAAGAGGCTTCAACTTCATTAGACACTTCAGAATCTGAAGATGAACAATTTGAAGAAGCTATTCTTGATCAAGCTGAAGAACAGGAGGCACCGCCAGTGAACCCAACTCCAAATTCTGATGTGGCTTCATCATCAAATACGGGTCATGATCTGGATGCTGCAGAGAACTTGACTGTTCAGACGGGAGTGCAAGTACCTGTTTATCCGGAATCTCGGATTCATCGTATTCACCCGCTGGAGCAAGTTATCGGTGATCCTGGAAGCAGTGTTATGACCAGAGGGCAGCTTAAAAGCGTTAATTCGCCAGAGAGTTTTGGTGCTTTAGCTTTATATGCCAAAATTCAACAATCTGGTAGTCAAAATGATTGGTCGTTTGCGTGTTATGTGTCGCAGGTAGAGCCAAGGACATACAAGGATGCTTTGAAGGATGATGCCTGGGTGGAAGCTATGCAGGAGGAGTTATTACAATTCCAGAAATTGGGAGTTTGGACGCTCACGGATTTGCCGCCGGATAGGAAGAAGATTGGCACCAAATGGGTGTTTAAGTGTAAGAAGGATGATCGTGGGGTAATTGTTCGGAACAAAGCCAGATTGGTCGTGCAGGGTTTCCATCAAATCGAAGGGATTGATTATAACGAAATCTATGCACCGGTAGCACGAATCGAAGCTATTCGGATGTTCCTCGCGTTTGCTTCTTATAAGAAATTCAAAGTTTATCAGATGGACGTGAAAAGCGCATTTCTGTACGGGAAAGTCAAGGAAGAGGTGTATGTCGGGCAGCCACCAGGCTTTGAGGACCCAATCCACCGGGATAAGGTCTACGTGCTGAACAAAGCTCTTTATGGCTTGCACCAGGCTCCGAGGCAGTGGTACGAGGAGCTAAGTACATACCTCATCAACAAAGGATTTAAGCGCGGCCTCGTCGATTGCACCCTCTTTACGAAAAAGACGGGAGATGACTTGCTTCTAGTACAGATATATGTTGATGATATAATATTTGGTTCAACTAACGAGCTTTTATGCAGGGAGTTCGAAATTGTCATGCAGGAAAAGTTCGAAATGAGCGCAATGGGGGAGATGCAGTTTTTCCTAGGCTTGCAGGTGGACCAAAGACCCGACGGGATCTTCATTCACCAGACGAAATATGTCTCCGACATCTTGAGCCGGTTCCAGATGGAGGACTCAAAGCCAATGGATACCCCGATTCAACCCAATCACGGGATTGGAGTGGACGCTAAGGGGGAGCTGACGGATCCTTTTACATACAGAGCAATCATCGGATCTCTGATGTATTTGACGGCGTCTCGACCAGATATTATGTACGCAACGTGTCTCTGTGCCCGTTATCAATCGAAGCCGAAACAAAGTCATCTGACGGCGGTCAAGCGTATCCTTAGATATCTGAAGGGTTGTCCCTCAAAAGGACTTTGGTACCCTAATGATGATAATTTTGATTTCATATCTTTTAGTAATGCAGATTGGGGCGGCTGTGACAAAGATAGCAAATCTACTACAGCTGGTTGCCAGTTTTTCGGGAGCAGGTTAATCACCTGGCAATGCAAGAAACAGACTTCCGTAGCACAATCTACCTGTGAAGCCGAGTACATTGCAGCCTCGAGTTGCTGTTCTCAAGTACTTTGGATTCAGCAACAAATGGTGGATTACGGTTTGCAGTTTCTAAAAACTCCTATTTACTGTGACAACGAAGCCGCAATTGCATTAACTAAAAATTCGGAAAATCATTCTAAAGCGAAACACATCCGGATCAAATATCATTTTATCCGAGATTGTTACGCTAAGGAATTGATCGATATGATCAAAATACACACTGACTACCAACGTGCAGATTTGTTTACTAAAGCCTTTGACCGTTCACGCTTTGAATATCTTTTAAAAGTAAACAACATAAAGGAAAAACAGGACTAATCGGCACCTCGGTTTATCGATTTTTAGTTTTTAGTTTTTATATTTTTTGCTAATTGGGAATTTCTCTTTACTATCTTAATCCTCAAAGAAGTTGATGCTTTCGAGGGGATTGTTTAATCCTCAAAGTAGTTGATGCTTTCGAGTGGATTGTTTCTTTTAAATTTTGTTTTTATTTTGTTTTTTTTTTAGAAAAATGAAAATCCAAAAATATGTTCTTTATTTTAGGGGGAGCCATTTTATCAGAAAAACCAAAAACATTATAAAATTCAAAAAGACCTAAAAATTAGAAAATCAAAAATGATTTCCTGGTAAAACAGAGGAAATGATAGTACATCAGTGGGAATCTGACACAGGCTAAAGAATTGTATAGTTTATGAGGCGTGTGTTGATTACGTGTGATATGTTGATAGGCTTCGTAGACTAAATATTGCATGCATTAGTGATACAAACATAACGAACTACGCGTTCGTGGCTGAACACCTCATGGGCATATGGTCTTAGTACCGTAATTTCGTTTGATAGGATTGCCAAAATCTGAGGTTTCGGGTCGTTATGTTATGGTTATCCAGGATATTCTGATAAACTTTTGTCGTATTGATTTACGGACCTAGTTTTATCAGAATATTTGCTAAAAGAGCTTAATTGCCAAAACCGGAAGTTACCGAATTGAGGAACTTTATGTTTTAATTGATCATAGATCATTATTACATCGTATTGATCATCTGATGCAAATCAGTGATTAATATCAGCCTCAACCTAGTGTATACGCACATGTTACTCTGCTGCATTCAATTGCTGACCTGTACACCTCTGTGCTATATACTTTGTAACTTTTACGGATAACTCTGGCATAATCACGCGTTACGACGAAGCTTTGTGCAATTACTTGATACGGGAGTATGTCGTGTGTGTGGGCACCACATCGTGTTAGTCTAATACATCTAACTCGTATCATCTTAAAGCATTGCGTAATTGTCTGCATGTGAGCTTACGTGGACCACAATATCAGCACTTGCCGTATCACATACTGTTTCTAATGATAATATTAAACAAAAAGATCAACGCTGTGATCAGATTTCTCAGAAAACTGATATGATCCTCTGACCGGATTTCACAAAATGTTTACTGCCTTCATTTAATTTGATGCATTTATTTTGTTGCAATTTACTTTTATTGTCAAAAAGATACAAAATCCAAAAATATTTTAGGTGTGTTTTGATAAAATTTCAGAAAAAAAATTCAAAATTTTTTGCATTTCTGCTTTATTTTTGATAACCGGGGATGCTTGATAGTCAATTTCTGAGATTTGACAACACCATCTGGGCTTTGTATCATTCTAAAAGTAAAAATTTGTGTTTTGGAAGCTTAACGGATTGAAAAATGTTGAACGGGATTCGAATTTGTAATTTGGCAAAATTTTTCAAAAGTTCCATTTTACATTCGCCCTTAATTTGGGACGAATGTGGAATTTTTGTTCACCTTCGGGTTGTTTCTTTTGGGCGAATGTAGCTTTTACACCACAATTTACTTTCGGGTAAAACCATTTTACTTTCGTGCCTTTCATTAGGGGCGAAGGTGAAAATGTTGTACATTCGACCGGTCTGAATGGGCGAAGGTGGAGCCTATAAATAAGCCAAACCCAGATTCGACCACCACTTCAAATTTTTTCAAAATTTCTTCGATACCAGACCCTTGTTGTTTTTGATTTCCCTGATTGTGTGTTTTGTTCCTTAGTGTTCACTGATCATTTTCCTATTATTTTTACAGGTAATGGACAAGGAATGAATCTAGAATCATTCGTTTTATACACGGCCTTAGGGTTTTGGTGTTTATGATGATCGAGTGATTTTTAATGTTTGTTTTTGATTCACATTCATCCCACATCAGTTTTAGGGGGAGAATGTATTAGGAATTAGGATAAAAACAGGTTTTAATTACTTGATTGATCGATTGAAACTATAAACCCTAATTTCGTTTGAAAACTGATATAGAATGAATGTTAAGGAAAATTGATGATAGACGAAGCTTAATCGGCCATATTAGGATGGATTTTAATCAAAATTAGGGGTTAAAAACATGATTGGTAAAATTTTAAATTTTGGTCAAGAACAGTTTTTTACCTTCGGTCTATCGTCTGGACGAAGGTGGAACTAAGTGGACGAAGGAAACAATAAACGGGCGAATGTATCATTTTATTCAAAATCTCTTTACATTCGACCAGAAAATTTCATCTTCGGCCACAATAATCTACATTCGACCACTTTAATTTGGGCGAATGTGGAATTACAAAAATCTAAAATTTTGAATTTTGACGATTTCGTGTTTTGACGTTTATTTTGATTGTATCTTTCAGATGGCTGAAGAACAAGCAAATGTTGATATTCCTGTGGAGATTGCTGTTACTGATCCAGTTCCACAGACTGTGCAAGAAGGAGAATCATCAAGCGGTTCTAAATGGCCGTTTGAGAAGACTCATAATTGTTGCGCGTATCTTGGAGATGTGGAGAAGAATGTGGAATTTACTGAAATCATAAAGTTTCTGAAGAGATGCAGAGTGGTTTATGCTTTGGCCACACCAACTATTATCTACAAGGATATAGTTGAGGATTTTTATAACAACGCCAAGTATGATTACTTTGATAATCAAACGATCATCAAAAGCAAGATTCAGGGAATGGAGATGTTTATTACTGAATTAGATATCAGAGAAGCTCTCCAGATCCAGTTTGAAACAAGTGAGGATCCAAGGGAATTATCCTGGACTGAGCAGAAAGCCTGTTTCCTGAGGATGAAATACAAAGGACCAATTACTGATGGTTCTATGTATAAAGGGAAGCTGAGCGTGCAGTTCAAGTATTTTGCTCACGTCATCATACTAGTATTTGGATGTGTGAGTGGGGGTTATGACGTGATGAGAAAGAGTTTAAGCTCGTTAATGGTAGCGTTGACTCTCAACAAACCATTTAACGTTGCTGGGATGATTTTAGATCACATGTTGGAGATGTTGAAAGGATTGAAGAAGAAATACTTTATGCTTTATCCTAGATTTCTGATGATGATCTTCGATCACAAATATCCAAACTTGAAAAAGGATCCGACACAGATACTTGCTATGGATCATATGAATGTTAGAACCTTGGTTAGAATGAAAGGTTATAAAGGTGTGCCTGAAAATGAGAGACCACCTTACAGGAGGTTGTTTGGAGCCTTGGCTAGAGAGGATTACATGGATCCTGGAAAGAATTTAGCGAGGCATCCTGATAGTGACAGTGACAATGATGATCCATTAGTATATGCTGATGCAAGCACAAAGAGAAAGAGACAAGTTGTCAATCCCGGAGCCAAAGGGAAGGGTAAGGGAAAGACAGATCAAGGGAGTTCAAAACAACAAGAGGTGAGGAAGAAAACTACTGCTAAGAAGGGTACGAGTTTGGTAGATGAGGAGTCTGTTGATTCAGAGGAGACTGAGACTGAAGAACAGTGGGATTCGGATGCTGAAAATGTCCAGACTACCAAACAAAAGGCCACTTTGGTTGGTGAGTCTGAATCACTAAACATATCAATAGAAGAAGCTAAGAAGAGCAAGCAGTCTGTTGATGCTGAAGATGAAGGTTTGACAGTGAATTTAGACGAGTTGAATGAAGGTGAAACCGTTGTGGTTAATTTGCCCAAACCCAAACACAAAACCATGGCAAAGAAAACAAGCACCAAGCAACTCAGAGAGAAGGAGTTGAACTTACTTTTGAAAGGAAAGAGATTACCTGATGCTGGAACGTCATCTAAACAATCTTCACCAGCCGCTAAGAAGCAAAGGACTAAGGAGGCTACAACATTACCAGTGGATCAATTCAATATTGCCCTGGATAATGTTCTTAATATGTTTACACAGCCTCAGAAAGGAAAAGAAACTGAGATTGAGCCATCTAAGTCTAAGTCCAAGTCTAAGAAGGTCACCGTGGATGATGATGTGATGAAGCAGGTGAATAAAAGGATGGACGACATGATGAAGATGCTAGTGGCTCAACAAGCTGAGATTGCCAAGTTTAAGCTGAATGAGGAGAAAATGCTTCAGATCGTTGTAGCTTCAAAATCTAATCAAGATGAGATAGATGAGAAGGTAAAGAAGCTTGAAGCAAAGAATAAGAAGCTTGAAGGTAAGGTTCTGAGAAACAAGAACAGATACAAGGCGATTAAAGAAGACAACAAAGAGTTGAAGGCCGAAAACAAACGCCTTAGTGAGCTAATTGATGATCTGTACAACATTGCACCCAAGCTGAAGGAGGGTGAGGAGGATACTGAGAAAGAGGTTGAACAGGTAGATTTTGAACCATCTGAATCTGACAAAGAGGAAGATGAGGATGATGAGGATGAAGAATCTGAAAAGAGTGATGATGAAGGTGATGATAATGATGATGATGATGATGCTGAAGGTTCAGGAAGTCAAAAGGAGGATGATAGTAGTAGTAGTGATGATAATGATGGAGGAGATGATACTGCTAAGTTTACATTTGAGAAGAGACCACCTTCAAAGAAGAAGAAAGACACAGGTGAGTCAAGTTCAAAGAAGAAAGGAGAGAATGTTGATGATGAGACTGTGTTCTGGAATGAGAAGGTGAGGTCCTTGTCTGATGATGCAAAACAAATTTACAAGGACATGTTAGAGAAGAGAGAATGGACCATTGAGTTCACAGGTCGTTTTGCAGAAATATTCCAAACTGATGACATGCGTTATGAGTTGGAATATAACGATCCTGATCTTGAAGAAGGGGAAGTACCTGCTTCTGTGGCAAAGGAGATTTTAGATGGACTTGCACAGAGGGTAGGGAAAACGTTTTGAAGAATTCATTGTTGATGAGTCAATTCCACCTATTCCTGAAAGGGATATTGGAACTCACTCTGATGACAAAGAAACCCCTGAATTTGAAGAAGTTGAGATAGAGGATATTACACATGAGGAATATCCACAGTACTTCAGACAAAATGATGAAGATGTGGTGTTTCCTGATTTTACTGAGAGGCATAATACGTCTGCAAAAAGAAAGGCAAAGAAGAGAAGTGCTGAGTTTGTTGAGAAAGTACTTGGAGCTGATTTGCCAGAATCTTCAAATAAGTCTGATGAGTTGAAGGAGTATTTGAAGAAATTAAGATTGATGGATGAAAACCGACCAAAGCCTGAAGCTCAAGGAAACTTCTATAGGTTTCATAATGCAAAGTTCAGAGGCAGAGCTCTCGGGTGGACATACTTAGGCAGGCTGAAGTGTTTAGCTGCTAAGTGGGAATCAGGAATCTTGTACTTCTACAGATTCATTGACTTGCTGACTCTACCGTACTGGGCGGTTAGAGATTTATGCAGATTCCCAATGTCAGGTTCTTCAGTGAATAATACTCATGTCGGTTGGTGTGCAGACAAATTGGTTTGGGAGAGTAGAACGAGATGGAATAGATTCAAGCCTCAATATCCCCGGAGGAAAGTTCACAGGGATATTGATCCCAGAACCAAGTTGAAAAGGGTTACCTTGATTTATAAGGCACCTGAAGTTATGAGAAAGATACCTTTAATGCCTATGCCTCAACACTTCAGTGCTGACTTCATATTTTGGTATTATGATTGGAGGAAGGCAGAAGCGGTGATCGTGTTGAGAGATGGAAAGGATAAATACAAGCATGTGCATGTATTTGATCCTATGTGGCTGATAAATTGCACCTTCGAAGACATCATCATGCTATTTTATAATCCGATTCATCATGAGCCAAACGATGCAGATCAAGCAAGGAAATACACACAAGTTGTGGGTGTTTGCTTTGCTTATGATATTAATGCTGGAAGTAATTTGGAGGGTAAGCTTGGCAAGAAGGTGAAGATGGCTAATGTGTCAAAGCCGGTGAAGAGGAAGTTAGAGCCTGAGATGACGAAAGAACAGAAAAGTTTGCTCAGGATCAAGCTGCTGAACAAAGCCATGGATGAAGATAGAAAACGATCTAATCAATAGTCGAGGGGGAGTTTGTAGATACGTTTTTGCGACTAATGATTAGATGTTAACATGTGTTAAGGGCGAAAGAAGAATAGAATGGGCGAAGGTGACTTGTAAGTGGGCGAAGGTAGCTTAGAGGTGGACGAGTCTGGAACCAGTGCTGAACAGAAGACACATTCGACCACATGAAGTGGGCGAATGTGGAACAGGCTCACATTCGACCAGTCTGACTGGGCGAATGTGCAGCTGCTATATATAGATTTCGAGTTTTTGTAATGTTAAGCGAGTCATTTAGAGTGTGTGTTTTTGGTGTGTGTTCCAGAGAGGTCTGAGAGTGATAGTTTGTGTGCTAGATTAACTGTAATCAATCTGTAAGCAATTATTGGAAAGAGTTAATCTATGAAAAGCTTTTAAAATGACTTTGATTGTGTTTTGATTGAGTTTATATCAGTTTGTTCTAAGCTAGGGTTTCCGCACCTGGTTTAGTAACTTGTATGATCATATAATCCTGTTTTCGTGTCGAATTCTCCCTCTACACATTGTGCTAATCAATTCAATTTAATTCCCTAATCAATTTACTTTTACAAAAATTTTCTAAAAAAACTTCCAATCGTACTTCGATTTTCCATCTATGCATGTGATTAGCAAAAATTTTTCGTAATATTTAATGCAATCAATGTTTTGTCAAAAGTTAATGATGCATTCAAAATGTTAAAGATTTGTGAGCATTAGTATTATGCATTCTATATGTAACTCGGTTTACAATAAATCAATTACTAATAATAATTCCCTAATTTATGTCTAATTTTAGCAATCATGAATAAGATTACTTTCTGCTAATCAATTCAATTTTAGTCCCCAATCAATTCACTTTTAAGAATTTTTGTAAATGACATTCCAAATCTTTTTTCGATTTTTCATCGCTACATATGATTAGCAAAATGTAAGCTAATAATTTAATGCATTCAAAATGTTAAAGATTTGTGAGCCTTAGTATAATATTTTTGTAAAGATTTCGGAATATTTAATGACTAACAATATATTAAAAAAAAAATCATTGCGTAATCAAGTCCTACAATTCTGTCTGTAAATTTATCAAATTAATAACTTATTGTAACCTATTGTCATTCATTAACAGCTTTTACGAAATTTTGTAAATGATATCCCAAATCTTTTTTTGATTTTTCATCGCTGCATATGATTAGCAAAATTTATGCTAATAATTTAATGCATTGAAAATGTTAAAGATTTGTGAGCCTTAGTATAATATTTTTGTTGAGATTTCGGAATATTTAATGACTTTCAATATATTAAAAAAAAAAATAATTGCGTAATCAAGTCCTACAATTTTGTCTGTAAATTTAACAAATTAATAACTTAATGTAACCTATTGTCATTCATTAACAGCTTTTATAGAATTCGAATTTAAAAGTGTGAATTCAAATGGTATTAATGCATTATTAATGCATTATACTATTGCCTATATTAACTAATCAATTCTTATAAACATTCCTTATCAAAATTTTAAGTATAAATATATGCAGTAGAATTTGTTAGTTTGTCTACCTTAGAAGTTTTCCATGGCTGACGTCGAAGCAGAAGCGTTTACCATGGTTAACCAAGTTCATGTCAACAGAAATGATGTTTCTCTAAAGCTAAAGATTATACGTGTTTGGCGTCTACCCGACCGTCACAATCCTAAAGACGTTTACTCAATTGAAATGATCCTCACTGACGAACATGTAATTCCCAAAGCCATTTTTTTGGTTATAGTGTTGTATGTTGTATGTGCGTATAAGTTAATTTACTATACAGTATTTATCTATATATAGATACTAATATTTGGTTTATCATATATAAATACTTATATATATATATATATATATATATATATATTACTTGGATATACTAATTACTCGTATCAGTATTACATTAACAAATTTCGGAGTTTCTTTGTTGATTAATAATTTTGCAGGGTGACAGGATTCAAGCAAATGTTTTTAAGCGATTGTTTTTTAGATTTGAGAGGTTTTTGAACAAAAATGCTTCCATTATTATAAGAAATCCCGGAATTGGAGTCAATTCATCTAAGTTCAAGTTTGCATCAAACCCAAATAAACTGTGCTTGAATATGAACACTCATATTTTTGATGTGAGAGATTTTCAAGGTCCAGATTTTGGGTTCTCTTTTGTCCCCTATCAAAACATTCTGGACAAGGAGGTTGATGAAAACTTCACAATAGGTATGCATTGTCACTATCTTTCTCTTTTTTTTTGTAACTTCTGTACCAAGACTGTATGCTAAGTAATTATGTTACGTTAATGTTTGTTAATATTATTATATAAATGTCATCGGACATGTTAACAAGTTCTTTAACAATGATGATAAAGATAAAAAGGCTGTCTCTGGTAAGAAGAGGTGAACAATGGAATTGCAGGATATCAAGTATGTATTGTGACGATCTTTTTATTTCATACAACTTACAAATAACGGGACACATTTTTTTTTCGCCTCATTAAATTGTCTTTTTGAAGGGGTTTGAACATTTATGTAACATTGTGGGATACTTATGCCATGGAGATGTCTAAATATGTGGCGACTCATCAATCGGAGAAACAATTTATTATAATACTGCAGTTTGGCCGATTGAAGTTTTATAATGGTTGGTTACATTATTTCACTGTTTCTTTATTTGTAATTGTATTTGTCATTGTAATTGTGTCGTATTTTTCCTATAATTATATTAATACATGTTTAGTATTTTACGTATACTACTTTTTATTTTGAATTTTAATTTTAATATTTTTGTTATGCAGGAAAACCCTATGTTTCTAACTCTTTTGGAGATGATGTTACTCGACTTCTCATTAATGAAGATATTGAAGATATCAACAATTAGAAAAAAAGGTAAACAATATTATGTTTTTCAACGATTTACAATATTGTAAACCTGTATCGTATCATTATGTTTAAATATTTATGTGTAAATCAAACTTTTTTATTATCCAGGTTGGGTAAGAAAATGTCTGATAATCCTTCCTCATCTTATCGGCCATATGGAACGTCTATGTTCTGTTCTGATGAAGATGATTTTCTGCACAACACTCCTTTTAGCAACATTGGGGATATTTGTGAGATACAGGAGGTAAGGAATATGTTCATGCTTTTATTTATATATATATATATAGTTATTGTACATAATTACGATGTATATCTTTAACTGTATTAGTTTAACATTATTGACATTGTGTTTTTCTTAATATAATTGACCATTTCATACCCAAATGTTTATATTTACGGTCTATAATTCTAATATTCATGCAGGAAAAGCCTTTGGTGTTATTGGGGACTACTAAAGACCTATTTACCGAATTTGGGTGGCACTATATGGGTTGTCCCAAATGTACCAAAAAATGTGGTATTGATTATGTAATCAAACAAGTTGGTGAGGGAAGTTCTGAGTTTGAGGAAGACAAGGTTTTCCAATGTGTGAATGTTAATTGTAGTGCCAAAGAAGTTGTGCCTACACCGAGGTTTAGTTTGTATACTTAATATACGTTAATATAAATGAAAACCTTTTCTGAATAAAAAATAAAATTATATAAATATTTGTAATCTATGTTTTTTTTCAGGTTTAAAATTCAGGTTTGTGTACAAGATGTTAATGGTGCTGTTTCTCTTACGTTGTTTCATCGTGACGCTGCACAACTTCTTAACAAAAGTGCTTCTGACTTGCTTGATGAGAATACAGTACATCATATTATTTTCCCTATATACATATAGTATGTTAGTATTTGTTCTTTAATTATATTTTTGATTTTGATTCGTTTTATATAGGTTGGTGATACAGTTCAATATCAAGAAGAGATTAAGGCTTTGTTGGAAAAAGAACTTGCATTCAAAATCGTTGTATCCGGCTTCAATTTGAACAACAAATATGATGTTTATGGTGTAACTAAGATATATGATGATCCAACCATTATCTCTGAGCTTAAGAAAAAGTTGTACGTAGGACAGGTACATTATCAAATCCTATTTGTTATTAATAAAACCTTTAGGTATGGCATATATATTCTCTTAATGTACAATTCAATGACATATTTACAGCCTACTGAATCTGAGTCAATCCACACATCGATGTTAGCAATGCCATCTAATGATATGTCTGTTGCTAAGGTATAGATTTATTCCACATTTACATTCGTATTAAAATCGTTACATATTTTTTAGGTTTTAAACATACTACGTTTAACAATATATGTTTATAACTGTTTTCTTTTTTAGGAATCTAAATCAGACACAGGCGATAATGAAACGCCAATTTCCTTTGCTGATAACTTTGTTGATAAGAAAGTTTATGTTCAACAGTTCAAGGCGAACAATGTTCTATCAGTTCGAAGTATCATATGGTTAAGCGTAAACTTATTGACTCAATCTCTGATGATGAAAGCACACCAATGCCTTCAACTAAGATTGGAAGTGGTGGCAGTAGGGAGAATGATAAAATGGAATGAAATTTCACCATCATGCTAAAGCCAGTGGAAGAGAAGTAATGGTGTTAACCATATTAATGGTCTATGAGTTTTTTTGCTTTATGTTTATTTCTAATTATGTTTGAACAATTTCGCTCTGTTATTTCGTATTTTTGTTGATTCCGAGTATTTGCTACTATTTCAAAGATATGCTACCATAATTTTGTTTATTGTCTATGTTATGTTTGAATACATTGGGTAATCTTTAATAAAGGCATTTGGTTGAATGGGTCAAGTATATTTTTCATGTATTTGCTTTATGTTTAATCTTTTATATAACTCATTTGGTTCATATACTCATCTATTCCAATGTTATTATGGGATTTACAACACTTTTGTAATATTAGTACAAATACATTTGCTTTATGTTAGTGTAATCTTGATTTAGTTTTTAATACAACCTGTTTATATATACACACTAAGACAAACCAACATTTTCTTTTATAACACTTTTGTAATTTAATAACAAATAAATGTACATTTTCACATAACAAAAAAACGCAATAAACAATCTGTAATTGTTTATAGGGAAAAGGTAACAAGATTTTTATCTTTCTTATATATGTGAAATATAAAACTTCTGATTATATGCTAAGTTATCAAGGCCCAAACCAAAATTATTTACTACTACACTATGTTGGTCCATATTATTTTCAGCCCAAATAAATTATGTGGTGGATTGGAGGCCCATTAAATGAACTATGATATCCATATTGTATTCTGATTTTTAATAACATAACAACTAAACCCCATATCTTCATCGATAATATCGTTGGGTATGTTTTTCTTTTGTAGAAAACTGCATACATTCCCAAATCCTTTTGAATCTAATACATTCATCTTATGTATAGTGATGCAGACGAGGAGTACTCATCAGAAAAGGCGCTTGAATTTCAAATTGTAAAAGAATTGAAAAAAATGTTGGATGACAAAAACTCCTTGGTGAAATCTTATAGAATGGCGAGAGATTGCTTTCAGAAGAATCCTGATGCACAAGTCAAACTTCGATTAAACGGAATGAGGAAAGGAGATGGTAGAACCTACAACCTGCCCACAGTTTCTGAAGTTGCTGCATTGATAATTGGTGACCTTAATGAATAAACAGATAAACGTGATATTATCGTGCAGACCATTGACGGAAAGCTAAAAAAAGTTAGTGAGTTACATCCATCGTATCATGCTCTTCAATATCCATTGTTGCTTCCTTATGGTGACGATGGATATAGAATTGACATCCTTCACAAAAATGTTCCCTTACCAAATGAAAGCTCATCTTCAAATTCAAAAAAACAAAAAACATGACCGTCAAAAAAATGTTGCCTTACCAGATGAGAGCTCATCTTCAAATAAAAAAACAAAAAACATGAAAGTACAACAATGAGGGAGTTTTTTGCTTATAGGATTCAAGATAGGAGTAACGAATTCTCTCTAATTCTTAATGCAAGGAGACTTTTACAGCAATTTATAGTTGATTCATATACAATGATTGAAATGGAAAGATTAAATTTCATTAAGGGTAAGCAAACCCTTCTTAGGAGTGAGAAGTATAATGTCCTAAGCAAACAAAGAGAAGAAGGACAAACAGAGACAACAAGCATGGGTCAACGAGTTATTATTCCATCTTCTTTTACAGGTGGAGCTAGATATATGATGCAAAATTATCTAGACGCAATGGCAATATGTAAGTGGTACGGATACCCTGACTATTTTATTACAATTACTTGTAATCCTAAATGGCTAGAGATGAGAAGATATCTTCAAGACACCACTCTTAGACCAGAAGATAGGCCAGACATTTTATGCAGGTTGTTTAAAATTAAACTTGATTCGATAATTAAAGACTTGAAAGATAAACACTTATTTGGAACTGTTGAAGCTGGTACGAATACATGAAGTTAATTTTATTACGACATTATTTATTTGTTTTTTTAACCTTTATAATTTTTTTTTGTTTGCTCCTAATACTTTGCAGGTGTATACACGGTTGAGTTTCAAAAACGTGGATTACCACATGCACACATCTGTTTGTTCATGGCCGCTGGTTATAAGCTTCCAACAGTTGACCATATTGACAAGTTCATTTCAGCTGAGATACCAAATAAATATGAGGAGCCAGAATTGTATGAACTTGTACGTGAATTTAAGATTCACGGTCCTTGTGGTCCTTTGAACATGAGTTGTCCGTGTATGGTCAATGACAAATGTTCAAAAAACTTCCCAAAGAATTTTCAGAATGAAACCTCTATCGATAATGATGGTTATGCATTGTATAGACGAAGTGATAATGGTTCGTTTGTAGAAAAGTCGGGTGAGCAGTTAGATAACAGATATGTCGTTCCATATAACAAGTCTCTTCTTAAAAGATACCAGGCACATATCAACGTTGAATGGTGTAACCAAGCTGGATCCATTAAATATTTATTTAAATACATTAACAAGGGTCCAGATAGAGTTACTGTTAATTTTGTGGAAACCAAGAAAGTACCGGGTGAAGAGACAGTGGTTGATGAAGTGAAAGGATTTTATGACTGTCGTTATATTTCGGCGTGTGAGGCTTCATGGAGAATATTCGCATATGATATGATATTCATTACAGGACACCTCCTGTAATGAGATTACCTTTTCATCTACCCGGTGAACAAAGAATTGTTTTCGATCCTATGCAGGACATTGACGATGTTCTCAATAGACCCTCTTGTGTTTCATCTATGTTTTTGGGTTGGATGGAACGCAACAAAACTGATGACAATGCAAAGCAACTAACTTACATCCAATTCCCTTCACAATATGTTTGGAAAGCAAAAGAGAGGACATGGGAGCCTAGGCAAAGAATAAAGTCAATCGGTCGAATTCATTCAGTTCCTGCTTCTGTTGGCGAAGCTTATTTTTTGAGAATTCTTTTGAATAAGGTTAAAGGACCAACATCATTTGAAGATATTCTTAAAGTTAATGGAGAAGTACATTCCTCTTTTAGGGATGCATGCTATGCTATGGGTCTATTGGATGATGATGCAGAATATGTTGAAGCAATAAAGGAAGCACCTTTTGCAGGTTCTGGCCCTTATTTAAGGAACTTATTCGCAACTCTGTTAGCGTCCAACAGTTTGTCAAGACCTGACATTGTGTGGGAGGAAACATGGAAGCATTTGTCTGATGATATTTTGCGCAGGAGGAGAATAGATTCGAATTGTCCAGGTTTTTCAATTTTTTAATATATTATTACTTTATATTTTCTTCATTTTTTTTACATATAGTAAATAGTAATGAGTAATAATTATGAGGATTCTAAAGTATAGTATTTTGATGGTTTGCACATATTCAATTATTCAGTTTATATGTTAATTATATTATATATTTCGTTCCAACACATTTTTTTTATTTGTCAGATTTGATCCTTTCAGAAGATGAAATTAAGAATTTAGCTTTACTTGATATTGAGAAGTTCTTACTGCACAATATTTCCAGTCTTCGACATTTCGTAGGCATGCCATATCCTGAGAATGAGTTTCTGTCATCATTAGACAATCGTCTTATTTGTGAGGAGTTGGGATATGACACAAATAGTTTGGTTGAAGAATTGGATACCCAGTTCGGTTCTTTAACGATGAACAGAAAAATATTTATAACTGTGTAATGAAAGCTGTCGAGGAGAAGAAAGGAGGAGTTTTTTTTGTTTATGGTTACGGTGGTACCGATAAAACGTTCCTGTGGAAGACACTATCTTCATCCATAAGATGTAAAAGAAAGATTGTTTTGAATGTTGCTTCGAGTGGTATTGCATCTTTGCTATTGGCAGGTGGTAGGACAGCACATTCCAGGTTTCGTATTCCTATAAACCTAACTGAAGATTCTATGTGCTACATACCACCTAATGGTGACGTTGCACAACTGCTTAAAAAAACGGATTTGATTATATGGGATGAAGCACCCATGACTCATAAACATGCTTTTGAAGCACTAGATCGAAGTTTAAAAGATGTATTTGGTGTTCATGCTTATGACTCGTGTGATTTGTTATTTGGTGGAAAGGTTGTTGTGTTTGGGGGTGACTTTAGACAAATTCTACCAATTGTACCAAATGGAACTAGGCATGACATTGTTAATGCCTCTTTAACAATTATTTTCGATTATTATTACAAAATATTAATATTATATTTTTATTTACTACATTAACCTTTTTTTATCTATTTTTTGTTAATATATTTTTTTTCGATTATTATTACAAAATATTAATATTATATTTTTATTTACTACATTAACCTTTTTTTTATCTATTTTTTGTTAATATATTTTTTTTTAATACTTTCCGAAAATAAATAGGTTACTTAATTTTACAAAGTTTGCAAAAAAAACAATGCTCCTAACTTATATATAAAAATCAGCCCTAACACTATTATTTTCGATTATTATTACAAAATATTAATATTATATTTTTATTTACTACATTAACCTTTTTTTATCTATTTTTTGTTAATATATTTTTTTTAATACTTTCCGAAAATAAATAGGTTACTTAATTTTACAAAGTTTACATAAAAAAACAATACTCCTAACTTATATATAAAAATCGGCCCTAACACTATTATTTTCGATTATTATTACAAAATATTAATATTAATATTATATTTTTATTTACTACATTAACATTTTTTATCTATTTTTTGTTAATATATTTTTTAATACTTTCCGAAAATAAATAGGTTACTTAATTTTCCAAAGTTTACGAAAAAACAATACTCCTAACTTATATATAAAAATCGGCCCTAACACTATTTTGTTTATATAATTTTCAAAAATTCATAAAACTTTTTTTTTGTTTTTATAGGTTGTGCTGGATGTTAGACTCTCTCACATGTTAGCCAATGGTGCACTCCTTCATGTAATTGATTATTGTCAATTATGCAATGTTCAATGTCTTGACAATGATCAATATGTCGAACATATCAACGGAAAGAAGCATCGCTCCAAGGTAATAGATGTAAATATATATGTACGTAAATTTATGTTACTTATTTCTTAATTTTTTTTGTATAGGTTGCACATGTTCTTGGTGAAGATGTGTTTTACTGTGGTCTTTGCAATGTTAAATGCACAAGCCAAGACAACTTGAATGCACATGTTGATGGAAAAAAGCACAAGAAGGTGTTGAAGGCGCATGGGTTTTTGAATTTTATGGGATAATTAATAGTTTTTGTTCGTAATGTCGTATCTTATTTATTTCCGATTTCCTTGATTCGTACTATATCTCATTTTAATATTATGATTTTGTCTAATGTCTTTATTATGTTTGTTATTATGTTTAATTTTCAATAAAAGTCATTTGGTTGATATACTCTTATACTTACATGTTAATCTTTTTTTTCACGACCTTACATAATCAAATAAAAAAAATATAATTTCCATGTTAATGTTTAGCTGTTTGTTACTTTTTGAGACGTATATCGGTCGTTTTATATTTTGTACTGAGATTTCAAAATTTCTAAGAAAATATTAAATTATATTACCTTAAGAATCATAAAAGGATAATAACATGTTAAAAAAATATTACGGAAGTTTTTAGTACAAAATAATTCCAAATTTGTATACCTATTATGTAAATAGTTTGTCCATAAATTACGTATGCTATTATTGGGACATATATTGTTACAATTAAAAGCATACATAATTTCCATAAATATGATTCCAAAAATAAAAAAATCTAATTTAATTGAACACTTATATAAAATTTCGGTTTTTACAAAGATATGTTAACAAAAAATTAATCTCTCCACCATTGAAATTAATGACATTTATTAATTTTTCCATAATTTCCTATTAATATTCCGAATTTAAACAAAAATTTTATTATTTTTGCTAAAAATTGAAAGTTAATTGAATTATAAAAATGGAAATGTAATAAAGGTACATTAATACAGGTAAAAATATTAAAGTTTTATTAATAACTGTATCTATACCTTTGCAATGTAGATGTCCTTATTTTTAGCAGTTATTGTAATAATCCTTTCTCGAAAATTCAAGATTTCAATCCTACCAGAAATCTTTAAAACCCTAAACCTCAATATGTCTTTAAAACCCACATTATATCGCATTTGTAATTCATCTACCATTTATATTATATCGACTAACAGAATTCAAACCCTTAATTTGAGGTAATGTTCTATCCGTATTCTTATATTATTATTTAATATTGTTATGTTTTTTTATTTCGATTATTAATCATACTATCTTGCTTAATTCACGGCTGATTTTCATATAAATTTCGTGTTAACATCTGTTTTTTTTATAAATAAATAATTTTTTGTTTTGAATGTTGTTAATAATCTTCGTTTATTTTTGGGTATGCGCCTACTGAAAACAGGAATTATTGTCTTCGATTCTAAAAGCTATTTGCACTTTTGCTTTCTTATGTTGCGATGATTCTTGGTTGTTATATATTATTTTTCGGTTTTTATGTTGAAATACGATTTTTGTTTGGTTGTTATACGAATTTCCAGTTTTGCTTTGTTTATTGGTTGTTATACTAAACTTCTGTTCAGGTTGTTAACTTATAATACAAACATATATTACAAACAGATATTACTTCATTTATCACTAATCTTCAAATAATTTTTTTAACATTTTATTTGTTTAAACGTTCATTACAGAACTTACCCAGTTATCGATTGAAACCTTACCACTGATTTTTTTTACTAGACAAGTTAACATGAAATCTTTAAATAACAATAGAAAATTTCATCAAATTTTGTACTTATTACAATGGATTTGGAAATTTACTAAATAATGATTTGACATTTTACTGTACGGTTTGTCAATTGGATTGTACATTAACTACTCAATTTTCTTATAAAATTAAACCAACATGTTATCAAATCCAACGTACATATACTAAAATGTTTGACAATTTCAAACCCATTATGATAAATTATTAATCGATATGGTTTATAACATCATAAATGATTTCCTATCTATACACAGATTTTGAAGATGCTTCCATCCTTTTATATAGAACTTGGAATCCCTGACAAGCAGTTTCTGGTATTACAAATCTAATTTTATTCATTGTTTAAAGTTTATATTCTTAAAAGTACATGTTATTGTTTGATATATTTTACATATATGCATGTTTTACCGTATCGGTATATCAGCCGATATATCCAAACTATCTCAGAAAATTGTCATTTTGATATAAAAGTTGATTGTGATCGGTATTACAAAGTACGTGTAACTACACATAATAATGAACCGGTATTCTCCGAAGGTTGGATGAAAATGGTTGAGGACCTACAACTAAATCAAGGAGATTTGTTGGTTTTTAGCCCATATGATACACATACTTATCAGCTTGATGTTTTCCCTCTTGGTACTGAATGGACTTATGCTGATGATTTCCAAAATAACAACATGAATATAATTGCTTCACCTTTGGATAACGAGAAACGACATGTTGAGTTATTTGCACATCGCGTTTACCAAGATACACCTTACTTCTTGGTATTGTTTACCTCCAATTAGTTAAAGGATATAATTATTTTAGTCATATACAATTCCTTATTCACTATCTTTGCAGATCATTCCCGATTCATTTGCAAAAAAAAATGAATTACGACAAACTGGAAAACAAGGATGTATCTGTGTTTCTGAATGATGTGATTGAGAAGAAAGTGATTGTCGAAAAAATTGAAAACCACTTTGTCTTTATTAATGGTTGGTCAGATTTATTCAAAAGCTTGCCTTTGGTTCCATACCTGATGGGTTTTCAACAAGTTGATAAACTAAAGATCAAGCTAAAGATTTTTGGGTTTGAAGGTTATCAAACTATAATTTCAAAAGAGGAACTTCGTCATGTCAAGGACAGTGATACAGGATATGACCGCTTTCAAAAGATGATTGCTAAATTAAATGCTAAACAATATCATAACTTCACTATTATTGCTAGGGATCGCATTGTGAGTATTTTATTTTCCTCTTTATATTAACATCCTTACTAATTTATTCCAAAAGTTTACTTACTCATATGTTAGTGTATATTTCATTATATATGATTATATGTTTATTGTTTCATTAGCGTCTGCCAAAGGCTGTTGTTAAGATGGCGAAACTTGAACAAAGCAGTCTGCTTATAACTGTAAGGAATCTTGACGGTATTGAACTTCAGATGTCGCTTCGTATGGAAAAGTCAAAAGAGGATTTTAGGTTTGCTATTGAAAATTGGGGTGAATGGTTGAAGGAAAATGGGATAGAAAATGGTAGTTTTGTCACATTTAGGTACATCAAGACTGAAGGTGTCCTTACTCTAACTTCAGTTTGCAAATTGGAAAAACGTGAAAGTAAGAAGCGCAAGGCCAAAAGAGAAATTTGATAATGTTTGATTTTTACGTCATATTGTCTTTATCCCTCTTTTTTAGTAATCTTTCTTTATAATACTGCCTAATATGTGAACTTACCAATGCAAGTATAACATTTTCTTTGGTTTTTTTTCATGGTATTTGATTGTTTGTTTTGGAATTGCATGTTAATATTATGTTGTATATATTGATTGGTTTTACTTACACCCAACTTGAATAATACAACACTTGGTTTAATATTATTTTTAATTTACTTTGGTTTGCACCGTGGGTCCCCACGGGGCTCTAACCTAGTACCATATATGTGCTTTTGTGTTAGCTTAATAGGCGAAAACGGGCACTATTTTGATGGGTTTTGACATGTAGAAAGTGTTGTTTTTAAATCTGATGAAAACAGGTTTTGAGAAGGTTTTTGAACATTATTTTGAGGGTAAATAAGACATGTTAAAGTGTTGATAAAAGTCCTAACATAAAACCTAAGTGTTTTTGCAAAAATAGTTACAAAAATTGCACTTTTTGTCGAGTTTCGAGCTACTAAAGTAACCATTTCCAGGTCTGATGTAAAACAAATTATTTGGTGTGAAAATGTCTATAAATATCACCATTTTGGATGTATATTAGGTTTACCATGTGTAGATGCCGTTTTGCGACTATAGATTAGATACTAACATGTGTTAGGGGCGAAGGAGTATCAGATAGGGCGAATGAAGAAATGGAAATGGGCGAAGGAAGTTTCTCATGGACGAAGGAAGATCAGGAAGACACAAGAAGTCACATTCGACCAGTTCACTGGGCGAATGTGGAAATCTGCCACCTTCGACCAGTGTAACTGGGCGAATGTGCAGAGGTTATAAATAGGAATTGAGTTTTTGTAATGTATAACGAGTAATAGAGAGTGTGTGTTTTGTGTGTGTGTTCCTGAGAGGTTAGAGATTATCTGTTTGAGGTCTAGATTAACTATTATCAGTCTGTAAAGGTTTAATTGAACAAGTTAATCTATGAAAAGCATTTAAAATGATCTTGATTGTGTTTTGATTGAGTTTACTTCAGTTTGTTCTAAGCTAGGGTTTCCGCACCTGGTTTAGGAACTTGTATGATCATATAATCCTGTTTTCGTGTCTAATTCTCTCCTCTACAAAGTGGTATCAGAGCGTAGAGGATCATACAACAACAAATTGATAAACTCAGAGCTGATTTGGACATAATTTTCATCAATTCACATCTGTTTTCAACTAAAAATGGTTTTTGTGTGTTTTTGAAACAATTAGAGGTGATTTTGTGGTTAAAGTTCAAAATTCCAAGTATTAAAGTTGTTCCAAATCATCTCCGAAGCATAACCTGATTAAGATCAATCAAATCCACAAACTTTTGAAAATCAGAGATCAAAATAACCGTTTTTCAAAAGTGTAACCGTTTTTTAAAGAACAGATATGGGCGAATCTGCAGGTTGTGGGCGAATGTGTGTGTTTTAGGGCGAATGTGAGTAGATTTTTGGGCGAACGAAGTTTATTTCGGACGAACCTAGAGGTTTTTACTTGAATTTTTCACATTCGGGCAGATTTTTGTTCCTTCGATTCATCGGGGGTACGAAGGTGAAACCTAAACGGACGAACGTAGAGTTTATCGGGCGAACGTAGGAAGAGTTTGTGAGTTTTACCTTCTAGTGAAATTTTACATTCGGGTGAAAGTGTTTTGGGCGAACCTAAGACAAAAGGGACGAACCTGACAGCTTTGTGGACGAACCTAGGACAGTTTTTGTGAAATTTTTCTAAGTGTTGATTTTTCGAAGTGCGTGAATATGTGGCGTTATCAGACTACTCCTACACCAGCAGCTACACAACCACAACAGCAGGTGATGGACCCATGGACAGTGGCAGCACAGAAGACGAGCACACAGTCTTCGCAGCCGGTTAACTACATGACTCAGAGTGCACCTACAGTACCACAGTCTGACTACTGGGGAGTAGCAGCAGCGGTGGTAAACACTCAAACTACTAATGCTATTTCCACACTGATTAATGATTTGTCTTCAGGTAGCGGGACTCGGCCACCGAAGCTCATGGAGATTCAGGAATACAATCAGTGGCAGAAAAAGTTCAAGATTCACTTGGAAGGCATGGGAGTAGAAGGTGCTGAAGCATGGAACATGATTGCTAAAGGATACACACCACCAGTTCTGGAGAACACGGGTGAACCAGTGCCATTGGAGAGCATGGCGGAGGATGAGAAGAAAAAGTTTGCTGTGGAAAAGAAGGCGTTCTCACAACTGACACAAGCCATTACTAATGATCTTTTGCATCAGTTTGGGACGTGCACAACTTCGAAGGCTTTGTGGGATATGCTTAAAAGGAAGCATGATGGGAATGAAAAGACTAGGAATTTGAGGATGGAAGAGCTTGTTAAGGAGTTTGAGAATTTTTCTTATGTTGGAAATGAAACTTTAAAAGAACTAACTCCTAGATATAATCATTTAATCTCTGAATTGTCTAGTTATGGTGTACAGATCCCTATGGCAAAACAGGTGGACAAGTTTGCTGAAGCATTACCACCTAACTGGGATCAGCATGTGGATGTTCTGAAGGAGAAGGATGCTTTTCAGTACTGGTCGCTTCAAGAGTTCGTTGAGAAGCTGGAAAACAAGGAACTGGAAGAGAAGAGGAAGGCTAGGAGAGCACAGATTCCTCAGAATCCAAACTTATACTTTGGAGGATCTTTAGTTCCAGCAAGCACAAGTTCTGGAGGACTAGTTACACCACATGTTGCTTGTATATCCAATGCTGTAGAATCACCCATCATTAACTACCATCAACAAACTTCATCTTTATCACAACCACAACCACAAATTCCATATCAATATTCATACATTCCACCATTCTCACCAAAACAACAAGCAGCTTTTTACACTGCTGGTCAAACTCAAACACAACCAATGAACCAACCTAATCAACCAACTGTGGTTTTGGAGACTTCCAATCTTGGAAATGTAACAGTTGAAGTTGCTCAGCAACACATTGCATTAGTCTCAGCAATGGTTTCTTCCTATAATGGATTAGTTGCTAGTCAAATTGGTAATAACAACTTGACCAATGAAGACTACGCACAGATTGATAAGGAGGAAATGGAACTCATTGACATCCAATGGGCGTTTGCGAGCATAATGCGAAGAGCAACGGAGTTTATTGAGAAAACAGGTAGAACCGACTTGGGAACTTCTCCTAATACAACCTACGGGTTCAATAAGGAGAAAGTGACTTGTTTTAACTGTGGGGGTAAAGGTCACTTTAAACGTGAATGTACTCAACCACCGAAACAAGGCAACAGGAATCCATTTAATGCTACCTATCAGAACCGTCAACAACAAAACCAAAACCAAGTTTCTTCCCAAAACAACAACAACAACTTCCAAAACCGTCAAAACAACTTTAACAACAACCAAAATAGACAACCAACTACACCAAACCAGACACAAAACCAAACACCGAACAATACTAACCGAACAGTCATACCAATCACTACACCAGCTGAACAACAGAATACCAATCAAGCATTGGTTACTCAACAAGATGAGAGGTTTGACTGGTCGAGCATTCAGATAGGTGTTGAGGAGATAACCACTGGAGGAAATGTGGCGTGTGTTGCCTATCAGGTTGATCTTGAAGAGTCTGTGACGGTAGAGGAGAAGGTTGAAACTGAAGTTGTTAGTGATGAGTCTGAGGTTGAGACAGATAGTGATTTTGAACCTGTTAAGGTTGATTCTGAAGTGAATGTTGAGGTTGACAATGAAGAGACTAATTCAGGAGTGGTGATTGATACTGTTTCTGACATTCCTGAGGAGTGTGAATCGGTTTATTCTGATTCAGACAGTGACTCGGATACGGAAGCTAGTGTTAATTCTCTTGATGAAGATATTGATCAGTTACTTGCAGAGGCAGATTTTCTGATGACCAGGAAGTCGTGCATTGCAGATGATGCTTTCACAAAGATTGATTATTCCAGATTCTTTGCAGGAAAGGAAGCTCATTTCGCATTAATGGCCATGACTGACCCACCAAAACCTGTAAGTTCTGCTTGTAGTACTGACAATACTAGTGAAAAATATTGTGGTGCTTGTGATAGATTGACTGAGGAGGTTAAACAACTTCGTATTCAACGTGATAGTGCTATCATGAACAGTCAATCTACTCGCAAAGAGTTGAATGCTTTTAACAAAGTGTTAGATGGCTACAAAAAGGACATTTCTGACTTGAAAAATACTTTGTCTTTAAAACAATTGGCAATAAACAACTACATCAATGAAATTGAAAACACCAAGTTAGAAATGGCCGCCATCAAATGCTTTGCTGAAAAGATAAACAAAAAGTTAGAAAGTTACAAGAATGTGGCTTATGTGGTAGACCACATCATTGATGACAAAACAACCAATTATCGGGCTGTACCATCTCCGGTTCTTTTTGAAAACCACAATTGTCACCAAGTGACACCGGAGAGTTCGGTAAAATCTGATTCAGCATCGGAAAATGAATCTAACACTTCAAGTGTTGGTGATCCAAATTCCGATGTTAGACCGATATTGGGAATCAATGATGAGGGTGTTACTGCTGAAAGTGTTGACTCAGATTCAGAGAGTGATGATACTGGTTGTAACCAAACTGTTAATGCATGTGAAATTCCAAGAGAAAATCACATCATTACTAATGAACCAGTTTCATCATCTAAAATTGTTCCAATGAGAAATGTTCATCATGTGGATAAATCTGAGAAGAATGTTGTGAGGAAAGATCTTAATGTGATTAAGAAAGATCTTGAGAAGAGTGAGAAAAACGAACAATGTGACAAACCTGTCAAGGTATTTTATCGGATGGAAGGATCCGATAAGATCATCTCTGACGAGGACTTTCCAATTAAAAATGCCAATTATGCTAAAATTGAAAAGATTTGGCAAGAAAGTACTATTTGGTTCCCTAAACATGAGAGAACAAATGAAATTCCACCAGCTTTGTTGAAAAAGTTGTATTTGGATGTTCCTCAAGAACCAAAGGTCCATGTCACAGAGTTTGTTAAACCCAAAAACAGAGCTAATGGTTTCAATGAGCCTACTTACTCAAAAGGGCCACTCCCTGAGAGTTTAAGAAAGCAACAGTATAATGATCAATACCCTGTTAGATCATTTGCTCAACCAAACGCTCCAAATGTTTTTGAAGAGTACCGTGCGTGCTTTAAGTGTGGGGAACGCGGGCATTTACTTGCTCAGTGCCCATATGTAAGGCACAAGAGGCACGAAGTTGAAGTGAGGAATTCTATGCGTAAGCCGATTGATCATTATGTGCCACCTCATAGGAGAGTTGTTCCTCAACAACCACAACCGTTTTATAATCAAAACAATTTTCAAATGAGGAACACTCGTCCAATGCACTATGATAGAAGGAATCGGATTGCGATGGAAAACTCATGGAGGAAGCCTGTGGTGAACTCAACAGTTGAGAGGCAAAAGGTTACACCAAAACCGATTGTCAAATCGAATGTTGGACCTAAGTCTGTTAAATCAGATAAGGTTACCAAGAAAGTTACATTTGCTAACAATGTTCAGAAACCGACTGAGAACCCAAAGTCTCAGATTCGTATCCTGAAAAGGACTGAGCAATCTTGGACACTCAATGGTACTCCAGGAGCCTCATCTTCAAAAGTGAATGAGAAAAGGGAAACGACTTTGAGCAATCAGAAAAAGATTGATCAAAATGTTGTTAAAAATGTTTGTGAAAATGTCATTGTGAAACCTGATGTTGAAAGACCCAAGACTCAGGCTTGGGTCCCCCGAAAGCACTAAATGATTTACTTTTTGTGTGCAGGGAGCTTCAGCTGGCCCTATTAGCAGTCTTTGGATTGTTGATAGTGGAGCTTCAGGCCACATGACAGGGGATCTTGCGTTGTTGTTCGACGTGAAGAACATCAATGGAGGGTATGTGGCGTTTGCTGGAAACAAAGGTGGATATATCACGATGGAAGGAAGTGTGAGCAATGGGATAGTGAGTTTTGAGCGGATTTCGTATGTGAAGCAGATAGATTACAATTTGTTGAGTGTTAGTCAAATTTGTGACAAGAAATTTACTGTGCATTTTGATGACAAATCCTGCTATATCTTGAAACCGGGCTTTACAATTCCTAAAGAGTGGATAATGTTGAAGGCACCTCGCGTCAACAATCTATACATTCTTGATATGTCCAAGGCGATGACATCACAGGGGCAAATAACATGCTTTTTGTCTAAGGCGACTGAGAAAGAATCGATAATGTGGCACCGAAGAATGGGGCACATTCATCTGAAGAAAATGAATCAACTTGTGAGGAATGGACTTGTCGAGGGAGTTAATGTGAAACATTTCCATTTGAATGACAAGTGTGTAAGTTGTAAAAAGGGGAAGCAGCACAAACAGTCCCATAAAGTGAAAAAGGTTAACTCTGTTGAGATGCCACTAGAGCGATTGCACATGGATCTGTTCGGACCAGTCAAGCGTCATAGTCATCTTGGAGAGCTTTATTGTTTAGTCGTCACTGACGATTACTCAAGATTTTCATGGGTGATGTGTTTGCAGAATAAAAGCGACACTTTTATCAATCTAAAAGTTCTGTTCACTCGATTGGAGAATCTCTACAATGTGAAGATAAAGAGAATTCGGAGTGACAATGGGACGGAGTTCAAAAATGCCAAGATGGATGAACTTTGTGAAAACAAAGGGATACATCATGAATATTCGGCTCCGTACACCCCTCAACAGAACGGTGTTGCTGAACGAAAGAATAGGACTCTAATTGAAGCGGCTAGAACAATGCTTGCTGATTCAAATCTTCCGGTAATGTTCTGGAATGAGGCAATTTATGCGGCAAATTATACACTAAATCGGGTTCTAACAGTGAAGAAGTTTGGAAAAACATCTTATGAGCTGTTACACCGAAGGAAGCCAAACTTAGAGTATCTAGAACCTTTCGGGGCGCCTTGCACTATGTTGAATCCAAGCGAAAAGTTTAGTCCTAAAGCCGAGGAGGGTTACTTTGTTGGATATGCAACCCCACTCAAACGGGTATACAACAAGCGAACTCGTCGTGTGGAAGACTGGGCTAACGTGGAAGTTCAACGATATACTCAAAATCTTCAAGGCACGGGTCCTGATTGGATGTTTGATTACAAAGACTTCTTTGAATCATTCAATCTAGATAGCTTGGTTGAAGAAGCTGTTATTCGATTACTTTACGAGTGTGAAAATGCAACAACTTCACCGTTGGTGCGTCCGATCACCGTGAACCCCCTACCAGCTTCTAATGATACCAATGCTCCTATACAAGAAGAAGAGATATTTCAAGAGGCTTCAACTTCATTAGATACTTCAGAATCTGAAGATGAACAATTTGAAGAAGCTATTTTTGAACAAGCTGAAGAACAGGAGGCACCGCCAGTGAACCCAACTCCAAATACTGATGTGGCTTCATCATCAAATACGGGTCATGATCTGGATGCTGTAGAGAACTTGACTGTTCAGACGGGAGTGCAAGTACCTGATTATCCGGAATCTCGGATACATCGTATTCACCCGCTGGAGCAAGTTATCGGTGATCCTGGAAGTAGTGTTATGACCAGAGGGCAGCTTAAAAGCGTTAATACGCCAGAGAGTTTTGGTGCTTTAGCTTTATATGCCAAAATTCAACAATCTGGTAGTCAAAATGATTGGTCGTTTGCGTGTTATGTGTCGCAGGTAGAGCCAAGGACATACAAGGACGCTTTGAAGGATGATGCCTGGGTTGAAGCTATGCAGGAGGAGTTATTACAATTCCAAAAATTAGGAGTTTGGACGCTCACAGATTTGCCGCCGGATAGAAAGAAGATTGGCACCAAATGGGTGTTCAAGTGTAAGAAGGATGATCGTGGGGTAATTGTTCGGAACAAAGCCAGATTGGTCGTGCAGGGTTTCCATCAAATCGAAGGGATTGATTATAATGAGATTTATGCACCGGTAGCACGAATCGAAGCTATTCGGATGTTCCTCGCGTTTGCTTCTTATAAGAAATTCAAAGTTTACCAGATGGACGTGAAAAGCGCATTTCTGTACGGGAAAGTCAAGGAAGAGGTGTATGTCGGGCAGCCACCAGGCTTTGAAGACCCAATCCACCGGGATAAGGTCTACGTGTTGAACAAAGCTCTTTATGGCTTGCACCAGGCTCCGAGGCAGTGGTACGAGGAGCTGAGTACATACCTCATCAACAAAGGATTTAAGCGCGGCCTCGTCGATTGCACCCTCTTTACGAAAAAGACGGGAGATGACTTGCTTCTAGTGCAGATATATGTTGATGATATAATATTTGGTTCAACTAACGAGCTTTTATGCAGGGATTTTGAATCTGTCATGCAGGAAAAGTTCGAAATGAGCGCTATGGGGGAGATGCAGTTTTTCCTAGGCTTGCAGGTGGACCAAAGACCCGACGGGATCTTCATTCACCAGACGAAATATGTCTCCGACATCTTGAGCCGGTTCCAGATGGAGGACTCAAAGCCAATGGATACCCCGATTCAACCCAATCACGGGATTGGAGTGGACGCTAAGGGGGAGCTGACGGATCCTTTTACATACAGAGCAATCATCGGATCTCTGATGTATTTGACGGCGTCTCGACCAGATATTATGTATGCAACGTGTCTCTGTGCTCGCTATCAATCGAAGCCGAAACAGAGTCATCTGACGGCGGTCAAGCGTATCCTTCGATATCTGAAGGGTTGTCCCTCAAAAGGACTTTGGTACCCTAATGATGATAATTTTGATTTCATATCTTTTAGTGATGCAGATTGGGGCGGCTGTGACAAGGATAGCAAATCTACTACAGCTGGTTGCCAGTTTTTCGGGAGCAGGTTAATCACCTGGCAATGCAAGAAACAGACTTCCGTAGCACAATCTACCTGTGAAGCCGAGTACATTGCAGCCTCGAGTTGCTGTTCTCAAGTACTCTGGATTCAACAACAAATGGTGGATTACGGTTTGCAGTTTTTAAAAACTCCTATTTACTGTGACAACGAAGCCGCAATTGCATTAACTAAAAATTCGGACAATCATTCTAAAGCGAAACACATCCGGATCAAATATCATTTTATCCGAGATTGTTACGCTAAGGAATTGATCGATATGATCAAAATACATACTGACTACCAACGTGCAGATCTGTTTACTAAAGCTTTTGATCGTTCACGCTTTGAATATCTTTTAAAAGTAAACAATATAAAGGAAAAACAGGACTAATCGGCACCTCGGTTTATCGCTTTTTAGTTTTTAGTTTTTATATTGTGCTAATTGGGAATTTCTCTTTGCTAATTGGGAATTTCTCTTTACTTTTGTAATCCTCAACGAAGTTGATGCTTTCGAGGGGATTGTAAAATCCTCAAAGAAGTTGATGCTTTCGAGTGGATTGTTTCTTTTAACTTTTGTTTTTGTTTTGTTTTCAGAAAAATGAAAAATCCAAAAATATGTTCTTTATTTTAGGGGGAGCCATTTTATCAGAAAAACCAAAAACATTATAAAATTCAAAAAGACCTAAAAATTAGAAAATCAAAAATGATTTCCTGGTAAAGCAGAGGAAATGATAGTACATCAGTAGGAATCTGACACAGGCTAAAGAATTGTATAGTTTATGAGGCGTGTGTTGATTACGTGTGATATGCTGATAGGCTTCGTAGACTAAATATTGCGTGCATTAGTGATACAAACATAACGAACTACGCGTTCGTGGCTGAACACCTCATGGGCATATGGTCTTAGTACCGTAATTTCGTTTGATAGGATTGCCAAAATCTGAGGTTTCGGGTCGTTATGTTATGGTTATCCGGAATATTCTGATAAACTTTTGTCGTATTGATTTACGGACCTAGTTTTATCAGAATATTTGCTAAAAGAGCTTAATTGCCAAAACCGGAAGTTACCGAATTGAGGAACTTTATGTTTTAATTGATCATAGATCATTATTACATCGTATTGATCATCTGATGCAAATCAGTGATTAATATCAGCCTCAACCTAGTGTATACGCACATGTTACTCTGCTGCATTCATTTGCTGACCTGTACACCTCTGTGCTATATACTTTGTAACTTTTACGGATAACTCTGGCATAATCACGCGTTACGACGAAGCTTTGTGCAATTACTTGATACGGGAGTATGTCGTGTGTGTGGGCACCACATCGTGTTAGTCTAATACACCTAACTCGTATCATTTTAAAGCATTGCGTAATTGTCTGCATGTGAGCTTACGTGGACCACAATATCAGCAATTGCCGTATCACATATTGTTTCTAATGATAATATTAAACAAAAAGATCAACGCTGTGATCAGATTTCTCAGAAAACTGATATGATCCTCTGACCGGATTTCATAAAATGTTTACTGTTTTCATTTACTTTGCTGCATTTTATTTGTTGCAATTTACTTTTAATGTCAAAAAGATACAAAATCCAAAAAGATTTTAGGTGTGTTTTGATAAATTTCAGAAAATCCAAAGTTTTTGCATTTCTGCTTTATTTTTTGATAACCGGGGATGCTTGATAGTCAATTTCTGAGATTTGACACCACCATCTGGGCTTTGTATCATTCAAAAAGTGAAAATTTGTGTTTTGGATGCTTAACGGATTGAAAAAATGTTGAACGGGATTCGAATTTGTAATTTGGCAAATTTTTTTTCAAAATTCCCATTTTACATTCGCCCTTAATTGTGGACGAATGTGGGATTTTTGTTTCACCTTCGACCGTTCAAGATTGGGCGAATGTGGTTTTTATCCCTATTTCACATTCGGGTAGAAGCATTTCACCTTCGGGTCTTTAATTAGGGGCGAAGGTGGACAGTATCTACATTCGTCCGAACTAAATGGGCGAAGGTGAGGCCCTATAAATACCCCAATTCAGGTTCGACCAGCTCATTCAATTTTTTCAAAATTTCCTTCGATAAAGAGACCTTGTTGCTTTTGAATTTCCTGCTTGTGCGTTTTAATTCCTGCTTATTCCTGATACTTTTGATACCAAATTTACAGGTAATGAAGAAGGGATGCGATCAGAATCGTTGTTTTCTTTATCGGCCTAGGGTTTAGAATTTCCTGGACATAGAGTGTTTGTTAATCATTCTTTTTGTTATACGATCAATGTATATCAGTTTTAGGGGGAGAGTTTTGATAGAATTAGGTTATTAACAATGTTTGATTAGTTAATTGATCGTTTGAAACTATAAAAACCTAATTCCACTTGAAAACTGATATAAAATGATGTTTTAGAACAATTGATGACTGGATAAGCTTAATCGGCCACCTTAGATCAGATCTGAATCAAAATTAAGGGTCATTAACATGTTTGATAAAATTTCAAATTTTGGGATTGAATCAGTTTTCACCTTCGGGTCACTGTTTGGACGAAGGTAGAAACTGTGGACGAAGGAAACACTGTAATGGACGAATGAACATTTTTATTCAAAACTTTTTACATTCGACCATAAATTTTCTCCTTCGGTCACAAAACTTTACATTCGACCAGTGTGTAATGGGCGAATGTGGAATTTGAAAAACCTAAAAATTTGAATTTTTGACGATTTTGTGTTTTGACGTTTTATTTTGATTTTTTCATTTCAGATGGCTGAAGAACAATCAACTGCTGATATTCCTGTGGATACTACAGTGACTGATCCAGTTCCAGAAAATGTGCAAGAAGAAGGATCATCAAGCGGTAGCAAATGGCCGTTTGAGAAGACTCACAACGTTTGTGCATATCTTGGTGATGTTGAAAAGAATGTAGAATTCACAGAGATTATCAAGTTCTTGAAGAGATGTCGAGTGGTTTATGCATTGGCAACACCAACTATTATCTACAAGGATATAGTTGAGGATTTTTATAATAATGCCAAGTATGATTACTTTGATAATCAAACTATTATCAAGAGTAAGATTCAGGGTATGGAGATGTTCATTACTGAAGCTGACATTAGAGAAGCTCTCCAGATTCAGTTTGAGACAAGTGAGGATCCAAGAGAACTTTCCTGGACTGAGCAGAAGGCATGTTTTCTGAGAATGAAATACAAAGGACCGATTACTGATGGTTCTATGTATAAAAGCAAGCTGAGCGTGCAGTTCAAGTATTTTGCTCACGTCATTTTAATAGTATTTGGATGTGTTAGTGGGGGTTATGACGTGATGAGAAAGAGTTTAAGCTCGTTAATGGTTGCATTGACTCTCAATAAGCCATTTAACGTTGCTGGAATGATACTAGATCACATGTTGGAGATGTTGAAGGGATTGAAGAAGAAGTACTTTATGCTTTATCCAAGATTTCTGATGATGATCTTCGATTACAAATATCCACACTTGAAGAAAGATCCAACACAGATACTTAACATGGATCATATGAATGTGAGAACCTTAGCAAGAATGAAGGGTTACAAAGGTATACCTGAAGATGAAAGACCACCTTACAGAAGGTTATTCGGAGCTTTGGCTAGAGAGGATTATGAGGATCCTGGAAAGAATCTAGCAAGGCATCCTAACAGTGATAGTGATAACGATGATCCACTTGTGTATGCTGATGCAAACACAAAGAGGAAAAGGCAGGTTGTCAATCCCGGAGCCAAAGGGAAGGGCAAGGGAAAGACAGAGCAGGGAACTTCAAAACAAAAGGCAGTGAGGAAGAAGACTACTGCTAAGAAGGGCACGAGTTTGGTAGATGAGGAGTCTGTTGATTCTGAGGAGACAGAAACTGAGGAACAATGGGATTCGGATGCTGAGAATGTTAAGACTACCAAACAAAAGGCCACTTTGGTTGGTGAGTCTGAATCTTTGAATAGATCAATAGAAGAAGCTAATAAGGGTAAGCAATCTATGGATGCTGTAGATGAAGTTTTGACTGTTAATCTGGATGAGTTGAATGAGGGAGAAACAGTTGTTGTGAATTTGCCCAAGCCCAAACATAAGTCTATGGCTAAAAAGACAAGCACTAAGCAACTCAGAGAGAAGGAGTTGAACTTACTGTTGAAGGGAAAGAGATTACCGGATGCTGGAACATCATCTAAACAATCTTCACCAGCTGCAAAGAAACAAAAGACTAAGGAGACTACAACATTACCAGTGGAGCAATTCAATATTGCACTGGATAATGTTTTGAATATGTTTACTAAGCCTCAGAAGGGAAAAGAAGTTGAGGATGAGCCATCTAAGTCTAAATCCAAGTCTAAGAAGATCACTGTGGATAATGAAGTGATGAAACAGATGAACAAAAGAATGGATGATATGATGAAGATGCTTGTGTCTCAACAAGCTGAGATTGCCAAGTTTAAGATGAATGAAGAGAAGATGCTTCAGATCGTTGTTGCTTCTAAAACCAATCAAGATGAAATAGATGAGAAGGTCAAGAAGCTTGAAGCAAAGAATCAGAAGCTTGAAGGTAAAGTTCTGAGAAACAAAAACAGATATAAGGCAATCAAAGAAGACAATAAGGAGTTGAAGGCTGAAAACAAACGCCTTAGTGATCTGATTCAAAATCTGTACAATGAAGCACCCAAGCTGAAGGAGGGTGAAGAAGATGAAGAGAGAGAAGTTGAGAAAGTAGATTTTGAACCATCCGAATCTGATAAAGAGGAGGATGAGGATGATGATGAGAATGAAGAATCGGATAAGAATGATGATGAAGATGATAACAATGATGATGATGATGATGCTGAAGGGTCAGGAAGTCAAAAAGATGATGATAGTAGTAGCAGTGATGATGATGAAGGAGGAGATGATACTACTAAGTTTACTTTTGAGAAGAGACCACCTTCTAAGAAGAAGAAAGACACGGGTGAGTCTAGTTCTAAGCAGAAAGGAGAGAATGTAGATGATGAGACTGTGTTCTGGAACGAGAAGGTGAGGTTGTTATCTGATGATGCAAAACAAGTTTACAAAGATATGTTAGAAAAGAGAGAGTGGACCATTGAGTTCACAGGTCGTTTTGCAGAAATATTCCAAACAGATGATATGAGATATGAGTTGGAATATAATGATCCTGATCTTGAAGAGGGGGAAGTACCTGCGTCTGTGGCAAAGGAGATATTGGATGGTCTTGCACAGAGAGTAGGGAAAACTTTTGAAGAGTTCATTGTTGATGAGTCGATTCCACCTATTCCTGAAAAGGATGTTGGAACTCACTCTGATGATAAAGAAACCCCTGAGTTTGAGGAAGTTGAGATAGAGGATATTACACATGAGGAATATCCACAGTACTTCAGACAAAATGATGAAGACGTGGTGTTTCCTGATTTTACAGAAAGGCATAATACGTCTGCAAGGAAAAAGGCAAGAAAAAGAAGTGCTGAATTTGTTGAAAAAGTACTTGGAGCTGATGTGCCAGAATCTTCAAGTAAAACTGATGAGTTGAAAGAGTACTTGAAGAAACTTAGATTGATGGATGAAAACCGACCAAAACCCGAAGCTCAAGGAAACTTCTATAGGTTTCATAATGCAAAGTTCAGAGGCAGAGCTCTTGGGTGGACATACTTGAGCAGGCTGAAGTGCTTAGCTGCCAAGTGGGAATCAGGAATCCTGTACTTCTACAGATTCATTGATTTGCTAACTCTACCGTACTGGGCGGTTAGAGATCTATGCAGATTCCCTATGTCTGGCGCTTCAGTGAATAATACTCACGTCGGTTGGTGTGCAGACAAGTTGGTTTGGGAGAGTAGGACGAAGTGGAATAGATTCAAGCCTCAATATCCCCGGAGGAAAGTTCACAGGGATACTGATCCCAGAACCAAGTTGAAGAGGGTTACCTTGATATACAAGGCACCTGAAGTTATGAGGAAGATTCCTTTGATGCCTATGCCTCAACACTTCAGTGCTGACTTCATATTTTGGTATTATGATTGGAGGAAGGCAGAAGCTGTGATAGTGCTGAGAGATGGAAAGGATAAATACAAGCATGTTCATGTATTTGATCCTATGTGGCTAATCAATTGCACCTTCGAAGACATCATCATGTTATTCTATAATCCGATTCATCATGAGCCAAACGATGCAGATCAAGCAAGGAAATACACACAAGTTGTGGGTGTTTGCTTTGCTTATGATATCAATGCTGGAAGCAATCTAGAAGGGAAGCTTGGCAAGAAGGTTAAGATGGCGAATGTGTCGAAGCCGGTAAAGAGAAAGTTAGAGCCGGAAATGACGAAAGAGCAGAAGAGTATTCTGAGAATTAAGCTGCTAAACAAAGCCATGGATGAAGATAGAAAAAGATCTAATCAATAGTCGAGGGGGAGTTTGTAGATGCCGTTTTGCGACTATAGATTAGATACTAACATGTGTTAGGGGCGAAGGAGTATCAGATAGGGCGAATGAAGAAATGGAAATGGGCGAAGGAAGTTTCTCATGGACGAAGGAAGATCAGGAAGACACAAGAAGTCACATTCGACCAGTTCACTGGGCGAATGTGGAAATCTGCCACCTTCGACCAGTGTAACTGGGCGAATGTGCAGAGGTTATAAATAGGAATTGAGTTTTTGTAATGTATAACGAGTAATAGAGAGTGTGTGTTTTGTGTGTGTGTTCCTGAGAGGTTAGAGATTATCTGTTTGAGGTCTAGATTAACTATTATCAGTCTGTAAAGGTTTAATTGAACAAGTTAATCTATGAAAAGCATTTAAAATGATCTTGATTGTGTTTTGATTGAGTTTACTTCAGTTTGTTCTAAGCTAGGGTTTCCGCACCTGGTTTAGGAACTTGTATGATCATATAATCCTGTTTTCGTGTCTAATTCTCTCCTCTACACCATGGTAATGGAGGTTTACAATGTAAAACTATGTGTTAAAAGTCGTCAAAATGCGAGTTTTGAGGCGCAAAAACGAGCATGTTATAAAACTATTTTAAAACAACAAATTTTGTCATATTTTGTGTATTTCATACAGGTCCTAGTGTTAATATTATGTTCCTAGGAAGTTCATGAGTTTACATGTAATGTATGTTGCTTGGACTGCGACTAAATTGCTAGAAATCACATTACTACGCAGTAATTGACTATACAGTTTGACTATGTGTTAATAGTTGAAGTGTAACGCCAAGCATTTCTCGAATAATATAATAATAATATTTTATTCATAAAACGATTTGTTAATTCGTTAACAATATTATCTCATTAATAAGAAATACATTCTTATTTCATTAATAAGTTTAATTATCTAAATTCGCCAAATAACGCGTTGTAGGTAATAACACGCTCGTAAACTGACACTTATCCTCGTAAATCTCTAAACGCGACTAAAAGCATATTATGACAAATATATAGTCCAACCACTCGTTTAAAATCGGTTTATATAAATAAATAACGGGAAATTTTTATCGTAGTGGTTAAACAAGACTATGTAATTAACGAGATACGAAACGGTAACGGGTTCGTATACGCGATACCCGACCACTTAACCTACTCCAAGAACCCTACCTATATAATCACCTTAACTCACCCATCTCCTTCATTCCTTACAAACCTCAAAACCCTAGCCACCACCACCACTACCTTTTCTTTTTTCCTTTCCCTGCATAAGTCCTCCACACACACTACACCTCCAACACTCCACCTTCCCTCTTGCCCTCAAGACCATTGATCAACTTCTCCTTTCCCTCTCTAGACGACAGCGCCGCCAACCACAACCACCATCCGAGCCGCCGCCAACAGCAACCACCACTCCAAAAACCATCATCAACCACTGTCACACCCTCAAATTTCCACTGCGGGGTTTTACCGCGAGGCGCGTGACACACCAGGATCCCATAGCCATAAGTTACACGAACGTTTCTAAATGCCCAAACCATTTAGTTCGTTTCAAATAAAATTCGCTTTTATTTTTAAAAGTTTGTCAACCATACGTTTTAAATGAGTGCGGAAGCGAAAACAGGTAAAATAAGTTATGATGCGCAAACACAACGCGCCCAAACCAAAATGAAAGTAAATACGTCAAAGTTTAATAAATTATAAATCCCAAGAGACATCATGCATGAACCTAGACGTGCTCCTTTCTAGCGACCTGCGAAAACATACTAAGTGTGTCAACATAAAGCTGGTGAGTTCACAGTATGGGAAACAGTTGTAATTTCAACAATTGTAATAAAAACATCAGTTTTAAGCTTGTCAGGGGTAGCTCACCCGCTCAATGTAACTAAACAGTGATTATTGGGAAACATACAGATGTTATAGTGCCTTAACACTGGTGTCTATCAACACCAGTAAGAAAAAGTGGTCAGAAGTTCATGCCCGTGACCCAAGCACCTCAGGCATGAGGTTGCTGCACAACCTAATAGCGCTACTAACTACTACCCCGTTCGCCTCCAGCGATTAACCCAATAAATTAGTAAGGACTTTCAAGATAGAGTGTTTAGTTCACAAGGGACAGTTAAAATACAAAACTGATAAAAGTGTGATCCTTGTAAAGATCGAAAACCTGACCCACACAAGGAGTCATAGCATCCCAAAACTTGGAATGGAAAAAGTAGTCCCAACGGGACTAGAAAAGTTTTACTTAACCTTGTCTCAACCCGAGACACATGCTTTCGCGAAAAGTAGTGAAACTCACCTTAGGTTGCGTGCTAAAAATAAACCGCACAGATAGTAAGTGTGGAAGACTACTCGCCTACCAAAAACCTATCAAATACAAGGTTGCAACTGTTCGAGTGTATTGACACAATGACTCAACTGACGTCTCACGTAATTGTACTTGACGTAATGAAACCATGCAGGACCCGTCAATCGTTGGTGATTAGTAAATGATGCAACATGTTAAGACTTTTAACACAACTAGTTCACATCACACATTGCATACCATCAACCTATCATGGCATCTACACCATATAAATAAAGTATGCACGTGTTTTCATATAGAATTTCATAACCTATAACTCATTAACACACTCAAATCATCACATAATCAATCTCTTGCAAATCTGCGTTTTCTGGATAGATTTTAGGGTATGAAATCCAATTTTTATAAAATATCAAATCAACTCCTCAAGTCCCCAAACTTTTACAGAGATGTCCCATAAGTTTATACATGACCCCACTATTTTTATTTCTCGTCAAAAACACCTCAATATTTTTATACAAATTACTTTAGTCCAGCCACTTCAGAAAAGAGTGCTGTTGACAGCAGCTTACATAAAAATTCATTAAAAATCATAGAGTCATCCAAACAAGGTGAATCCAATTGGAAAAGCTTGTATACTCAAAGACTCAACTCCTGTCCAAATTTCATGATCAACGGATTCGTAAAACTCGAGTTATAGCCCTTTAAAGTTGGTCCATTTTTCACATCCGAAAATCTGATTATACCTTTAAACTTATAAAATCATGAATACATATCAAAACAAGTCCAAAACACATGATTTTGGACTTTTTGAAAAGCTAACATCATAAGTTATGTTTTAGCACCAGAAAACAACCAAATTAATCATGTTAATAATCATATAACTGCCATACAAATCGTTACAAATAATCTGACAGAAATCAGAATTTTATCAACAAGACTCTTATAAACCCTAACCATTCTCCATACCCCATAATCATGCAATAACCTCATATTAACACAATAACATTCATATTAACACGTTAAATCTCAGGTTTTTACATACTATATACCCTAGAAATGATTTCTATCAACAATATTCATCAACAATCTCAACAAACATCCAAGATATCTTAACCTATATTGATTTGCGATTTTAATATAGAAATTATTAGGGTTTCTACAACTTTTCAAGCATTATATTTAATCATATAACACATAAACCATATACCTTGCAATGCTAGAATCCTTAAAACTCCAAGATATCACCCGAATCAACTTGAACTAGTGAGAAATTGATGAAGATTGAGATTGAAGGGTGGGTGTGTGTGGGTTGTTGGTTCACGGCGCAAGTGGGTAGTGTAGGGTTTGTTTTATTTTTATTTTTTTATAAATGATAAGCTAGGGTTAAGATCATGGGCCAAGGTCTTCGGGCTCTAGTGATTTTTATCAGATAAATGAGCCCATTAGTCCTATCTAACTCTCGAGATTAATCCCGACAATAATAGTCATACTAACATATAAAACTACTATTTTATCAATTCATATTATGTTTATCATAAGTGCACGTATCTCATAACGTTTACGTACAAGTTAACTAATACGCAATAGTTCACATAAGCATGCAATTTACTTACACGTGTTACTCCACATTCATCAACACTCAATTGTTCATATAATCATGCATGTCTATCAAATCACCAACGTTCGGGGTAGAGGATTCGTGTGCGTGTCAAGACAACTATTTTCCTAATTATACGTATGTTAATGTCACCTAACATATGTTATTGTTACATAACGTTCTGAGAGACTTGTTCAGCTAACCCTAGCTAAGTGTTTAACCACGTATGATCATGGAAAATTAACTAGAGTTCAGTAAAAGAGTTAACCTGAAAATGCGGGGTGTCACATCATCCCCAAGTTGAAAAGAATTTCGTTTCGAAATTCAGCAAGTAAAGAGTAAAGTTGGTGTGCTTGGTTACCGGATGTCACATCATCCCCAAGTTGAAAGGAATTTCGCCCTGAAATTCACTTTGAGTGAGTTGCTTTACGTTTAGAGTTCGGTCTATGTACAATTTCAGGTTCTGTGAAGAGATGTGGGTATTTGAGTCGCATTTGATCCTTGCGTTCCCACGTATATTCTGGTCCTAGATGAGAATTCCACCGTACCTTAACAATAGGTATAGTGCTTTGTCGGAGTTTCTTAACGCCTTGCTCAAGAATTTCTACTGGTTCTTCCACGAACCTCAACTAGTCATCCACTTGAATTTCTTCCAGTGGAACCACCAATGTTGTGTCAGACAGGCATTTCTTAAGGTTTGATACATGGAATACGTTATGCACCCCATTAAGTTCATCAGGTAAGTTCAACCTATAAGCCACCGGACCAATTCTTTCCACAATTTCGAATGGTCCAACATACCAAGGGTTTAACTTTCCTCGTTTCCCGAAACGAATCACGCCCTTCCAAGGCAATACTTTCAAGAGTTATACCTTGTCCCCAACTTGGAACTCTAAAGGTTTTCGGCGCTTATCAGCGTAACTTTTCTGCCTATCACGAGCAGCAGCCATACGGTTTTCTGCCTATCAGGGCCTGTCAGCTGGCTGTCCCCAACTTCAGCCCAACAAATCGGTGATCTACATTTGCGCCCATAGAGTGCCTCAAAAGGCGCACACTGTATAGAGGTGTGATAGCTGTTGTTGTACGAGAATTCAATCAAGGGTAAATGTTTATCCCAATTCTTACCAAAATCCACCACGCATGCTCGTAGTAGATCTTCTAACGTCTGAATGGTACGTTCACTCTGACCATCTATCTGAGGGTGATAAGCCGTGCTCATGTCTAAGCGAGTGCCCAACGCAACGTGAAGCGTAGTCCAGAATCGGGAAGTGAATCGGGGATCACGGTCAGATATGATTGAAGTAGGCACCCCATGCCTAGAAACAACTTCCTTGATGTAAAGGGTAGCTAGACGTTCCAAGGTATCTGTCTCCTTAATTGCCAAGAAATGAGCTGATTTCGTTAGGCGGTCAACAATGACCCAAATTTTGTCATAGCCACCAAACGCCTTAGGAAGTTTGGAGATAAAATCCATGGAAATTCCGTCCCATTTCCACATAGGGATTTCGGGTTGTTGGAGCAAGCCCGAAGGTTTTTGATATTCGATCTTGACCTTAGCACAAGTTAAGAACTTACTAACATAAGTTGTTATTTCGGCTTTCATATTCGGCCACCAATAAAGAGTTTTGAGGTCTTGGTACATTTTATCTGAGCCAGGATGTACCGAATAACGGGAGGTACGCGCTTCATCAAGCACAAGCTGTCTGACATCCCCACAAAGTGGGATCCAAACTCGATTCATAAAATATTGGAGTCCATCCGATTTTAATTCCAAGTGTTTATCAGCACCGTGCAATGTTTCAAGTCGGATATTCTCCTCCTTCAAAGCCTCAACTTGAGCATCACGGATCTTACCTGGAAGGTTCGATTGTATGGTAAGTTGCAAGGCTCGCACCCGCTTGGGTTTTGTCTCCTTGCGGCTAAGGGCATCCGCTACTACATTAGCTTTCCCTGGATGATACTTACTAGCACAGTCATAATCATTCAAAAGTTCGACCCATCAACGTTGTCGTATGTTCAGCACCTTCTGATCAAATATGTGCTGGAGGCTCTTATGATCAGTGAAAATTGTGCACTTTGTCCCATAGAGGTAGTGCCTCCAAATTTTGAGAGCGAAGACCACTGCTCCCAGTTCCAAGTCATGAGTGGCGTAATTCTTCTCATAAACTTTCAATTGCCGCGATGCATACGCGATCACCTTATCACGTTGCATCAGTACACACCCTAGGCCTTGGATGGAGGCGTCACAATACACCACAAAGTCATCCGTACCCTCAGGCAACGACAGAATTGGCGCACTACATAGTTTTGTTTTTAACAACTGGAAAGCAGACTCTTTGGCATCTCCCCATTTGTAAGTAATACTTTTCTGTGTCAAAGTGGTGAGGGGTTGAGCGATTTTTGAAAATCCCTGTATGAATCTGCGATAATACCCCGCTAGACCAAGGAATTGACGCACTTCTGTGGGAGTCTTAGGAGCCTCCCAACGCTTAATAGCATCAATCTTGGCAGGGTCAACATGTATGCCAGCTTCATTCACCACATGTCCTAAGAATTGAACCTCCCGAATCCAAAAATCACATTTGGAAAACTTTGCATATAACTGCTCTCTCCTTAAAAGTTCCAAGATCATCTGTAGGTGTTGCTCGTGCTCTTCTTTGTTCTTGGAGTAAACTAGAAAGTCGTCAATAAACACTATGACAAATTTATCCAAATAGGGCTTACACACGCGGTTCATAAGATCCATTGTCACACCCGGCAAACTCCGGTAACTAACTTTTTGAAAACTCAGTAAGTCTACCTTAGCGAGTCGTGCATACATTACACATGACAGGGTCAGTCGAGTCGAGTCGTGCATCATTGGGGTTTTAACACACGCAAGTCTCGAGTCCCGGGAATTGGTGAACGAGTGTGAACGTGTTTGTTTTCATGTATTATGTGTTTATAATCATTATGTGACTTGTCGGTATGTGAAAACGTGTTAACATATGTTAAAACAGGGTTTAACGCGCCGAATACCCAAGACCAGGCCCTGCAGGCGATTAGGGAAGCCTAATCGCCTACAGGAGGGCGATTGGCTAGGCTTAGGGGGCGATTGGGCTGGGTTAAGGGGCGATTGGGGGCTAATCGCCTGATAAGGTAGGCGATTAGCAGCCCTAATCGCCTAATAAGGCTGCACAATCGCCTATACTGCACCTGACGACTAGAAACGCCTATAAATACCACCCTTGACCTCTAAAACACCATTTGTGCAACCCTAGCCGTCCCATAACCCATACCAACACACAAACACCCTCTGGAACTCGTTTTTACATCAAAACAACCATTTCCAAGCTTTATCCATCATTTTCTCCTAAATCCAAGGTGTGTTCTTCAAACCCAAACCTTTAAATGATTATGTTTTGTTCCCTAAAAGTCCAGACCTGACTTATAAATGTTTTTGTCTTTGAAAATCCATTAAAAACCGTTTTTAAACAAACCCAAACCTTTATGCGTGTTATATGTGTTATATGTGTTTAAAGGTAGGATTTTTATGATTGAAACATGATTTTTCTTGTGTTATTAAGGTGTTTATGGCTGTTATAAGTTAGTGTGATGATGTCCTAGGAGTTTGGATGGTTTTGGTTGTGTGTTGTTGATGTTTGATGTTTTGACCCATTTGAATGACTTTGAATGATTAAGGATGATATGAGGCGTGTTGTTGATTGTATGATGTTAGGGTTTGCTTTAGGATGATGCCAGAGCAGTAGGATACTATCGGACAACGTGGTTATGTGATGAAATCTGGATATTTGCTATTTAGGGCAAGTTCTTGCATGTTGATGTGATGTTTACATGTTAAGTTTACTATTTTGGGAAAACGCTCGCATTCGGGACTGTTAGAATGATGAAAACATAGGGGTTTTGCTTGAAACATGTTTGTTAATGTGTTAGGATTGATATTGGGTGTTTACACATGTTTCGGATCTGATTTGGAGGGTTAAACGCGCGAAATTGCGTCGTGCAGCTGCAGCAGGCGATTAGCCTCACAATCGCCTGTTGTGGTAGGCGATTAGGCCCCTTAAGGGGTGATTAGGACCACAATCGCCTGCTAAGGTAGGCGATTAGCATCCTAATTGCATGTTGACCAATCCTAATCACCAGTTGACTTTTCCTAATTGCATGCTAAGTTCCTAATCGCGTGTACTGCTGTTGTAAGTGTATTTTGACATTCTGAAACCCGATTTGACACCTAGGAACATGCTAGGAACCCCGTGACATGCCTAGTAACATAGTAACACGTGTATGGACTTATTTGTGCGTTATTTGACCTATGTGTTAGACTCGTTGAACTTTAACACATGTTAAGTACTAGGTTGCATGTTTTGCATATGTTTGTGTATGAGATGAACACGTGGAATGTTGGGTCACCAATGGGATGTCGAGTCTTGTCTTACGTAGTCTGGTTGTCGGTCAAACACGTTTTTCGGACACATAATGGTCATGGACTGGACTTAGGGACTAATGAACCCGATGGGTCATTAGTCTAACTTGACACATATCTTATGATAGGTCGCCACTAGTTGGGGCTATCATATCATACAAACGGTTTACTCATATCACATAAACGGTTTACTCATTAACGGAAGACGCAACCTAAGGTGAGTTCACGGCCCCACATTTTACGGTTTTTGCTTTCGGGGGAGAAACATGCTTAAAACTCTTTTATGACTCATGGCTCATTTTCACGTTATACTATGGCTTACATATTATTACTATACGGTTCATCAAAAAGTCCCTTAGAAACCACTAACATGGGTATATGGCGGGGAAATATGGATAGCGCTATTGGGAACTGACAAGCCCCACTCGACGGCTGGAGGCCGGGCGGGTGCATATTGTCTCTAATAACACAAGGCCTACTGGTGATGACGGTAGTCCATAGGAATTAAGGGTCAGTACACGGCATAGTCAACAATGGTTTCACTCGTAGTAGTATCTTATTCTGCGCCTAGCTAGCGTTCTCACAAGCATAGTAGTAACAGTGATGGTAACGGTTTTCGAAGGATCTCTTTAAACGTCTAAATAAAACCTGTGAACTCACCAGCATTATATGTTGACTCTTTTAGCATGTTTTCTCAGGTCGCTAAGGTAGCAGCTGTCAGATAGGCGCACGGAGTCGCACTGGAGTCGTCTCGCGTCTAGGGTCGCATTTTCATGTTTTGGGATTGTTAAACTTTTGAAGTTATGTTTTATTTACGCATGACTTTTGTAAACTTTGAATGCTTCCGCACTGTCGAATATTGGTTTTAATCTTATGCATGGTTTCTATTTACGTATGTTTTTACATTTAGACGTCGTTTATTGTGACCGTTGACTTGGATCCTGGTGTGTCACACGCCTCGCGGTAGAACTCCGCATGTGGAAATTTGAGGGTGTGACATCCATAAAGACCGCGGGTCCATTGGTCAACCCAAATGGCATCACCAAAAATTCATAGTGCCCATAGCGAGTTCGGAAGGCTGTCTTGGCCACATCCTCCTCCCGGACTCTCAGTTGGTGGTATCCCGACCTCAAATCAATTTTCGAATAAAAACTTGACCCTTGGAGTTGGTCAAACAAATCATCAATTCGAGGTAACGGGTAACGGTTCCTGATAGTGACTTTATTCAGTTCTCGATAGTCAATGCACATGCGGAAACTCCCGTCTTTCTTTCTAACGAATAGAACTGGAGCTCCCCATGGAGAAGAACTGGGTCTAATAAAACCCCTGTCCAGTAACTCCTGGAGTTGGGTAGACAACTCTTGAAGTTCACCTGGTGCTAGGCGGTAAGGTGCACACGTGACTGGAGCCGCCCCAGAGGTGAGGTCTATTTGAAACTCTACCTACCGAATAGGTGGGAGTCCCGGTAGTTCTTCTGGAAAGACATCTGGGTAATCACGAACTACTGGGATGTCTTCAATGTTTAGTTCATCGTCAACTCGAGTGTCAGAGATAATTGCCAATATAGCTGGATAGCCCTTCCGTACACACTTCTGGGCTTTCAAGAACGAAATGATGCTTACCATAGGACCACCCCGGTCCCCGCGAATAGATAAAAGTTCTCCACTAGGAAGAGGGATACGAAAAATTTTCTCCAGACAAAGAATCTCAGCATGATGCTTAGACAACCAATCCATGCCGACTACGATATCAAAGCTTCCTAGGGTGATAGGAATAAGGTTGATGTCAAACAGGTGACCATCCAGGTCGAGTTTACAGCTGCGGTGGACATGAGTCGCCTCAACAGGCTTGCCATCAGCCAGCTCTACAGAGTGTGGAGTTTCTAGAAGAGTAGGGGCTGTCCCTAGAAGTTTGCTAAGTTTCATTGACACAAAGCTAAAATCCGCACCAGTATCATATAAAACAGAAGCAAGAATATCGTTTAAAAAGCACGTACCCGTCACAACATTATTATCCGTTCTGGCTTCCCCCGAGCCGATCACAAATGCTCTCCCCCGAGCCCCATTGTTGTTGCCTGTGTTGGTTGTGTTATTGTTGTTCCTATTATTGTTGCCACCTCCATTGTTGTTTCCCCCGGTATTGTTGTTTCCATTGGCCTTCAGTTGTGGACAATACCTCTTAAAGTGATCCACACTACCACACTAGTAACACCCCTTACCACCTCGCTGCTGTTGTCCTTGCTGCGCTGGTTGATTCCCCTGAATGTTAACCCGACAATCCTTTGCCACATGCCCCAACTTACTACAGTGTTCACACTTAACTTCGTTGCACGGTCCAGAGTGGTGAAGATTGCACCTGTTGCACTTGGGATGGGTTCCTTGGTAACCACCCTGAGACTGATTACGATTGTTGTTCCCTCCATTGCTGTCGTGCCTCTTGTTCTGTTGTGGTTGTTGCTGATTACTACTACCTGAGTGCTTACCCGCCGCATTCTCCCACTTTCTTTTGTTGTCACTAGTGCCTGAAGACGAAGCACCACGAGGGGGTAGCAATCCCTCGTCCACTTTCTGATCTGTCAGTTGATGTGCCAGGCGGATGAGCTGCTGGATGTTATTCAAGTTTGCAGCAGTAACCATTCTTTTAATCTGGGGCACCAAGCCTTTGATGTAAAGTTCGATCCGCTTATAGGGCGGGTTAGAATAGTTAGGACACATCGTAGCCAACTCATGTGATCTGGGGGTATACTTTTCGATCTCCGATCCCACCATTTTCAAAGTGAAATATTCCGATTCCAGCTTCTGAATTTCATCACGCGGGCAATACTCTTCCTTCATCAACTCCTTAAAATCGGCCCATGGTGTCGCATTGGCCACATCAATCCCTAACATCTGCACCTGTGCGTTCCACCAAGACAGGGCCGCATCCTCAAGGGTGTGGGTTGCATACTTAACCCGATCTGCCTACGGACAGTTACACATGGCAAAACAGGACTCTACCTTTTCAAACCACCTCAGTAATCCAACTGCCCCCTCCGAACCTCCAAAACTCTGAGGTTTGCAGTCCATAAACGACTTGTAGGTGCACACCGGTGGGTTATGAGCAGGTTGGCCTAAACACGGAAAGTAGGAAACACGAGTAAGGATGAGAGCTTAGAGTAAGGGTTTATGGGAAGGATGGAATGAGATAATGTTACCGGCTTGAAAGGCTGCTAGAGCTTCAACAACTCTGGCGTTGATGAGTGCATGAAGTTCAGCTTGTGACATGTTCACGTTTCCCCTTCCAAATCCTCTTCCCGCCATCGTAACTCTACATTTACAATATACCCATGAGAAAACGATAATATGTTAAACATATAATTGTTCACCCAGTACAAGTAAACTAGAACACAACATGACAGACAAACATGAGAAAAGAACAAAACCGCCAATCCAAAAATGTCATAAATAATAGTGTCTCAAACGAATATCCAAAGTGGTTCTCAATCACAATGATATTTAATAATAGTCAAGACATAATAATATATAAAATAGCAAGCAAAAAAAATCAGTCGCTGTCCATAGTGGTGCATGAGTCATCGCCATCACTCTCGTCGACCTCTAAGGGCTCGACCTCCTCCTCAGCCTCCTCCTCGGGATCCTCTTCAGGATCCTCTTCTGGATCCTCTTCAAGTTGTTCCTCTTGTGGTATCGCAGGGGGTTGTTGGTTGGCCATCACTAGTTGTATTTGTTCCTGCTGTTCCTCGACGATAAGTCTGGTCTCGGCGAGACGAGAGGTCAGTGTATCGACACGTTCCTCCAAGGCAGAGTATTTGTAGGTCAGTGTGTGGCGCAAATTCCAGACACGTTCCAAACGATGACCAGCCTCGATAACATCACTCATCTTGTCCTGCACATAGCTCACGTATGCTGCAAATGTCTTCTCCCATGAGTCCCTGATAGTGGGAACATTGCCAGGCACCCCGTATTTCTCCACAGTGTAGTTCAGTAAAGCAGGGTACCATCCCCACTCCTTTTCAAGTTTGTCGTCCATGGGAGGGGAATTAGGTTCAGAATTGGGGTTAGAAGAGGATGACATGATTCCCTGCAACACAAAAGTTTAGTATACCATTTCAAGAGAAATAGTTAAATGTGTACTTCTAATGTGAGTGTAGCTAATGCAGTGCTTATGCTATGACAGTTACAGACTAGACTCGACACAAGGTCCTAGTTCACTATAACCATTGGCTCTGATACCAATCTGTCACACCCTCAAATTTCCACTGCAGGGTTTTACCGCGAGGCGCGTGACACACCAGGATCCCATAGCCATAAGTTACACGAACGTTTCTAAATGCCCAAACCATTTAGTTCGTTTCAAATAAAATTCGCTTTAATTTTTAAAAGTTTGTCAACCATACGTTTTAAATGAATGCGGAAGCGAAAACAGTTTAGTAAAATAAGTTATGATGCGCAAACACAACGCGCCCAAACCAAAATGAAAGTAAATACGTCAAAGTTTAATAAATTATAAATCCCAAGAGACATCATGCATGAACCTAGACGTTCTCCTTTCTAGCGACCTGCGAAAACATACTAAGTATGTCAACATAAAGCTGGTGAGTTCACAGTACGGGAAACAGTTGTAATTTCAACAATTGTAATAAAAACATCAGTTTTAAGCTTGTCAGGGGTAGCTAACCCGCTCAATGTAACTAAATAGTGATTATTGGGAAACATACAGATGTTATAGTGCCTTAACACTGGTGTCTATCAACACCAGTAAGAAAAAGTGGTCAGAAGTTCATGCTCGTGACCCAAGCACCTCAGGCATGAGGTTGCTGCATAACCTAATAGCGCTACTAACTACTACCCTGTTCGCCTCCAGCGATTAACCCAATAAATTAGTAAGGACTTTCAAGATAGAGTGTTTAGTTCACAAGGGACAGTTAAAATACAAAACTGATAAAAGTGTGATCCTTGTAAAGATCGAAAACCCGACCCACACAAGGAGTCATAGCATCCCAAGACTTGGAATGGAAAAAGTAGTCCCAACGGGACTAGAAAATTTTTACTTAACCTTGTCTCAACTCGAGACACATGCTTTCGCGAAAAGTAGTGAAACTCGCCTTAGGTTGCGTGCTAAAAATAAACCGCACAGATAGTAAGTGTGGAAGACTACTCGCCTACCAAAAACCTATCAAATACAAGGTTGCAAGTGTTTGAGTGTATTGACACAATGACTCAAGTGACGTCTCACGTAATTGTACTTGACGTAATGAAACCATGCAGGACCCGTCAATCGTTGGTGATTAGTAAATGTTGCAACATGTTAAGACTTTTAACACAACTAGTTCACATCACACATTGCATACCATCAACCTATCATGGCATCTACACCATATAAATAACGTATGCACGTGTTTTCATATAGAATTTCATAACCTATAACTCATTAACACACTCAAATCATCACATAATCAATCTCTTGCAAATCTGCGTTTTCTGGACAGATTTTAGGGTATGAAATCCAATTTTTATAAAATATCAAATCAACTCCTCAAGTCCCCAAAATTTTACAGAGATGTCCCATAAGTTATACATGACCCCACTATTTTTATTTCTCGTCAAAAACACCTCAATATTTTTATAAAAATTACTTTAGTCCAGCCACTTCAGAAAAGAGTGCTGTTGACAGCAGCTTACATAAAAATTCATTAAAAATCATAGAATCATCCAAACAAGGTGAATCCAATTGAAAAAGCTTTTATACTCAAAGACTCAACTCCTGTCCAAATTTCATGATCAACGGATTCGTAAAACTCAAGTTATAGCCCTTTAAAGTTGGTCCATTTTTCACATCCGAAAATCTGATTATACCTTTAAACTTATAAAATCATGAATACATATCAAAACAAGTCCAAAACACATGATTTTGGACTTTTTGAAAAGCTAACATCATAAGTTATGTTTTAGCACTAGAAAACAACCAAATTAATCATGTTAATAATCATATAACAGCCATACAAATCGTTACAAATAATCTGCCAGAAATCAGAATTTTATCAACAAGACTCTTTTAAACCCTAACCCATTCTCCATACCCCATAATCATGCAATAACCTCATATTAACACAATAACATTCATATTAACACGTTAAATCTCAGGTTTTTACATACCATATACCCTAGATATGATTTCTATCAACAATATTCATCAACAATCTCAATAAACATCCAAGATATCTTAACCTATATTGATTCGCGATTTTAATATAGAAATTCTTAGGGTTTCTACAACTTTTCAAGCATTATATTTAATCATATAACACATAAACCATATACCTTGCAATGCTAGAATCCTTAAAACTCCAAGATATCACCCGAATCAACTTGAGCTAGTGAGAAATTGATGAAGATTGAGATTGAAGGGTGTGTGTGGGTTGTTGGTTCACGGCGCAAGTGGGTAGTGTAGGATTTGTTTTATTTTTATTTTTTTATAAATGATAAGCTAGGGTTAAGATCATGGGCCAAGGTCTTCGGGCTCTAATGATTTTTATCAGATAAATGAGCCCATTAGTCCTATCTAACTCTCGAGATTAATCCTGACAATAATAGTCATACTAACATATAAAACTACTATTTTATCAATTCATATTATGTTTATCATAAGTGCACGTATCTCATAACATTTACGTACAAGTTAACTAATACGCAGTAGTTCACATAAGCATGCAATTTACATACACGTGTTACTCCACATTCATCAACACTCAATTGTTCATATAATCATGCATGCCTAACAAATCACCAACGTTCGGGATAGAGGATTCGTGTGCGTGTCAAGACAACTATTTTCCTAATTATACGTATGTTAATGTCACCTAACATATGTTATTGTTACATAACGTTCTGAGAGACTTGTTCAGCTAACCCTAGCTAAGTGTTTAACCACGTATGATCATGGAAAATTAACTAGAGTTCAGTAAAAGAGTTAACCTGAAAATGCGGGGTGTCACAACCACCACCTGAACCGCTTACCTCCTCTCTCTCTCCTTCTTTATAATCGCTGGCCGTCATTCAACCACCAAGGCAAGGTAGGCGGCCGGTACGTGAGTGTTCGTATCGAAGTTATAAAGAATACCGACGGTGACACAGCTCAGGGACACCAGACCCGACCTGCTTTCACCTCCAAACGACATCTGCTATGGTCCTAACGAGGCCTTGTTTTCGTTTCATGTGCAGCGCCGGTAATGGGTATTAGTTTGTGGATGGGTATGGTGACAGGGGGTGACGTTTGGCTGGCCGTGAATAAGCAGAGGAGCAGCGACAGGCCTCGTGTCTTCCGTCTTTCTGTTATGGTCAACTTTGGTCAAGTTTCAGATCTGGTCAACCTTAGTCAACAGCCAAATCCGGTCAGATCTGTCTTAGTTCGAGGCACGCACTTGTCGGTTCGCGAGATTGTTCACACGAAGGTATAACACGCACCCGTGTCTTTAGTTTAATTACCTTGCGTTTTATTGTTTAAATATATAAATATAAATATCATAGACGTATAACGAACCGAGCCGACTTGTGACTAAAAGTTATCTTATTAGTCATTTGAACGAACTAAAAACGACTAACTTATAATGTATTTATTATTGCGAGAAATCAAATATCACACTATATACGTATTTGTTTAGACATATAAATGCAATCTTTACTGAAATGTGAATTAATTGGAGTTTAAGGTTGGTTAACTTATGTCGTGTGTTTTGATAAGAGGCGATTTAGTACGTTAATAACATATGAGACATTTGAATAGGCGAAGCATTACTTATACGTATACTTGTATTATTAACACGATTAATCAAGTCTAATACTAGTCGCTTTACCATTTTGCCTTCGGCCTAATAAATAATAACTTACACTTATGCAAACTATTTTGACGACTATCAAATGTTGGAGCATGTATACATAAATATTACTTTTCGAATGTATAGTTCCTCGTTTATTATAGTTATAGTAAGTTAAACCACGTGTTGTGTATTTGTACATTAATGTTTTGGGAAAATATAGACAACTTAAGTTTGTCTGGTTTCTTACAAAAACAGAGGAAACTCTGCCCAAATTTTTATAAAATATAAGAAACATATCGGGCTTTTAAATCTATAAATTTGTATAATTAAATCAACGCAACCTCGAATACACTAAATTAAAGTATATATTTATAGTAATTATACATACACATATGCTTTCGAGAAACAAGACCAAGTTCTTATCGGTTCGTTAAGTTATACACATTTAAAGACACGTATTATTTACAATACGAGTCTAGGTAGTTGGATAAACTATCTTTACAACCAAGAAACAAAATAGGTTTATTTGCATTAGAATTTAAGGCGTCCTTTACTTGAAATAGGACACAAGAGGATCTTTAATCCAGCTTCAGACATTGTTGTCTATTCTTTCATAATGCACTCTAGGTGAGTTCATACTTGTCCCCCTTTTTATTCTTTATTCTTTGGGGCTCAACATGTATCACTATTAAAAACTTAAACAATTTCATACTCTTAAACTATCATGCTCAATCTATTAAACATACTTATATGCTATTTGCCATGCTTACGATTCTTGATACTTAGCCATAATTCATTAACTATTATTAGCCCACTTTACATGTATAGCGCTATAGGAGTAGAACCCCACCCCCTTTATGGGTCATTGTTAAGAATCAAACGGACCTAGCATGAATATGTTAGGTATATGCAGTGGAACTCGTGGGTTTGAGTTATGTTCTTTGTATGGTATTTATGTGCGATGCTATAGTATGAGATTCGAGTAAATCATTCTAATTACTACGTATGTAAACTAAAACTAGTATGCTCACCAATGCTTTATGTGTTGACGGATATTTTATACATGTTGCAGGAAAAAGCTTGATGAGATGATACAAGAAATATCAATTAGGATTCGGCCTTAGAAACAAACGAAACAATCTTTATTTTACTTCATGTTTATGTTGTATTTTCTCATGAACAAATTGTATACTTGATGAATCCTAGATACGAATGAAATCTATTTTAATCTATTGTCACAATTTAGTGTTATGAAGTCTTTAAAAAATCTATCACAAGTTGCGCCTCGATGTATTCCGCCATCGGTTGGGGTGTGACATGAAGTGTGTTTTAACTTGATCATATAGGTGATATATGATGGTTAATATGATTATGAGGATCAAATTTGTGGAATTTGATTAGATAAAGTTAGTCGTTTATATGGAAACGGTTAGATTCGCGTATGCGGCGAACTAAGGTTATTAAGGTGTGAATATGTATTTTGGTTTAAATAGATTAATTAAAGCCAAAAGCAATTTAAGATTGATGTCTTATAAACTCATCTGATTTCCATAAAGGTATGCATTTTTATAAGAAATGATGGTTTCTACGAAAAATGTATTGCTTTGATGAAAAACAGCTCTATATGGAAAACAAGTATAAAGGAAACGAAAATCGACCAACAGAGAAATTTTGCTGACCACGCCTTTCTCCAGGTTTGGGCATATTGTTCTATTGACTTGCTATGTGTCGTTGCTGATGGAAGCTTTTAGCGCTCGCCGGTGGTTATAGGTTCGGGACTTTTTTAAATATCAACTATTTGGGAAAATTCTCTATGATCTTTGTATTTATCGTTATTTGAAGATCTAATAGCACTATTTAACTTTTAACAATATCATAGAACTTCATATGTTATTTGTAATGTTTTAATAAATATCAATGTTGATTCAATGCATATACTTTGTTCTTAGGATTTGTTGTTGTATCTTTGTTTTTTAATTAGAAAAATAGCACTATCAAATCAACAAATCATTTTATGTGGAGGTTGTTACTGCCTGTATTTGATTTTTAATCTATATTTAGTCTTTAAATTGGTTTCTAATAAGTATATTATAGATTAGATTATCTACAAATGGTTATGAGTGTGCAATTTTGTATTTCTTAGATTTTTTTTTTGTTTGGGTGGGAAATAGCATCACTAAATATTAACAATATCATAGAATTCCATATCATTTTTGTTTATGGAAGGTGTTAAAGTGTCTTCGGCAATGTATAAAGGCAGGCAGGTGGATGTGGGAGGAAAATCCAGGCGTATAGAGTAAGAGGTCGCAACACCGACCTGAAATGTAGAATGCAGAAGCTCAGCAATTGTTTCCACCTATTTGAATGGAGGTCGGAAGCGAAGGGATTCGATCTTGGCCAGTGCAAGCAGTGAACCTTAAAAAAATTCACTGATTAAAGGTAAACATGAGGGTTCCGATCAGAGGACGGAGGTATGTTTCCTTCACTTAATTCATCACAACGATCTGTTTTATGTCTTTTTCATAGCACACCACGTGTTGTTGTGAGGCGTGCATGTGTCTTTTTTATATAATTGACCTTTGATTTCAATTTTTTGCTTCTGGTTTGTAGCACCTTTCGAGTGAATCAAATCAATTTTAGGCTTTAATCCTATATATTATTAATTTGAAAATTGCTAAAGTTGCGACTTTGAACATCTTGAACATATAGAGGAACTTACAGAAGCAACTAGATTGATGGATTTGAGATTGTTGAGAAGTAAAGTGATGTATAAAAGGAAGCAGGCAACATAGGTTGTCTATCACTTCCAAAGTAAAGAAGCCGCACCATTTTTGTTATTTCGCTGAATTCGTCGTTCGTCCTCTCACGTCAGGTAATCTACTTCTGAGTCTTCTCACCATTTAGGGCTATTGTATGATGATTTGTGTTACATGTATAAGCACAAAAGATCTTGAAAATTAATCTCAAAATGTTTTGGTATGTATGTATTTCTTTGCTACCGTTAATAGCAATTAAATTATAGATATATTAATAGACGATTGTTTGCTAAATTTAAGATATGTTTTACCCAAGTCCAGTGTTGTTTGAATGTTTGATGATCGAGCCTGTAGATAAATTTAAGATATGCTTTACCTAAGTCCAGTTTTGTTTGATCATCATAGGCGAGGGCGGTCGATGTCAAGGCATGATATATTTTTGGATTGAAGCAAGTATACACCGAAGTTTCTACGAACGAAATACTCTGATATTACTTGATCAAGCTTTTCATTCTAAAAGAGAGTATAAATTATTAGTGGTATACAATCATTAGTTTTAGTATGCAGGGAGATTTTGAAAGCCAAGAGGCAGCTGCAACCACTGGATGCAAGGCTGGAAAACAAGCTGGTTAAAAGATTCTCTCAAAACTTACTATATACACCAAACATATGTAAATTATAAACTCACTTCAAGTTTTCCTTGCTTCTAATCGCTAAATGTTACTTTAGTCAACTATATTCGTTCGGTTATTTTATTCAATCTTATTCGTTGGTGACGTCGACCAATTTTTAAAAGAGCTAATCGCCACATTTGAGCATCGGATTGTCAAGCGCGCAACCCGCGGTTAAGAATAACCCACTACATAAAAGCGACATACAAACCCGCGCAACGCGCGAGTGTCAAATCATGCATGAAGACGTCATTTGATCGCGTTAGGCATTTAATAAATTTATTTCAATGATGATTTCAACTATGTTTTTTCAGTTTTTTGGTTGGCGAATTTATGTTATGTTTTTTTGGTGGATTTGTTTTGAAAGAGTTGTATGATTAATGGAAGAGATCGTGTGCGCGTATCAATACCGCTAGTTTAGATAATAATTGATCTTGTATTGAGGGTTCTGTTCATGAATATGAGTATGATTTTGTCAGTAAGGTCGTTTTTATTCGTATATGCTTTTGAAACCAACATTACGAGGAAATGTAGAAAGATATTAAGAAAAATGGACGTGGATCAGTTCAAGATTTAATCATGATTCAGTAAGGTTATGATCGGGATTTAGTTGTAGTATTAGTTTCTACTGCTATATTCTGTAGAAGTCAAGTATGAACATGACCTATATCATTATATTATGTTTTGCGCATGTCTGATCATTATCTTCTTATATATGTAAATATATTACACATGGATAGAAATGATTACTATGAATGCGAGTCAACTTCACTAAACCTAAACCAATATTATAACATACAGATGAATATTTATTTAAGCTATTATTATTTTTGAATGACTCATTTCATTAGTATAGTGTTATTTATAGCCCTGGAAGCGATTTGACGGTGGTGATATGCCTCAAAGACTATAATGTCGATATGGTCCCTTACGTCTTATCGCTTTTAGATTATGGAGATTCGGTTGCGTATAAGCAAGGGGTATGTGAATTCCTACATAGTTCTTTTTCATTCTAGATTTAATCGGCTAGGGGAAACAACTAAATTGTAGCAACAGTTGTTATGCCTGCATATAAATGTACGTCTTGAAAGAGGCATTCTAGCAATTATTGGCATGATTGAATGCTGATCTGTATGACTGAGTTTACGATTTGTATGTTTTCTTCATTTATCATTTTTTAATAAGTCATATTAGATTTTTCACCACGGAACACTTCCAAAGGCTTAAACAAGTGAGTTATGTAATTATTAAACGTTGAGAAATGTGCACGTAACTTTTTACAAAATACCAAAAATAAAAGGACAAATATAAAATGACAAAATATCTGAAATTGAAGAAAAACGACGACGTATAGGAGTTGATTGAGCAAACACATATTTATTCACGCCGAAGACGCTACTTATAAATGGCAGCAGTGGTCTTCTCTGTCAAGCGATAACTCACACTTGAGAGAGCTATTATTATGGCCTCTTCTAGGGTTTTTACACTCTTTTTCTTCTGCGTTTTTGTAATCTCATCATCCATAGCTTTTGCTAATGAGGTTGAGAAAGAACACGTGTTGACTTTAGATCACTCTAATTTCTCAGAAGTTGTGTCTAAACACAAATTCATCGTCGTTGAGTTCTATGCTCCTTGGTATTAATTATATATAACATCCTCTTTATTTATTTATTTATTTATTTATTTATTTATTTATTTACTCTTCTCTTCATCTTTTTCGTTTTATGTCGACAATTAACAAACTCATTCTTGTTGACTTCACTTCACTTCACTTGTTGTCTACCATTGACCTTTCAAGTTTGTCCAAAGTGTTTAAACTTGTGTTAATTTATTGTCCTGAAGTTGAAATTCAAGGCATTGCATGTCTTTACACTTTTGATTGCTTGTAAATTTGTGAAGAATTTTCTTCTGTTTGTGTTTTATTTGTGCGAATTAACAAAATATTTGATTATAAACCTCTCATGATTTGAGTGCGACTCTTTAATGTTAATTTGTGTGCATTTTTTAATTTTATATGGTGTGGAGGCTAAGTGCATTTGGTCTATTATATTCCTTAACTTCAAGATCAGATTAGTTCCATAAATTCCATTGAGTTTCATAACATATTCTGTTTGAGATCGGGATTTAAATATAATACCCATAATGTGTACCCCTCGGGGGCAAAAGTAAAGTTGCACTAATTTTAACGTTATTTTACTAATTTCGTGAAAATAATTTTAAAAATGACGGACGGTTAATCATGCATCATGTGGTGGCGTTGATAGCTAAAAAACAAGGGGATACATGCACCAATCGGGTTAGTCCCGATTGCTAAGTGTTATGTGCCTTATGTCCAAGGCTTGATACAAAGCCACTATCGAGCCGGGGGTCTCACTGGAAGCAGCCTCTCTATTCCCACGGGTTAGAGGTAAGGCTGTCTACATCTTACCCTCCTCAGACCCTACCTTAGCTTTTGCTATTGGTGGGATTAACTGAGTATGATGATGATGATGATGATGATGACCCATAATGCATTGTTAATTGATTTTTAAAATTACAGTTTTTTTTTTCTATACAATTGAGGTTTTTAGACATGATAGTTGACTTCATGAGTTTCAATTTGCATAGTTTTTTATATATATTTTATGTGTTTAATATTACCCATGGTTGTAAAAATTGTGTCTAGCCTCCGATTAATAGCTAGAAAGAGGTTCACTGAGTAATTTTCATCTAATTGGCGCACGAATCACTAGGCAATCAACGGTGCTCAAATCCGGTTCTAATCGGCTGAAAATCGGGGGTTGTCTAGCAATTCCGGCCAAAACTTGTAAATTTTGGTGATTAATCGTGTATATACTTAAATATATGAGTCCAGGAAGGGTCAAAATATGCCTATTTAAAGGAATTACATATAAAAATGTGTGTTTATATATAAAACTGAAAATTACATATAAAATCACAATCCGATTAATTGCTAGTCGGCACCTCACCGGCCGACTAACGCCTAACGATTCTTACAGCACTGATATTTACCTTGCTCACCATATATTTATGAAATGGAATCCTTTGCTAACATCTATAAATTGTATCATCCTCTGGCAGGTGCGGTCACTGTAAGAACCTTGCACCAGAGGTAAATTATCCTATTTATTTCTTGAATTGTCTTATTTTGAAATGCAGACCAGAATATGAAAGAAAGAGTAATGATTTTATACCTGCAGTATGAAAAGGCTGCGTCTGTGTTGTCAAGCCATGATCCTCCGGTTGCTTTGGCAAAGGTTGATGCCAATGCTGAAGAAAACAAAGGACTTGCAGAACAATTCGGGGTACAAGGTTTCCCCACAATCAAGATCTTGAAAAATGGAGGAGAAGTTGTTCAAGACTACAACGGCCCTCGTGAAGCTGATGGTATTGTGGAATACTTAAAGAAACAAGTTGGTCCTGCTTCCTTTGAGATTAAAACTCCTGAAGATGCAGCCAGCCTTATAGATGACAACAAGGTCTTTGTGGTACGTAAGCTTTTTAAACTGAAGCTCGCTTCCCCACTATCTTTGGACTTGTTACCTGGGACTTCAATTTTTGATGTGCCATTTCAGGTAGGAATTTTCCCCACATTATCTGGGGAAGAGTTTGAGAACTTCACCGTTTTAGCTGACAAGCTACGTTCGGATTATGACTTTCGCCACACTACTAAAGCTGAACTCCTTCCTCATGGGAAATCACCAGTGACCACCCCAACCATTAGGTTACTGAAGCCATTTGATGAGCTGTTTGTCGATTTCCAGGTACCACCAGGCTTATCAAGAATTTGAGAATTTCATTATTATGGTTACTTCGTTGCTAGTCGTCAACCGGTTAACACTTCCATTGTTGGTTATTAGAAATTCGATGTTGATGCATTGGAGAAGTTCATTGAAGATTCCAGCATTCCTCTTGTGACACTCTTTGACCAAAGCCCAGCCAACCAACCATTCCTAGTGAAATACTTTGAAAATCCCAATGCAAAGGTATATGTCATATTAAATTACTTTAATGATTTTGCTGTTAATTGTCATGCAAAGGTGTTTGAAACGTTCTACAATATTTCTGCGTGTTTGTATGTTTCCTGTGTAGGCTATGCTGTTTCTGGATTTCGGTCATGAGCAAATTGATGCTTACAAGTCAAAATACACGGATGTTGCTGGGGTATACAATGGAAAGGGATTGAACTTCCTCCTTGGTGATGTTAAAGCAAGTCAAGCTGCCTTGGAGGTAAACTTATCTTTCATCTTTGACTGATTTATCATCCTTAAATTCATTTACGTCAACCTGGATGTGCAGTTTTTTGGCATTAAAGAGGACCAAACACCTGTTGTCATCGTACAAAACAGCAATGGTCTCAAGTTTATTAACACAAATGTCGAGGTTGATCAAATCGCTCCTTGGTTAAAGGACTACGTGGTATGATTTGAAGTACATTCAAGTATTTATTACTTTGAATTCTAAATAACTAATGTATTAATTGCATATGAATGAACTGATTGGCACAGGATGGAAAAGTAAAGCCGTTTATCAAGTCTGAACCTATTCCAGAAACAAACAATGAGCCTGTGAAGGTTGTGGTTGCTAACAGCCTTCAAGACATGGTTTTGGACTCCAAAAAGAACAGTAGGGTTTTGTCCATGTTTTACTTATTATTATTATCATTATTTTTTTTATATAATTTTTCTAAGCTTATAGTTTAATTATTTCACAGTTCTGCTAGAGTTCTACGCGCCGTGGTGTGGCCACTGCAAGAAACTGGCTCCTGTCTTGGACGAAGTGGCGGTCTCCTTTGAAAACGATGCTGGTGTCATGATCGCAAAATTTGTTAGTTCCCACTGTTAGCATATGCTCAAAGCAGACTTTCTTTACATTACTTTGTTTTGAAACAATTAATCTATTAAATATAATAATAGTAATAATCTATAACTTGGATGATAAAGCAAACGAAGGATTTGGGAAGTTGGAACTGTGTTTAGATTTACCTTGTAAATTCTTATTTTGCAGGATGGATCAAACAATGACATTGCAAGTGACATGTTTGAAGTTCAAGGTTACCCGACTTTGTACTTCAAATCGTCAAGTGGTAAAGTGGTGCCATATGAAGGGAATAGGACGAAGGAGGATATTATTGACTTCATTCAAAAGCACCGCGAGGAGGATGTGACCTTAACTGCAACCGCAAGTGAACCAGGCAAAGACGAGCTATGAAGGGGTAACCTGAGTCCGTCTTCAGTTTCATGTACTCTTTTTAAGTTAAATTTTGAATTTTGCCACTGTATCAGTTGTACCAATGACCACCACAACCACCATCTTCCGCTTCCGCCCTAGTGATATGAATAAATGTTTGGCTAGAATGAATGAACATAAATTTGAAATAAAGTAATTCATTTGCCGTACATGGTCGTGATGTGCTTAGATGTTGAAATTTCATAGAGCAAGACAGAAATTTCATTTCGGTTTAACGGTTCGGATTGGTTTGTCCCATATACAATAACTAGCAGGGAGCCTGCGTGTTGCTGCGGGAAGACAATTTTAGCGCGATATTCAATTCATTGTTGTTAATTTATCATTCATCTCGTCATAAATTATGTTGTATTTTTGTTAGTAGTTTTATTCGTATAATTTACTATCTTAATATATGAAACTAATAAAATATTTATAACAATACACCCTTTGAAAATTATCAAATTTTGTTTCTTTCACTTACTTCATGTGTTTCTCAAAAAAATACCATCAAATCATGTCCAATCATTTGTGCATGAAACTAAAACAAATTTTAAAAAGATAACATCAACATCAATAGCCAGGCAGATCATATGCTATAACTTTGTAAATTGTTGTCATCTTCAATTATGACGTACCCTGATAGCAAGTGTAGAATCATTTTAAAACGCCTTCATGGTGATCTCCACTTGTTACATGAACATTACCCATATATCTTATTTTTGGACCAAAATGATGCGTTAAATTATATTAATTAACGTATGATGGAATCATCTTAGATTAACAATACATGGATTAAAGACATATAAATGAGCACATATGTCCGCTCATAACCGTTTAAATACGAACATGAAAATATTGAAAACCATAAAAACTTCAAAATCATGTATCAATTCACATGTGATTCAGTTGACTCATATGTGAATATTTTGGTGAAGATTTAAACTATAATAAGAGAAGTCGAAAAAAATATGGCTATGTTAAATCAATACTTGAGTCATTCTATTCATGCATAATTTAAATGTGATTTGTGATTATGAAAACTTTTGTTTCTCATTATAATTCTCATTATAGTCTCGACTTTTTGAAGCTAGTAACCCAATTTCGACTACTGATCTACCAGGCTATCCGTGCCACAGAAAAATATGTAGAAAACAAAATATTTAAAAATAAATAAGAGAATAAAAGGTTGAAAACCAAGTAAAGAACCAAGAAACAAAGAGCTATAATGACAAAAAAAAATTTTTTTTGCAAAGGTAACAAAAGTTTTGAAATTAGAGCATAAGCCATTTTGTACAACTTCAAGAACAAGGGAACCACCATGTGAGTCATCTCCAACATCCTTGTCTTTCACTGTCGATCTTTGATAATCACGGTTATCTATGCAGATGTTTGTAAGCAAATGTAAAAACGTCTGAATGTGTTAATAGAAATAAAATAAAAATGGAGCAATGTTTGTTATAATACCTAATGGCGACACCAAAACAAATCGGTAAGGAAGGATGAAGGTGACGATAACCGAGAGCTTGATAACTCCAGGTCCTAAGGTGACAGCAAACATATCAATTAGCAATAAACAAAAGCAGATGGACGTTGGTTATCGTCGGCAACCATAAATCAAACGAAGAGAATAACTTGAGATATTTTGTAAGAAGGAGATAGGTGTAAGAATGTGCTAGTGGTGTTTCTTAAATCCATTTCCATTGGTTATGGATTTAGAATTTAATAGTCTTCATGATATCTAATTTAAGTCATGGAGTTTTGCCGGTTACTAAAATGTGAATCGAGAGAAGTGGAACGGTTGCTAGCCATGGACGGAATACCAAACAAAGAAATGGGTCGTAAACGTACATGGAGAGGAGGTGGAGCTGTTGGGTCAACCTAATCAGATTAAACAATAAATCTTATATTAAAATTGATCCCTTTTATTTTATTGTAGAAAGACAATAATACTCCCCTACCAACTTAGTTGAGCATTGTACCACAAGCATATAATGTTGTAATTACTTAACTTTTCGAGAATCATTCCCAAATGTTTTATAGTATAGTATAGATTTAATACTGTAATAATAATATATTAATATTAAAATAATCAAGTTTAATAGTGATCAATAGTTAAGGTTATCTATAGGTTTGAAATAAAAACTCAAAAGGTTAAAAGTTAACTAAGGATATATGTTTTTATGAGGAGGAACATGAATGGATTTCAACTTCAAAAGCGAGATAAGTTAGTTAGATCAAATTTTAAAGCTTTTATGAGGAGGAACATGAATAGATTTCAACTTTAAAAGCGAGATAAGTCACTAAGATCAAATTTTAAATCATGCAAATTCATTATACATAATATTTATCAATTAATTTATCATGTAAAAATAACATTTTGCCTCTTATTAACTTTATTAAGTTGTTGTACCATAAGAATAAAATTTGATAATTACTTAAATTTGGTCGGAATCCTTGCTAGATGCTTTATAAAGAGTATAGATAAAAGAAATTCTCGTTAGTTTGGATGTTGAAAAATACAATATATGTAACTTTAAAATGTCAAACATAGTGCTCTTCAAACTCAATCCACAAGTCAAACTCTATGTAACTTGAAAATACTTGAAACCTATCACCGTTGCATTTGAACTATCTCAACGTCAATGACCCTAATCCCCATGACCCGTTTTACCGGTTGGCCGTGACCCTCTTTTGACGTGTGAACAAACCCGATTAACATAACACTTCCAGTCGATATAATGTTCGAGACATCATTAAAAACTAAACATAAAAAAACAATTTTTTTGAAACTTCCGCCTAGCACAATGATGAGATCTACAAGTACACTTAGAAAAAAAATGATATTGTGAAAAAAAAGGTATAGTTAAGCAATGCACCATATGTTGAAATAACGTTAATGACTATCAAGGAACTCTACTATGATGTTGTGACACCCGTCGAAATCACAGATCATGTCCGTACACTTAGCTACACGTACATATGGTGCATGACATTACATTTTGCATGTTTCATTTCAATTGGGCCATACAGGGTGCCAGTAAGTCAATCCCGAGGCATACATTCTAACAGTAGACACACTAGTTAACATAAAGTCCTACAAATAAGTCATGACAGATTATAGGAAATCCATGCAAAACCCTAGTTGCGGGAATCCATGCAATTGAACATAGAATCCAATTTGTTGCTCCGACAAGAACAAAAACAAACAATGTTTGGAAACAATGAATCAACCGACATGTTATCCATGAAAATCTAGTAAAAACACGAGCAATGTGCCCACATGTATCCCCAAATAATCAATCCATATAGACTTGTGTGAGTATTAGAATCAAAACAAATACATTGCCACTCACACATACATACAATCGGCTCACAATTCCACACACACACGGCTACATATATAGACACACAGTTATATACATACATATACACTCATGTACAAGTCACCATTCTTATCCTTACAAGCCACCAATATAGAGACCTTACATAAGAATGGCAACTACAAGAATTCCACAACCTCCAAGCCATGTTGACTTGCCACAAAAATCATGTTTTCCTTCCCCATAAATCGGCTATAAGCCACCCTACACAACCAAACACACCACCACAATCCAACAACCTCAAAAACCTAAGTGTTTCACCAACTAGAAACCTTGTTATCCCATCCCATGGACCTAGACAACTTTGACTTCCTAAATTGTCCACCAATGCCCATATATTTCGGCCCATGTGTTCCCAAGGCAAGAACAAGTGTGATTATGGACCTACAACTAGCTTACACTATTCACACTACATATACATACATATATACGCATATATACATCCATAAACAACTCCACATTCCAAGTTCCTAGACTTATATACTAACATGGTAACAACATAATTCCCATGACCATCTAACCTTTGTCAACTTGCCAAAACAACCATGCCCGTTCCCCATGCATTTCGGCTCTACACCCCCCTACATGAACAAACAAGAGCCAAAGTCAACCTATTATACTAAGAAGGGAACTACCTTTATGCACAACATGAAATGTGAGGTTTGAATTACCTCAATTATGAACCAATGATACATGGACTCTCCTCAAGGATCTAAGCTATATATAGGAGCACTAGGACACATGAGGATCACACCATAACACCACAATACTCAATAACACTTGAACCCACTCTTCCTCTCTTTGCTTCTCTTCGGCCGAGCCCCATTACCCCCCAAAAGGTCTTGATCGATCATTCACCATCATCATTTGGGAATCACAAGCCACTAGCAAGCACCTTGGAGTCACATTCTGGGGAGAACCATCTTGATTTCTTAGTTAACCTTCGGCTACACAAGTGAGGTACAAAAACCGATTTATTATCTATCTTTGCATAAATTTCGAACACATGAAAGGTTCACCCGAAGGCACCCACTCGCACACATAACCAAGCCACTGGTTGTCGAGTAAAACTAACTTAAACACCTAAGTTTTATGATTAAAGTTCAATGTTTTCACTTAAAGATGCACACACATATGTATGCGAATACACACATGCTAGAATACATATATAGACATCCACGTACACCCACACCTACATATGAGTGTATGCGTGATGTGTATAGGGATGAGGCCTGTCCCAAGACAAGCAAATCTCGCTTAGTTTTATAACATATACCATGGCTTGATTCATAAGCATGTGTTAAAGACATTAAAAACATGTGTTAACAAGCTTGACACAAGAATTTTCTTGGAAACCTATGTTAAACACCAATGTGTGTGAACGTACAACGGCAAAATACATAAATATGATGTTTTTATACAAAATTGCCGAAAGGTATGTCCATATCCCACCATAGGCTTACCTAACTGAGACATAAGAGACACTCGGTAACATTAAGTAAGACAAGACACTTGTTTTACCATAAAGAGACTAAACATAGCCACATTAACGACAAAAACGAACATTTTCTAACACATACAGTATGTGACACATATGGATGGTGGTACAGAAACATCTAGTCCATAGGCGTCACAGTCGGGTGAACAAATGCATGGTAGATAGAAACAAACATAGACCTAAGTGGCCTTTAAATTGAATTTAGGGCTTTCCATACCAGACACACCGCACCAGATTCAGTCCAGTCTAGCATCCAGACATCAAGTGAGTTTTACACGACCCCTTTTTACAGTTTTATTTACATTTTCTTGGGGGAAAACATGCGTACAGTTTTTCAGTTACAATATGACTATTATGTGAACATGAGACATTAAGGTTCAGGATCCATTAAGCCCTCGTGTCATACATCATACCATAACCATTAGCTATAGACTTAGCCATGAAACACCGGAATAGATCTATTGGGTTGACACCCCTACTCTTTGTCTGTCGCTCTGACCGGATGACATATATCAAAAGAGTGCTTGTATTTCACATTATTCATTGTCTTTAGTGTATAATGGGTGAGGCACAACATGTCAAAGTTTGGTTATGGGCTTATGTCAGATCACATATTAATTATTGCCCTAGCTAGGCAATGATTTAGTCGGTTTTTGATTACATGTCCATCGTATAAGTTAACTCACACGATAGTTCATAGCATTTCACTTGACTAGGATTAGTTAAGTGAGTCGCATGGTACACAGTTATAAGTTAATAACTGCACAAATGGTAATTCAAGGAATTACTGAATCGTATACATGAGTATCAAACCCTGAACATTGGTGAATCAAGAAAATAGATAATTGTGAGATAATTGTGTGATATTATTTGCAATTATGAGTTTTTGTGAAACTATGTGTAAACTGCTACGTGATTTTGTGATTTAAACCAAACGTGTTATTAAACTCATAACCGATGGACCGCTAGGGTGGTTGGGGTCTAAAAACATGGGGTAACGCTTGGTATGGTCCAAAATAACGAAAACATCGAAGAAAACGGACAATACGCTGAACTGGGCCACCCGAAACAGGTCGTGTCAAAGTGAACGGCCATTCACTGAGACCGAACGGTCGTTCGGTGTTGCCTGACGCGTGAAACCGACTTAAACCCTCTATTTAAGCCACCTTAAGCCCCATGCACCTCATAACCTCAACCCTAATCGTCCAAAACAGCCCCCATACGAAAAATAAACCTCTAACACTTGCTAAGGAGCAAGAACATCATCCAGGAGGATTAGAAGATGTTCGGTTCTTGATTGTGAAGTGCTTTAGGTATATTATCTTAAATCCTTGTGTTTTTAATCTTCTTGATCATGTTTAAGCACCATAATATTGTTTGTCCAGACATGGTTATATTTTATAAAGATTAAAACTTGGATTGACATAATAAACATGAGGATATATGAATGGTTATGTAGTATGATTTCATGTTATTGAATATCTATGATGTTTGAGCATCTAGGGTTTATAAATCATATTATGTACGATGAATCTTGCATGTTCTGATTGTATTAATGTGTTAGGGTTATTGTATGATAATTTCTTGGTGTTCTTGATTGATGATATACACCTAGGGTTTGATATAGTTGATAATATTGCATGTTTAAAATCTAGACAGAATCTGAATGTCGACTTTTAGGCTCTGTATCATGACTTTAATATATCTGTTTTGATCGATTCTTGTTATGTGCATGACGTACATGGTCTTAGCTTTCTGGAATGGGCAAGATCATGCAATTTGGTGTTTGTTTGATATGATTTTGAAATTTTATTTGAATATGGGTCAAAGCTGATTTTCGGATTAAAAACTTAGGTCAACTTTAATCAACTGTAACTCGAGTTTTATGAAAAGTTAGGTTATGAAATTTGGACAGTATATCTACGCTGGCAAAATCGGCTTTTCCAAGTGGATTCATCCCATTTGGATGAATACGCGGTTTTAGGAATTTTTATCGTAAAATGACCTGTTGTGAAAGTTGTAAGAACCTAGCTGTAGTAATTGATTTTTCATAATTTTCAACAAGGTTTTGTTGCGAAATAAAAATAGTGGAACGACAAATGGACTCATAGGAATATTCTGTAAAAGTTTGGTTGCCTAATTCTTTGTGCAAGTATTTTTAGAAAACTCATTTTGGCGGTGAACAATCTGTCTCAAAAACACAGATTGTTACATAGATGCATATGTGCTTAATTGAGGTCTACTATGCTTTGATTATGACTTGAGCTTGCGTGTACACTTGTATGAGATGTATTTGAAGTGTATAATTGATATTAATCGTAATTTTCGCCAACGGGTTCGTAGGGTTTACTTGTGCATGTAGTACACTAGTTGTCACTTAAATGTTTTCACAACATTAAACGTTTTGGACAAACGAGTTATGTGGTGTATGTCATGTACATACGTGCTCACATGATGTCACATATAATAGGGAGTCGGTAGCACGTCCTTGTTTATGAATTTTGGATTTTTAGCTTGCAACCTAAGGTGAGTTTCACTACTTTTTCTCAAAAGCATGCGTCTCTGGTTGGAGACACACACATTAATTCCTGGTTGGGAATTACTTACTTTTCTAGTCCAGGTTTGGGACTACTGTTTTATCCCGGGTTTTGGGATAGGTTGATTCCTGGGAGGAATCGGGTTTTGCTAGTTTCACACTTTGTGTCCTTGATGAACTAAAGTGCATTCTATCACGGAAGTGCATCATTTAAATAGCAGTTCGGTATTTTGTTGTTTAGTTATCATGAATGGGTTAGCTACCATTGGCATACGTTGAACTAGTGGTTATTGATTTCTATTTTTGGGTTTGGGAAACCTAACTGTTGTTCATGGTTTGGGAAACCTACACTTTACTTACCTTACTTTGTGAACTCATCAACTTTATGTTGACACACGATAGCATGCTTTTGCAGGTCTCTAGGTTCGGAGCACGATAGGATACGCATCAATGTGTCATGGGTTATGAACATTATTGAACTTATACTTTGCTTTACATTCAATGGTTTTATTTTGGGCGCGTTGTCTTGCGCATGAACTTAAACGATTATGTTTAATTTACGCTTCCGCAACTTATCTAAACTTTGTGGTTAAATGCTAAACTTGATTTTTGAAAACGAACTAAATGGTTTGGGCATTTATAGTCGTTCATTTGACTTATGGCTATGGGATCCTGGTATGTCACGCGCCTCGCGGTATAAACCTCGTAGTGGTAATTTGAGGGTGTGACACATTCCTCCGTTTCTACTGTTAGAAACATCTTAAAGAGAGATATCAGATTTGTCTCTACAGCATCTTGGGATAAGATTTACATCTCAATATCTTGATTAATATCTTGATTAGGCCACCATACATTTGGTTCTTTTATCAATGTCTTTAAATGAACACTTACATTTATATTATGCATAACATCTATACTATAACGCCATATGCCTTGGCCTTTGCGATGTTATAAATGAACTCTTTCATTTCTTGTTAACATCTTGTCGCGGTAACCAAAGATTCTTTGGATATTATGTGACGTTTCATAAATGAACTCATTCATTTAATGTCACGCATATATTAGCTTTCTTATGTTGGAAGTTCAATCCTAACAAATGGTTTGAATACTCTTTTCAATCAACATTAGAGATCTCTTATCTAATGCATATTGTATCTCAATACAACATCATATAGCTTGTTAGAAATTCCTTTAACCTAAACTCAATCATACTTTTGATTCTTCAAAAGTGACTCATTTTATTATCTCTATAATAAAATATCATTTCTATTTACCACTTTAAATAGTATCCATCAATATTTTATATTGATCATATTCTAACTGTGATTCTTTTATCTTGTTTTTGCCACCATACACATATTTACAGTAGGATTTGAATACATTTCAATTCATATCCTAGTCATGACATCATGTCACATCCCGAATCATCACTATGATCCATATGAGTTGAATCACTAGTTATAGATCACATAATCATTTACTTCTTAAATGATCTTTGATCACATTTAAATTTGAGTATAACTTTCCTTTTAATAGTACTTATTTAAAACATAATAAAGCTCCCACTTGCCTTGACATAATTTCCATATACATGCTTGGTGTCCATATAATCATAGATCTCTATCTTTGATTAAGACATGATACTCATATCATTCATTGGGTATCATATATCACAACTGATATTAACCTTTTGGTTAACTCATAACAACTCTTTATTTATAAACTTGTGATCGTATGAGGTACTTCTTAGATCTTGATTAGATATTGTTAGTCATGTTCAATCATTGAATCCAATTCATTTAATGTGATTGACTTGATTTATTTTAAGGGATCAAGACATAACTTGTTTGTCTTTCAAAAGATCAAACTACTTAACACTTTAACTTTTGGACTCTTTGCATCTCTTATGAAGAACTACTACAGAGCACATCGCATATGCTACGTCTACCTTAATGAGCTTTATATTCTTGTTGCAAGAAACATATGACGTGTGCGTGACTACACATAATTTAGTGATGAATTTGACACCCGTTTGGTTTTAATATTTATAAAAATGGTTTAGACCTTAACATTAAAACAAACAAAAAAAGGCAAGTGTACCCTATCATATATGTAGTAAAGCATAGATAAGAACCAGATATCGATCCATGGACGCGGACGGATGCAATAGTACTAAAAGCCAATCCTCGATTTACCAGTAAAAGATAGTTTGAAGTTGTTTAAACTAAATTAATTCTAAAATACTAACTTAACATATGTAAGACTCAAAATACAATATATATATATATATATATGTAAACATACTATAATCATAATCTAATCATGTCAACTACATAACATATGTTAAAAAGGCGCGGGATCAACATTCCCATTTTCAGACAATTAGTATACCTTTCGGGAATCCTAACATAACAACTATTCGAAAAGCTAACACAATAAACACATGTGACAACCTAAAATTGTTCATTAGCGAGCTATTGATATAATCTCATGCAAATCTTCTAATGATAAGTTACTCATCCGTTAAGAATTTTCTAAACTTACTAATCAAGGAAAGCAATACTGAATACACAATACCACCACCGAGACTATCACAAATTAGGGCATATCACAAACTATTCCATTTTACCAACTTTGAACACAAATCTACTAAGATCGCTATTTTTACCAAAATAACTAACAAAGATCAACAACTGTGTCAAAGATCAGCAACAACACCATTAAGCTGTTTAAACCCTTTTACATGCAGATAAGCATTCCTGATCATTATTCGCCTGACTTTAACCAAACCAATACCCGTACCCAGTTTCATGGTGTAGGCACATTAACAGGTTAACTAGTTTACTACTAATCTATTAACCGGACGGTTTTTCAACATGTATCCGACTCACACAACACAATAATTATCAAAGTCAACCGAACATAACCACGAATCCAACAACAATGAAACATGTTTGCAATATGATCATCAAGATTATAACATGAAAAACGCCAAACTCATACAAAATGCGATTATCATACATTCGACTGTTTAATACACTAAATACTACTGTTTTTACTCATAGGATACAATCTATAACATAAACATCACAAACAATCTATAACAATCTCATATGAACAAGATTTAAGTTTAAAGATCAAACCATAAAATGCTAAATGTGATGGATTGGATTATGATATTGGGTTCCGATCGCCTCCCGAGCTTGTTATCTGGCTTCTCAGCAGTTCACAGCTCTAGAAAATTGCCAAGAATCGAGAGAAAAATACCTAACCTTTTGATTAGTAGCTTCTGCTCTGTTTTATAGAAGTTTTACAAAAGTGCACGGTTGTGCACAAAAGTGCATGGTCGTGCACTTTATTTTGATCGTGACGTCATGCTACGTGGGTCAGACAAGTGGGCTAAGTGTACTGGTTGACGTGATAAAGGTGCACGTGAATATGGGTTGCATAACCGTGTTGATTATGAAGTTACCGAGTATCAGGTTACGCTGGCAGTGCTTCCGAGCAAATGAATCTGCATGGTCTTGCACATGGTCTAAAGGAGCGTGTAGATCTGTGTTACCGAGAAATTTGCTTGCACGAGCTCGTGCACTAGCTGGTTGCTGAGTTAAGAAGACTAGTACGGTCGTGCATATGGGTTGCACGACCATGCACTTTGATCAGTAACTTCTGAATGTACAGGAAATGTCTGTTTCATCTAGTTTTCACCTGTTTTCTTCCACTTCGTCTTTAGGGTGCCGTTTAAGACATACAAAAACAATATAAAGCGGTTAAGTACCAAATCTATGCAATTAACATCGAAAACGCGCAATTTGGGAGTTTAATCGGGGAATTATATATGTATATTTTAACGTATATGAAACCTCGCCACACTTGAACTTTGGTTATCCTCTAGCAAACAACTAGATAGAAATAAACAAAAAACTTGCCAAATGGCAACAAAGACAAAACAACCTGTACAGTTAAGAATCAAGCCAACAAATATAAACAGGCGACAAGTTAACTAAAAGGCAATGATTCACTTCCGATCAACATAGCACGCAAACCTTTACACGACTCACAATGTTCACACACACTCGGTTTATTTATGAAACATACGTGTAATGTGTATGTGTGAATCGCGCCATTGCCAAGACAATGAATCGTGCAATATCATAAGCTTGTCAAAAGATCTAATCTTCACCAACTAATGTGTGAAAAAGCACAAATCAAGAGGTCTTTAAAGGGTTGTAATGATAGGCAAAGGTAAAAGGTGTGGAATGGATATTTACAGTGACTAAATGGCTAAAACTCGGCGGTTATGTCTAACTAACAGAAACAAACACAAACTATACATAACAAACGCGAACATAGGCGATTTTTATTTAATTTGAACAAACCACAAGATTTTTAACTTTCTAGCCCTGAAAACTGCCCAAACTCTACCATCTCACCCTATTTTAGGGTGTTCTATTTTTTTGGATTTTTTTTTCATACAATATCGAATACAATTCATAACTAAAACACGAATCTACAAAAAACATGAGATCTAAATAATTAAATCCGAACACAAACTATAGATAGCGCAAAATGAGTTAAACGATAACCTAAACCGAGTTTCAACACAAAAGGTTAAAAATAAAAGGCTAAATTTCGTTAAGTGGTGAAATAGTGTGGTAAATAAGAAAAAACACAGGATATAGGCTCAACATGGTTAACTAATGGATAACATTTGGGTGCGGGAAATAGATAAAAAGAAAAGAAAAGGCTAAAGCAAAATGGTATCCTAAATGCCTCAATCATTTTCATATAATCTCACACGTTTCTGATCTAAACAAGTATACTAGTGACAAGTTCTAAATTGCACAAAACATATTTCTCACTCAATAAGCATGTTAAGAAACGAAATCTATACTAAGATTCAAAGCTCACGTAACCGGAAGGAATGGGTGCAAGTGTAAAGATTTAGCATGCTAGTATCTCATTTGTTTGTCACGCCCCTAGTTATCATTATCAAAATCAATTAGGCTTGATGTTTTTGATGTTTTTTTATAACACACACACATACATATATATATATATATATAGAGAGAGAGAGAGAGGACAAACAAACTAAGATATAATCCCTCCCCACACTCGAACTTCACATTGTCCCCGATGTGAAAATAGATAGCGTTTATGAAATAACTAACTATTATGTGAAAAAGGAGAATAATACTTACTCCGTTAGTGTGGAAGAAAAACCGGGAGAAACAACGGCGTAGAGCCTCCTCTCTGGTGCTCCCCATTTCCCTACATAGTCGACATTCTTGACACAACCAAAACACATCAAATCCACTCAAGCAATCATCATCCAAACAAACAAACTCAAATAACTTAACTGGAAATAAAGTAGTAGAATGGAGAAATAAAAATGTCTCGGGTGCAGAGCACCCTAAAAAATACAGTACATAAGCAAATGAAATAAAACAAACAACTGAAAGCGGTAGCAGCTATTAATCAGCATCATCTCGGTGGTGTGTCCGCGAACCACCTGGCTGATCACTAGGCAAGTCAACGAATGGCAATGTAGGTGGATCTCCAAAGAAACCAGGATGAGCTCGCTCTAAACCGCCAAAAATGTACTCAAAACTGCCATGTATCTCTCTCCTCATCGTCTGCTGCTCCCTCTGCAGAACCTCATTCATCGGCTGCTGACGTTGTATATTCAACTCCATGGCTTGGAACTTCCTATAGAACTCTGGATATGGCGGGATGTCCTGGGGCCAGTCGTACTGTGGCAAGTGGTACTGGTGTTGGGGGTCGGGCTGGTGTGGTTCGTGAGGAACATGTGCTGGTGTCCCTACTCCACCGCCTCCGTCGTGCATCTTCTCCTCATTATCCCCTGCATGTGGTAAAGGATCCCAAACCTCCCCACCTAAACCCTTGAGGCGCGGCCCTATATCGCTCTGAACAATAAGCCCCTAATATCGCAACGATTGCAGATCAATCGCCTCTTCATATTCAACCACAGTTAATGTGGGGATCACATCATCTGTGAGAACTCCTAACATCTCGGTGAGTACTGTAACATACTCGCCACCATGTATCTCGCTGCCTTCGATTTTGCCGCCCGCAGTCATGAAGAAATCGGCCATCTGTGTGGATAAGTTGAGCGGCGCTCCAGTAGCAAGATGGTATAAAAATACGAGATTAGGAGTAGGACAGTTTCCTCCACTGTCCTTCCTCCCACAGATTGTGCGGCTAAAGATATGATGCATCATCCTCAGCAATGGATCCCTAATCCTTAAGGATTTAGCTGTCCTAGCCTCGTATGGTTGCCCAATGGAAATAGAAGCCTAGAAATCGGCTCACTCCTGTGCACTCGAGAAGTTATGAATTGAAGAAAATGTGTCAGACTCTAGGTCTTCATCAGTGTAGATTCCTAACTTCTTCCCCAGTTTGGAAACGGACCACTTGTGCCACCGTCCACCTAACCTAAAACTAACGTTCTTCTCGTGGAACGTGCACTATTCTCCCTCCTTCGGCTTCTTGTATGAGTATGAGGACATAAACTCTAAAGTGAGCTCCTGATACACCGGCTTAGTGATGTTCAAGAATTTTGCCATAGGTGAAGAAACCATGTCATGGAATCTCTCAGATTGATTAATCAGTGCCAAAGTATTCTATTCTAGGCTAACAGGGCTCCCAATCATGTCCCTTCTATCCCACAAGCCGAACAAAGTGTTGATACATCTCGCTTCCTTCGTCACCTATTTATCGAAAGTTAGGAATTGGTGTTCAATCTGTACACAAAAACACATTCCAAACTGTTATTATATTAAAAAATATGGTACCGGATGCTCAAAACATGGATGCAAAGTTTCTGACCTAATTTGTAGGTCTTGCACGGCCGTCCACAAATGTGAACGGTCGTGCAGGTAAATGCGGCTCGATGATTCTCAGCTGCACTGCCTGTGCAGCTCGAGTGCTTGTCGGTCAACACGGTCGTGCACAAATGTGCACTACCGTGCAGGTCAGTGCAACTCGATGACTTAAGCTGCACTGCCTGTGCACTCTCGGTGCAAACAAATCTTCACGGTGGTGCGTATCTGTGCACTATCGTGCACTTATTGTAGAAATCAAATTTTAACTCCAAAAACACTCAAACCTACATACATTTGTTTAAAAACTTGGAAAGCAAGAGTTTTTAGGCAGTAATGCACGGTTATTACACAAACTATACAAGATTTAAACAAAAACTACAAGAATTTGTGGGTTTTGTTTGAGATTTATGAAAAAAACCCCAAATCCTTAACCTAGACACAAAAACACACGGGTCTAAACTAAAAATGCAGAAAACACATGAAATATTATGAAGGGATTCATACCTTGATGATAAATAAGGAGTATGTATGAAGATGTTGCAAGAAAGTGGGTGTTTTATGTGGTTTTAGGGGCTGGAACGGCGGTGCAGATTTAGGGTTAGGTGGTGTTTAAAATGACTAAGTTAAGGGGTATTTATAGGCCCGAAAGATTAACTGTCCTTTTTTATCCGCACGGTTGTGCAAACAGTTTACACCACCCCCTGCACTATCGTTCTAACTTGGGTTGCTGGTCACCTTGGTCCGCACGGTCGTGCACAATTTCGCACGACCGTACAGACCATGCAGAGCTGCATTTTTTCAGTCTGAAGCTGCACATTTCTACGCAGCGCCCCTATTTTGTTTGAAAACACCCATTTCACTAAGTAATACCTGTATGTAGACCTTATGCGCGCCAATGCTCCTCTTAGACTCGATCAAACTTGTACGAACCTGATAAAAACTCGAAAGTAAGTTAAAAAATAAGAAAAATGAAATAAACTAAAATAATAACATATTTACCCTTGTGGCGTGCCAAAACACGCTGTGATATATTTATTAACGATTCGCTATCTAGACTCACATCCTCACACTTGTTAGGCGCGCAGGGCGTGGAGTTCAAGTACCTCCACCGCTGGGTCTACCGGTCCATCCATATAGGCTTTGAACCTGGGACCGTTGACTTTAAAAGTCAAACCCTCTGAATTTTCAATTGAAACAGTTCCGTATGGATTTACTTCTTTTACTGTATACGGACTCATTCAATGAGACTTTAACTTTCCGGGAAAGAGGCGTAATCGAGAATTGTACAACAAGACCAAGTCGCCTGCCTGGAATTCTTTTTGGTTCTTCAGGCGACCGTCATGCAACCTCTTTGTCCGCTCTTTATATAACATCGAGTTCTCATAATCCTGATGCCTCAGCTCCTCACGCTCATGAATCTATAAGAAACAGGTTTCACCGCCGGTCTTAAGATCCAAGTTTGTTGTCTTTAAAGCCCAGAATGCCCTGTGCTCTAACTCGACTGGTAGATGACACGCCTTTCTGTATACCAACCTAAATGGAGTGGTCCCAATAGGCGTCTTATATGTGGTCCGAAAGGCCAAAAGTGAGTCATCTAACTTATCCGCCCAATCCTTGCAGTATTGATTAACCGACCGCTTAAGGATTCTTTTCAACCCCCGATCCGTGACCTCCACTTACCCGCTCATCTGTGCAGTTCAATCACTTCTTGAATCAGATACATTTTATCCACTCTAGAAGTATGATGCTCGTTGTTTGGCCCTTTGTTAATCCATTAGATATCTATCAAATATCCATCAACTATTAATTGGACTGGTACATTCATACTTTATCTTTAAAGGTGTTACCCTTTGATGTTTTGACTAAACACTATGAAATATTTAATCTCTTATTGAAAATTTGAAATACTTGTTGAATCTCTATGCGCACATTTATTTCATGTCATGATTCATTCTCTAATCAACCTTTTATATATTATCTTAAACTTGATACTCCTATATTCTAAATTTAAAACGATTCGATAAACAACTTTTATCAAAAATAGAAGAGATAATCTTATCTGAACTCTTTTAGATATTTGATATGGTTATATGTTATACCACTAGGAGTAACATCTAACCTTTAGATGTTATATATATCATATAGATATAGTTAGATTTTTTTATAATAGTATGTAAGACATATTTATAAAATGCAAAAACCAAAATAAGTGCATAAAATAACACTTTGTCCAAAAACATAATTATCCAAAACAGAAACTTAAACAAAATATCAAAATAAATTGTTTTAGATGAAGTGGAATAAACTTCAAATCATCAATCTCCAAGATTGATCCCAACATGTCTTTTCATCCATCCATCGTCCCTGCAAATCATAAATGTGAAAACACATTTCTTTTAGTGTCCATATACTAAAATAGATTTGAGACATTATATGAATAAAATAACATATACACAGCTAAAGGCCCAGGCTCTGATGTATCCATGGGTCCACTAGAACTTCCATTCTTTAGTGTTGATTCCTTAGCCACTAGAAGACTTATTAGCTGTGGAATCTTTCTATCATGACCTGCTCTATTATATCCTCTGATAAACTCACCATACTCTTATAGTAGAGCTGCTAAGACCAAGTCAATAGCTATCTCGGGATGTATTTTCGAATCTAAATCGTTGAGTGTCATGATGTACCTCTCTTTAAGATCAATCTGATGCTTAATTGATCTCTCAAATCCTATGGGCTTGGTCAATTCCATAAACGTTTCATAGCATCTAAAACGTCTAGCCTTAAATCTTTCTCTAATCGCAATGAACATATCATGCGTATAAAGATACTCAATTTATTGTCGGAACATATTAAGGATGTCACTTGACAAAGTCGAAAGAAGCAAGTACAACACCTCGTTCAAATTATTGATATAACCTACCCATTTGGAGATCTTATTTGGAGGTATTTCCGGGACTGGATTCTCTTGTATATAATTTCAATTTTCCAAATAAGTACAGTTTCTAAGTGTTTAGACCAAGCAGGAAAGTTCGTATTGTTGAGTTTGGTTTTGTACAAGTCTGAACGATAAGGGTAACGAGTCAACTCTTCTAGAGACATATATATATAAAAGAAAAAGGGTGGGACACATAGCACTCAATGTGGTCACCCCCCTTAATTTCTCTCCAAAACTATTAAATTATTTTTTTCCTCTCATGTAATGGCACATGCACTTTCCCCCACGATTTTTGAACATTAATAACTTTTTTATACGACAATTTTTTTTTGAAAAAAAATACACCAAATTAACAAGCGTTTAATTATCTTTCCAACGAGTACCATAGTGCTATACAAAAAACAAAAAAAATGACTTTTTTTATGTGGTGATTAATGAAATAGAAACTTAAACTATGTGAGTAGAAAAAATAGCCTGGAGATATGAAGAGTTATTATCTTACAATGTTTCTAGTCGATAGCACTTACATCATGTTTATTTATCTTTAAAATGGATCTTCACTGCTTATCTATTGAATGTTCTATTCAGTGAAAATTGAACAGGTAAGTCAATCATTAACATTTGCTCACTTTACCCATCAGAATCACCTACCATCATCATCATGACATGTCTTTTTATACCAATATGGTTTTTTTTCGGGTTCACATTGAAACTTTAAAGTGTATTGAGAAAGTGACACTTGTACAAAGACAAATGTTGATCCTTTAAAAAACAAACAATCTAAAAAAACGGTCTAATCTTTTTATAAAACACGTATTTTGTCACTTTATATTAGATTTGTCAATCCCAGGACGCTCCTAGGGGATAAACTAGTCTACAAAATATATGTAAACAAACATTTTTAGTATTCCGTTCTTTACAAAGTTCCATAATTTATAACACCCAAATGATTATTAATTATGGTAGAGATCCCATTTCGTAAAGACAAGACGATTAGCTTAGAACTATTCCCCTTGATCTTTATTACGTGGGTAGGTAGTTTACCAATTGTGTCACCTATACAACTCTCCCATTTTTGGGGTGCTCGACAATCATTATAAATATTGTCCAGCCTAGGTATGATTACCCAACTATGCCAACTTGAATAATCAAGGGATATTGGTCATCAATAGTAACATGTATACACGGCCCAACTGAGTTAGGAAACGCGACCTCTACCTCATGCCTATCTGTAGGCCTAGATTCAGGGTAAATCGCTAACATTGGGATTGTTAGAATAAGCCCGAGTGTTACCATTAGGATGGTATTAGAATACCGGTATTTTTATGGGATTTCTTTTATATGTTATTACCGAATAGTTTTAAAATATAGTGGACGACTTGGGGCATGACACAAATTGTGCACGTTTAAGTAAAACCTATTTTACTACTTGTTTGCCTTTCAACTCTCGACATAATAGATTCTAAATGCCCTACTTTAATCTACGTTAGTCGTTAATCACGAACAATATTTTAAATTAATAAATCAATATTAATTTATGGTTTTGTCTCAAAATAATCGTATCATTTTCAAAACCCGTTTTATCGTTATAATAAAAGTCGTTTTATTATAACATTTACCTTTATAATAAAACCCGTTTTAATTTTATTCTTGTCATCTATTATAGTTGCGAAAAATATTTATTTTGACGGTGTAAATATTTCACAAAATATAAAAACACAACCACGAAAAATATATAAATAATTGAATCGAGCCACTAGTGGAATTTTGTTCGGTTTCGTTCGAACCAATGAACACAAAACTGAACGGGTCTAAAAGGACATAAACCATAATTCTGGACCCAATCATTTTGATCAAAGATCTCCATCTTCGATCCTCTTATTTGTTCCATCTTCGGTCTTCATTCTTTTCTCGATAAGTTTTATAAAATATACTAATCTATATAAGAGAGAATTACACAGATTGTCCTTTAGTTTTACCCAAAATTGCATCCTCTGTCCTTTTTTTGAATTTTTAACTCCCTGTGTCCTTTGTTTTGTACATTTGTTACACCCTATGTCCTTTAGGGTAACTGCCGTTAAAAACGAACGTTAACTCCCTCACGTGCCCCTCACGTGAGGGGCAATATTGTCTTTTCACTCCTGCCATCATCTCCCTGCCTTATAACCTTCGAAAAAAAAATAGGGTTTTTTATCACATCAACAACAGCAGCTAATTTGTACGTGTGGAATGCTGGCCATGATTCGAACGTCAACAACAGCAAAAAACCCAGGTAGAAGATTCTATTGTATGTCCAATCGGTTGTGGTTTTATTGGTTGGTGTGAACAGACCAACTTTCAGACTGCTAATTTGCTTCGAAAGCTTCATGAAAGTCAGGAGGAATCAAGGAAACTGAGAAGCAAGCTTTGGTTTAGTTGGATTTTCTTCGTTTTTTTTGTTATTGTAGTTTATTGTTCTTGAATAGTTAGGCATGATGTGTACTTGAAGGACTTACAATGGTTATGAAATGTAAGATATTTTGGTTATGAAATGTAAGAAATCTTGTTATGAAATGGTTATGTGTTGTCAGAATTTTGATTGTCATAGTTTATGGTATATCTGTGCTCAAATGGGTCAAAACCTGGACAACATAAAGCATTAACCAAGCTGTGTTTAGATTAGAAACAACAAAGCATTGACAAAAGTCTAAATGGGTCAAAAAACTGGACATCAACAAGGTTGAAACTACACACTAAGTCAATCAAAGTGTAAATGGGTCAAAAAACTGGACAACAACAAGCATTAACAAAACCTTTATTCATATGTGTTTTCAAATGGGTCAAAAAACTGTATTAAAGTCAACATACAAGATCCTTAAAACATAACAGATTATCAACAACTGTCATAAACAACAACAGTCAAACATACCATTAATATGTAATAACCTGTTACATAAACAAACCCTCATGACCCATTTTGACCCATATAGATTGCATTGAATAACCTTTTGACTCATCACCCATGTTGACCCATTACCCATTTTGACCCATTGACAAACACTAAGAAACCATAATCATACACCAACAAACCTGTTAAAACAACCTTACCCATTTTGACCCATAATCATACACCAACAAACCTGTTAAAACAACCTTACCCATTTTGACCCATAATCATACACCAACAAACCCAAAGTTTACAATAATCATAACAAACCATAATCATACACCATACTAAGACAAAGTTTACAATAATCATAACAAACCATAATCATTAATCATAACAACCATTACATTAATCATAAAACAAAGTTTACATAAAACAAACCATTACATTAATTCACCAAGACCCTAAACCCTAAACCCTAAACCCTAAACCCTACTAAGACCATCCAGGTTCATCTGTAGTGCTTGATGAACCTTATCTTCAAACACATATTTGCAAAATTTGAACCTGATCCGGAGTTCTTGTTAGTGTTGGTTTAACTAACAAGAGCACCCCATCCAGGTTCATCTCCAACAGACAAGGGATCCCCGGCATGCACCACGACGACCGTAATCATCTGCAACAGTGTTGATTACGTCCATCTGCTGGTACAGTCCAACCGACAAAAGGATCCCCTGCCTGCACTCCGTTTTCCGCTAAAAATAGAAAGTCAAGTCTTCGGTTGCTGGATCCGGTGGATCATCATCATCATCGTCTTCAATCGCCATTCCTAACAACAATAACAATAAATTATTATTATTCGGATAATAATAATAACAACAATAATCAACAACAACAACAATTTATCCCACTGAAAACCCTAAATCGTTCGCAATCCAACTGAATATATCCTACTGAAAACCCTAAATCGTTCACAATCCAACCCACTGAAAACCCTAAATCGTTCACAATCCAACAATTTATCCTACTGAAAACCCTAAATCGTTCAAATCAACTGAAAAACCCTACATTATGCATATTAATACTGAATATTTCTACATTCAAAAATTTTAGAAAAAATTAGGGTTTTAACATTCAAAAATTTTAGAAAAAATTAGGGTTATAACTTACCATATACAGTGCGACGAAGAAGAAGACGGTTGGGAAGACGGTTGGGAAGACGGTTGGGCTTCATATCTGCCTTCATCGTGTTTGTCACTGAGTGTGTGTGTGTACAGGGGATGATCTGAAAAAGAACCCCTAATTTTTTTTCGAAGGTTATAAAGGCAGGGAGATGATGGCAGGAGTGAAAAGACAATATTGCCCCTCACGTGAGGGGCACGTGAGGGAGTTAACGTTCGTTTTTAACGGCAGTTACCCTAAAGGACATAGGGTGTAACAAGTGTACAAAACAAAGGACACAGGGAGTTAAAAATTCAAAAAAAGGACAGAGGATGCAATTTTGGGTAAAACTAAAGGACAATCTGTGTAATTCTCTCTCTATATAATAAAAAATTAAACCTATCTATTACATCGGTGTTCCAAAATAACCAAAATAAAATACAAGACAACCAAAACCGAAAAACAAACACTAACCACAAATCATTCCACAATCACAAACACAAGGTTTCTAGGGCTCGATCCACAAATCACAACTATAAACATTAACCACTGTTGGGAAACGCATGACCTGTTCGAGTTAAAATCAACCCGAACTGTTTACCCATTATAAAATTTTATTTTAGAGAAACAATATTATATATTATAACAATTAGTAACTTAACATTTTCATTAACGGTGTTAACGTTGCATACTAACGGTATCCTTTGGTGCAAGACAACCGCTTCATTAACGGCGTCTTCCGTACCTTCTGTAATTTCCGTTTCACGTTAACGGTATACCCCTTCTTGCAAACAACCTTCTATAATTTCACTTTCACGTTAGCCCCATCTTGCGGACATATGATGATTTGACGGACAAGGAGTACTAGCTTTACGGTGTATGCCGGTTTCTTGCCAACCATCATGTTGTGTGACGGTTTCCGGCCAACCATCGCATCACTTCACCAACAGCGTATACCGATTGATTTACCGGAAAATCCGTAAATCGTCATATTCCAAGAAACTAGCGCCCTCTTTCATCGGAAAATCCGTAAATCGTCTCAAATCTATTCCCGCCTATTTAACCAGATCTAAGGTATGTCCTTCCACATACCTTCGCCATCATTTTTGGTGATGGTTTTGAGGTGTGTTGTATCTTAACCGGTGCTGGTGGTGGCGGTTGGATGGTTGGTTGGTTGTGGTACTGTGTGGTAGGGTGAAAGATAAAGAAGAGATAGGAAGGTATATATTTATTTATTTATTTTTTGTTTTTAGCGAAAGTGAGAGGGTAATTTGTAATTTCCAGTAATGTTTTATTCAAATTAGTCATGACAACATGGTTACTTTACTTTTTTTTTTTTTTGAATGCAAACTTCTTACACGGGACTCGAACCCCACTCCCCTCAATTCCTACAACCTATTACAATCCCTTTGGCCACTGGGCTATTCCCAAGTGGTTACATGGTTACTTTACTTCATTGCCATTTTTATGGTATACTTATATTTTTGATTAAAAAACTGAAATTAACGAAAACATATATGTGTGAAATATAATATTATAGTCCCATTAGTAACCAATGTGAAATTTGAAAATACAATACTTTCATACTTTCGGTAATTAAACACTCTTTCTAAACCATCATGTTGCTTTGCATATGGCCACGTCGGTTACTTTTATTCAACCAATTTATAATATACTAATTACCAATGCTTTTATGCATTGGGTATTTGTACATTGTGCTTTAGATGTTATACCGGTGGTTTCCACAAATCTGTGTTCTGGTTTTGGGATGTGTGGCCTGGTTTTACACTCCACAAAACCAAAGTTCAAACCCAACTCAACTCTACTCTCTCTCTCTCGCTCTCTCTCATACACTGCGTCGTCACCTACCTTTGGCCAGTAGCCAACAAAAAGCCATGGTCTCAGGTCATTCGAGGAGGCGGAGAATGAGGACCTACAGACTCCGACCACCGCCATGGTCTTAGGTGTGTTCTTTTCTCCCTTTCTATTGAATTTGCTCGACTTTGTAGCTTTATTGTTAAAATCTTAGGCTTTTATGTGGGTTCGGGTGGTTTGAAGTAGAGATTTTTGGATGTTCCTAAATTGGGAGTTTCCGTATAAAGGCATCACAATTACTAGGGGCTATTTGTCTATCTAGGTTCGACTTAGTTACCTACCGGTATGGCTCTTATGCTACATTTTTACATGATTTATTTGAGTAGAATTACTTATATGTGGAAATGGGAAATCTGGTGTATTTGGTAAGCGTATGAATTTTTAACATTAATTCTTGGGACTAACCTTGATTATTGAGAAGCCAAACAACAGTGATTAAAGAACTAACTATGAGATTGTTTATTCTGATTTACTAAGTTACAAATTTGGCTTTTTGAATGTGTTTTGTTAAGAGGAAAATCCTGATGTGTCTTTGATTTACCAAGACATATTAACCTAAACAAAATTATTTTAAAAAAACATGTATTGTACATGGCACAACTAAGCCACTGCATAAGTTTTAGTATTTTCCATTCAAATGTTATTTGTTTATGCAGCAATACCAGTCTCACATTGCCTTTAAGCGACATCTTGATGGACGTCGCTGATAATAGAATGTTATTACAAAATCCTACATACGTAGGAGACGTTAGGTTATGAGATTTTGGTTAGTTTTATACCATTTATGAATGTTATGTTACTCATATATTTATATACTACTTAAATTACAACGTCGTGACTATACGCGTCACCCAATCTTTCCTTTTTTTACTAAGACACGTGTCTTTTTGTCTTGGTTTGTATCTTTCGTTTAAAAATACAGAGAAAACAGAGAAAAGAGAGCGTTAGATAGAGCAGTAGAAAGAGAAACAAGAGAGAGGTAGACCGAGGGCTCCGGGCGGAGAGAGATAGAGCGAGGGATCCGGGCGTGACACGCTTGAAACCGCCGACGGTGGTGGTATCGGTATAGTTAGACGACTGACGGCATAAGCCGCTAACTAGGGTTGGGCAGTGAACCCTCACCGGCGGCAATGGTGTTTTAGCGCTCAATAAGGTTTTTTTTTTACATTTTCTCTATCTCATATAAGGACTACCCCCGCTGTCACTTCCACAACCGAGCTTCGACCTTTAGATGTTGTAGTTTCTGACTCATTACCGCTCAATAAGGTTTTCTGCTCTTATACTCTATAGTTATCTGTAAAAATTTGTTGTTTGTTTTAATTGTTTATATATGCAACTCTAGGCAATTTTGACCCCATTTTGGCAAGCCAAAGTAGCAATTATCTTATTGTTACAGTTAGAGTGTGTCTTCTTTGTTTTAGGTTTATTCAATAATCTTATTTAGGCTACTAGAGTTGAATGGTTAGGAATGATGTAATTACATAATTAATTTTATGTTATGGTCTCCCATTTATGTGAATTAAAAAGGCAGAGAAGGAGAAATCAAACTTTGGTTTCAAGGTGCATTTTTCATTAGTTTCAACTTTTGAAGTAAGCGAAGAAGAATCAATTTAGAATGGCAAAAATGTGAACATCTTTCAAAGACAAATAGTGAGATATCCATATTGTTAAGATTAGGAGAGCTTAATGAAGATGGAAGTGGTGTAGCAAATCACAACCCCTAATTCTTACATTGCACGTGGTTGACCTCAAAAGTCAAATGTTGTAACGAATAACAAGTTTTGGAAACAAAGGAAGTGGCTAATATATCGGATAAGATAAAGGAAGGGCGACTAAGATGGTTTGGACATGTGAAGAGGAGACCAAGGACAGCGCCGGTTAGAGCAGTAGAACACCTCACTGTGGAGGGGAAGAGGAGTAGAGGCAGACCCAAGTTGACTTGGGTCGATCGGATTAGGCATGATTTGTTAGAATTACACCTCTCTGAGGATATGGTCCAAGATAGGAATTCGTGGAGGCTTAGGATCAAAGTTAAAGATTTTTAGGAATTAAGCGTAGTGTATTTTTGTGTATGTGTCTCGTTTTGTAGGGATGGTTTTCGTGCTTTCTCGTATTTTTTGTTATCCCTTGAGGGTACTTATGTACTTTTTCTTCTTTGTTACTCATTCCCCCTTTTTTTAGTGTTTGGTGTGTGTCTACTTATCTATATATATAATGTGTGGTTGATATCGAGCCGGGGGTCTCTCTGGAAGCAGCCTCTCTATCTTCAATGATAGGGGTAAGGTTTGCCTACATCTCACCCTCCCCAGACCCTACTTATAGCGTCGCTATTTGTGGGATTTTTTTTCTGGGTAAGGTTGTTGTTGTTGGAAACAAAATTCTTAACAATTGATATATGAATTAAGCATGTATCACCGAAACCATGGCCAGTTGATCTTGAAATGCAAATAATATTCAAGAATGCATATGCTTTGATTTGACTTGACTTCTGCCAGAGTTGATTTCTTTTTGTATCATCCCCTTCTAATTTCTAATATTAACATAGTGTTTGTTAATATGTCTGACAGACACAAGCATAAAACCAAGGCACTTGGAATAGCCATTCAAAGAGACAACCACCATCTTTTGCAAGCCATTTGAAAAGAGGCAAAGACTCAGGATCAAATGGTCAGACAAGATTAGCACAACGCAGGGATGAAACATGAAATATTTTATGATGCAGTATAAGTCCTGCAGCTAGAAAACATGAATGCGACTATGATCCTTATTAACATATGTAATCTAAGTAAAACGCTTTTAGTGTATGTAATGTATACGTTTGGGCCATGTAACTGGAAAGCTTTTAAACAACAGCAACCTTAACGCCAAGGTTCTAATGCCGAAATGTAGTCTGAATATAGTATATGTTAAGAACCCAAATACAAAACTAGGACAAATATACGTGAGAAGATGTTTCTTGATATTTTTATGCACGTTTTAAGTTCGGCATAAATTCGAGTCATTTTAAATTTCGCCGCCGCAACGCGCGGCGGGTCGAAATACTAGTTCAAACTAAGACGTGTGATTAATTTAAATTTCCGTACGATACAAGTTGTTCTTTACAGGAACGGTCATATTGCTTTTACTTTTCTTTTTATATTATATATATTTTAGGATCATTAAAACAATAAAACGGACGTAAATTCATATTACCCCTACCTAATCATAACTTTGGTGTATCGCACAAAGATGAAAGTGAATCACAATTTACTAAAAACCTATGCATAAATTGAAATCAAAACCGAGAAATCTATCGCGTTTGACTTCAAAGGTAAGATTTTTAGAATTCCTCAATCAATTCAACAGTACACATATCGGTTCAAGCATAAGATTTTCCATGTTGTTTAATTCCTCCTTCTTGAATTTCGATTGGGGTATTGATCCAATACACATACCGAATCAATCGTAAGGGTGGTAATTCGGTTGATCTCGCGGGATGGCTTTGAGTAGATTAAGAATAATAATAAATGGAAATTTTATTTCTTATATTTATACATGTTTGTCGTCTATGTTATTTAATTTATTTTGAATTATTTTCATAATTAGCGTTCCGCCGCAACGCGCGGACTGACGTCTACTCGTTAATAACATTTATCAATAAATAAAGCGGAAGCGTGTTATACCAAAAACAATATAATATTCAAACCGAATACGCAATTCCAATCTAGTGATCCAAATATATCGCACGACGGATCTACGAACGCCACACTAGTTAGCAAAATCACCAAGATTTTGAATCTCCAAGAACACAAGAACACCCGTGTAGATTTCCACAAACACGAACACCCAAGAACACGAATACGCGAAATGAGGCAATCCTGAATGAAGACACATAGCCCGAATACCACGCGTGTTGTGCTCACGACCACCCTAGGTGGCGCGTGTGCGAAGGAGGCGGGGAAAGGGGAGTGGAGGCCGCACGTAGGCGCGTGGAGGTTGTGGGTGGTGTCGGCCGGTGGTAGTAGCTAGTGGTGGTGGTGTGTCGATGGAGGTGGGGCAGTGCTAGGTAGGGCCGACCGAAGGTGGTGGTGATTGTAGGGTTTGTGAATATTATTCTTAATAATATTATGAAGGTAACAAAACTATGATTAGAGAGGATTAGGGTTTAATTAAGTTTATTATATAATAATAACACTTTCACTTTAGTCCCTAATTTTTTGGCTTGTCCTCCAAGGATTTGCTAATTGTAATTAACTAATTAACTAATTTTTATTCTAACAAAAATAAGGACCAAAACTTACCTTTTGGATATCTTCCCTCAAGACAGGTTCTAGATTTTCAAGTGGTTGACTATAAATGAAACAAAAAGGATAATTACATCAAATACAACCTAAATTTTTCGTTCTTTAAACCAATTTTAGCTTGGACAAAAGGAATAACATACCATTGTCTTATCACATATAATGAACATCAAGGTTGTTTTACGTGGACTAAATAGTCGTAGCATAACCTCAAATACATAAAGTATAAGTTCAATAGTTTGGCATTATCATTAACATATGGAAATGCTAAAATATAGGTAAATGTTAAGCACCTGAAATGCGGTTTTAGAAGAGGTTTGTTTGCAGCCTGCTCATGTCCAATATCATGACAGCACCTGTATATAATAATGACCTTAGTTAAAGCCTTTATAATTCAAACAGAACTCATATTGCAACTTGTATCAGGCAACTGAAAGCTTACATGTCCAGAATCAGCATTCACACTTAATAGTTTGGTAAAAAGTCCAGTGCTCACATACAACTTTAAGCCATCATATAAAAATTTAACTATAAAACAAAGTTACCGTCTGCGAAAATAAAATAAAAAATAATTTAACATTCTCAAAAGGCAGGTTACTTGACATCGATTACAAATAGAAAATCAAATCGCTTGTCGAATCCAAGGGACTTTGAGATCTCAATATTACATTTTGTTTCTCTTTTGTTCCTATAAATTGTAGAGTATAGAATAATGCTTCACACGAAATATGTAAGATCAAAGAATCAAGTTTTACCCCACTCCGGTGTCTTGGAAAATCCACATAAAAATATTTTCTGAAGTCACCATAATTTTATAATTTGTATATCCAAATATTAATCGTTGTGCCAATCTGCTACAACTCGAATAAATGTACACGTTATCAAAACATAGACGTAGCCCATTAGGGTTGTAAATGTAGTTGCAAAATAAGTTCAGGTCAAAAGTTGGAATCTACCATTACACCAGAAGCATGTCCTCTTTCAAATGCTCGAGCAACATCATCATAAACAACACCTTTTATTTCATTTTTCTCAAACCTGGTGCGCCAAATGTGCTCCCGCATTATGTGGTGTTAACAATAGACTTCTGATTGAAGAATTGTTTAATAAAGTTGTTTTCGATTACTAACAACCGTTTTAGTGAGGTAATTTTCTAAGAAGCATGTCCTTTTAACTCATCCGTATATATGTTTATTAATGTACACAACCGTATTACCACCTTTACCATATAGTACGCTGCAAGCACATTGAATGCTCATTATTCATATACCACATATAGATCCTAATCCTACTATGATTCCATTCCTACAACTTTAATACGATATACCTTGCTTGCTTATTTCCCTTTTATGGATCTTCAAACATCCAAATTTAAAAAAAAAAAAAAAAAGAACACAACCCATAAACCTGAAAACAGAGGATGTTTAGTGAGAAAGCGCAAAAGTTGTTACTTTTCAACAACTTCAAAGCTAAAACCTGTTGGTTCAGGCCCCTTTGTTACACCAAAACACACACTACACAACACACTCAAAATGTGCAGGAGGTTTTGTAAAAGGAAAAGAAAAGAAGGTTGCTATAATAAAACAAAAGGGTACTTCTATATTGAATAAACAAAGGCATTATATAGCCATACAAAACCAAAACGTGGGAATTAAAAATAATAATATACAATACTTATTCAACCTAAAGAACCGGTAAAAGCCAACGTCCACTTCTGATTTCCATCGTACACTTGCTTGTTACTCGGTCAAACCTCAAACCCACTACTCAATTAGTTGTAGCTTCTTCTAAAACATGGGTAAAACCCCTTTAAAACGTGCAGCCTATTATTGACCCATTCCATAACTAGTAGACGAACACGGGACCCGATAAGGTGCCAACCCGTGACCCGTTAAACCAACCGATTAACCCAACAAAACCAGAGACTTCGTTGTCACAGAAGCAGATCAAAATTGGTTTTCAAAATTCATTTTCTTCACATATTGACTTGAGCAGATTCCAAGAAAGCGAAAAAGCTATGGGTTGCTTCCTTAATTCAATTTCTTCACATCCTGACTCTAGCAAATTAGTCAATGTTTTTAGCAAGTAGTGTATGTGAGAATAAGTTTGGAGGAAAACAGTATAGTAAAAATAAGTGATAAAAGAGAAAAAAAATAGTCTAAATGAGTCACTTATTTATTAATTCACAAAAGTTTTCCATAGTAATGCTTCTACCATGGGCATGATTGCACCACCATAATCGTACATTAATTCGTGACTAAAGGGTATTGCACCACCACACACTATATTCTGATACACACTAAATTCTGATTTAACTATGACAAACTTAAATTCTCAATTCAAACAGTACTTTGGATCAAATTAAAAAGCGTACTTTATCCATGTGCTATACTTTCCCAATACGAAATGACTTGGGAGGTATGAAAACCCATCACAAAGGTTGTATCTTAGCCTTACCAACAGAAGACTTATATTAATTATCAATCCATGAATGATAATCTTTGGGCAAGATTTGTATTCGATCAAAACAATCAATGTAGATTTTAAACACAATAACATATGTATAAATTAATGGCAAATAGAAATCTAAACTCCTTACCATCGACTTCAACTTGTTAGAGAATTCACATTTGGTCCACCAAATGTATGTGAGTGTGTCCACCAAATTATATGGGGTGGGTGTAAGTGGTTGTGAGCGGAGGAGAGAGAAAATGTTTGGTAGAAGCACCGTTCCACCCTATATATGAAAAGCTACTGTTCACCCCTATATATATTTTAATATTTTTGTAAGTAGTTGTAAGTGAGAAGAGAGAAAATATAATGATAAAAGTATGAAAAAGTAATATTATTTTAATTAGGAGAGAGAAGATTTAGGGGGGGAGTAGTGATTTTTAGGTGTAATTTGATGGATGGTGAAGGTGATGTGAATGCTCCTATTGGCTAGAAAGTGGAAAAACCATAAATCATGTTCTCAAAACCTTGGTATTTAAAAAAAAAGAAAATTATATAGAAATTAAATGAGATTAGATAAAAATTGTATATGATCAACTTAGTTTATGAGGGTGTTTGGATAAACTTATTTCCACCTACTTATTTTCACCTACTTATAACTTATTACTTTTTCAAAAAGTTAATAAGTTACAAATATTGTTTGGCAAAAAAGTTGTAAAGGACCGGCTTTGATGAAAACAACTATATGATCATACAAGTAGAACAATCTAGGTGCGGAAACCCTAGATTGTATACAAAATGATATAGATCAAATCAGACGCAATCGATTACCTTTTTAATCATGATTTCATTCATAAACATGTTGATTTTGCTTTACAATTTGGTTTATAATGAAATAATACACTTCTAGAACCTTCCTGAACTCTAGAGAGAATAATAACAAAACACACACGACCAAATTACAAAAGTTATCATCTAAACAAAACTTTGAGTTTAAATAGGCCTGCACATTCGACCTCTCGACTAGGTCGAATGTGTTCCTTCGACCCATAACACAGCTCGAACAAACTTTCTGTCTTCAGTCTTCTACCTTCGATCATTATGATCTTCTTTCGACCTCTTTATTTGTTTCCTTTGACCCCACGATAACTACAAAACACATTATATTGACAATCCAAAGCACTAGTCACAATCCGTGCATCTACAAACTCCCCCTTGACTATTGCTTGGATTGTTGTCGTTCATAGTCCATCGTCTTGTTCATCAACTTGATTTTTAGAATTCTTTTCTTTTCTTTGCTCATTTCTGGTTCAAGTTGACGCTTTGTCGATCTTTTCTTCAACTCATTAACTTTCACATACTTACCCAACTTCTTTGTTAAATTACTACCTGCGTTAACATCTGAAGCAAAGCAGAAACATACGACGCGATGATACTTCATTGCTTGCTCTGCGTCCTTCTCCTCACAGTAAATCGGATTATAGTAAAGCATGATGATGTCTTTATACGAACATTTAATAATCCACATCGGATCAAAGATATGAATCTTCTTGTACTCTTCCTTCTTGTCTTTCAAAAGAATCACAGCTTCAGCAATTCTCCAGTCATAGTACCACATAACAAACTCTGTACTGAATGCTGCTGAATTGGCATTAAAGGAATCCTCTTCATCACCACTGGAGGTTTATACTTCAAAGTTACCTTTTTCCTCCCAGTCACCGAATCAATCTCTTTATGCACCATTCTCTTGGGATACTGAGGAGTAAACATGTTCCATCTTGTTCTACTTTCCCAAGTCATTCTATCAGCAAACTAACCAACCACATCCAAAATTTGCAGAAGCCCCGCTCATTGTGAATCTACAAATATCTCTCACCGCCCAGTACGGTAGAGTCTTGATATCATGGAATCTGTAGAAGTACAGAATTCCTTTCTCCCATTTTGCACCAATACATCTCAACTGTCTTAGATACTTCCATCCCAAAGCCCTTCTTTTGAACAGTTGATTATGATATTTTTAGTAACCTCCTTGAGCTTCTGTTTTCGGTCTATTCTCTTCTTTTCTTTCAGTTTCTTCAACAATGTCTTCAGATCATCACATTGCTCAACAGTTGGTTTCTGACTTGAATCATTATCAAATACTTCTTCAACAAACTTCTCACTTTTCCATTTAGCAAGTTGTTCAGCTTCTTTTAGAGTTTCTTCATTCAAATCTGGAAACACCACATTATCTTTTTCTTTGAAATATTCTGGGTATTCTTCATGTGTGATGTCCTCAATCTCAATATCTTCAAATTCTGGGGTCTGCTTATCATCTAAATGAGTACCAGCATCCTTTTCAGGAATAATTGGAATCTCTTTTTCATTCATATCCTCAAGAGATTTACCAATCTGTTTAGCCAAACCTTCTAAAATCTTTTTAGACACGGCTGCAGATACTTCACCATCTTCCAAATCAGGATCATTATACTCCAATTCATACCTCATATCTTCAGATTCAAAGATTTTTGGAAACTTTCCAGTCAACTCTATAGTCCAAACCTTCTTATTCAACATCAGTCTATACAAATTCTTATCATCATCTGATAAAGATCTGATCTTTTCAGTCCACACGATATCATCATCATCTACATTTTCTCCAGGTGTCTTTTTTGAGCGAGATTCACCTGCATCTCCTTTATCAGAATCTCTCTTTTCATAACTGAACTTATCAACATCATCATCATCTTCATCAGAATCATCATCTTCATCAGAATCATCATCATCTGCTTTATCATCTTTCTTATTTCCCGATTTATCTTCTACATCATCATCTGAAGAATCATCATCATCTGAATCTTCAAAATCAACTTGCTCTTCATCATCCTCCTTCTCCTCTTCTTCAGTACCTTTCAGTTGAGGAGCTTTAGAGTACAAATCATCCAATAACTTCTTCATAGCTTTGTTGTCAGCTTGAATCTTTGTGTTTTCAATCTGTAAGACTTTAATTCTTCTAGTATTTCTCTTACCATGAGCTAACAACTTCTTGTTTTCTTCTTGAAGCTCATTGATTTTAGCTTCCAGCTCATCTTGGTTAACTTTGGATGATACAACAATCTTCAACATAGTCTCTTCATTCTTCTTCAACTTTTCAATCTCCTGTTGTTGCTTCTTACTCAAAATCTCACTTATCAGATTCCATTGTGGAAGACAGAATTTTTTCTGAAGAATTCGCCATGATATATCCGATCCATGTTGTTGCTTCTAACTTTGGCTGCTACTTAGTATCGGCAATAGGTCTGAAAAAGTATCTAAAAAGAAAAACTTTAGATATCTGTACCCTGTCGAAGTAAGGAACCATGGCATATATGTTTGGAATAGATTCCATTTTGAGAGAGTTGAATAAGCACTATCTCATTGAAAAGTTCTATACATCTGCCCTTTCTCAACGCATTTCTTTAGACAAAGACTCCGTTTTTTCCTCTTTTCGGATGGTAAATATTTCTCTGAACATGGAGTGTGAATCAAACCCATGTTTGAATTAAAAGCTTGCATCACTTCAGCAATTTGTTTATTTACAGCTTCCATCACCTCATTTGACACAGTAACTTGAGGTGAGGATGACTCAGCAACATGAGACTTTTTCTTCTGAAACTGCTTCAATACATTCTCTAAAGTTGTTTCAAAATCTGGAGGAGGATTAACAGTTGTTTCTTGAGCTGCTTTCTTCTTTTTCTTAGCAACTGGGGATGTCACAGGTGTGGTAGCTTTAGAACCTCCAATATCAGGAACTTTCTTCCTAGCAATCAATAACTCCACTTCTCTATCCCTCTTCTTCTTAGGGTTATCTCTTTTAGCCATTGTTTTGAACTTAGGCTTCTTTATCTTTCCTCCAACAACAGGAGATGCACCAAAATCTTGATCATCAATTCCAAGATCAGGTTCTTCTTCATCTACAGCTATTGGAGTCTTCTGTTGTTGATCTTCTATTGCTTTGTTTAAACTATCAATCTCACCAACCTCAGTGGCCTTGGGTTTAGTGGATTTGATGTTCTCATTAAAAAAAACAGACTCCCATTCCTCATCATCTTGAGCCTCTTCAGAATCTATAGACTCTTCATCAACAAGCTTTCTCTTGTCTTTCTAGTTTTCTTCTTTGCAACACTCTTTTGCCTCTTTGGTTCCACTTCCACAATCTTTGCTTTACCCTTCCCAAACTTTGCACATTTGTTAATCACCTGACGTTTTCTCTTTGCATCAAGATCAACTAGAAATAATGGATTATCTTCATCAGATTCACTATTTGCATTCCTTGCTTTGTTTTGACCTGGATCCTTGTAGTTTGGATTGATCAAGTGTCCAAACAGATTCTTGAATGGAGGTCTTTCATTCTCTGGAATACCCTTGTAGCCTTTCATCCTGCTCAACGTGCTGAGATTCATATGACTTTGAACTACAATATGCTTGGGATCTCTCTTCAAATTGGAATACTTCTTATCAAAAATCATCTGTAAGAATCTTGGGTATATAAGAAACTTGTCTACCTTCAATCCTTTCAGCACTTCCATCATATGATCAAAAATCATTTCAGATACATTGAACGGCGTGTTCAATATCAAAGCAACTACCAGAGAACTCAAACTCTTTCTCATCACATCATATCCACCACGAACTGGTCCAAATACATGCAAGATCACATGTACTAGATACTTGAATTGTGGACACAGTTTGGCCTTGTGTAATAAACCATCAGTGATAGGACCGTTGTATTTCATTCTCAGAAAACACAATCTCTGTTCAATCCATGAAAGCTCTCTGGGATCAGTAGGAGAATCTTTCAGATCCAACGCTTCACGAATGTCATCTTAAGTCAAAATCGAATCCCGTTTAATCATTTTCAAGCATTTTACCCTTCAAACATTCATCATTTTACAATTGAATGATACAAAACTTAAATTGGTCTGTCAAACTTCAGAAAATGACCAATAACCACCATCGGTTATCAAAAATAACACAGAAATGTAAAAATTTTGGATTTTCTGAAATTTATGCTAAAACACACCAAAAATCTTTTTGAGTTTTTGTATATTTTGCAGAAAATGAATATAAAATGCAGAAATGTAAACATAAAGCAATAAACATTTTGTGATTTCCGGTAAGAGGATCATATCAGTTTTTGAGAAATCTGATCACACCGCTGATCTTTATTGTTTATTATCATTAAAGACAATGTGTGATCCGACAATTGCTGATATTGTAATCCACATAAGGTCTCATGCAGACTGTTATGCAGTGCTTTAAAATGATACTCAATTAGGTGTATTATAACTAACAGGCTTATGGTTCCCACGCACACGACATACTCCCGTATCAAGGAATTTGCACAAAGCTTCGTCGTAACGCGTGATTATGCCAAATGTTATCCGTTATATTACAAGATACATAGCACAGAGGTGTACATGTTAGCAAATCAATGCTACAGAGTAACATGTGCACATATACCAGGTTGAGGTTGATATCAATCAATGATTTTCATCATAGAATTGATACGATGCATTAAATGATCTTTGATCATCATTATACATAAAGTTCCTCAATTTGGTAACTTTCAGGATTTGGCATATAAGCTCTTTTTAGCAAATATCTTGATTGAATCTAGGTCCGTAAATCAATACGACAGAAGATCAATCAAGATACCCTAGATAACAATTAACATAACGACCCAAAACCTCAGATTTTGGCAACCCTATCAAACGAAATTACGGTACTAAAACCATATGCCCATGAGGTGTTCAACCACTAGCGAGTAGTTCGTTATGTTTGTATCACTAAGGCACGCAATAATAAGTCTACGAAGCCTACCAGCACATCACACAGAATCAACAAACGCCTTTTATAGCATTTCAATTCTTTTGCATGTGTCAGATCTCCACTGATGTACTATCATATCCTCTTTTACTCCTGGAAAATCATTTTGTGTTTTTCTGATTTTTATGGCTTTTTGGATTTTTCAATGTTTTTGGTTTTTCTGAAAATAAAGACTCCCCCCTGAAATGTAAAACATATTTTTGGGTTTTTGATTTTTCTGAAAAACAGTAAAAACTAAAGATTTAAAACAAAGTGAGAAACCGAGGTGACGATTAGTCTTGTTTTTCTTTTATACCATTAGCTCTTAGCAAAAATTTGAATCTTAATTTGTCAAAAGCTTTGGTAAAAAGATCAGCCCTCTGATAGTCAATGTGGATTTTGACCATATCAATCAACCCTTTAGCATAGCAATCACGTATAAAGTGATACTTAACCCGGATTTTGACGATTAGTGATTGACCGTGTCTTTAGTGAGTGCTATGGAGCTTCATTGTCACAATGGATTGGGGTTTTAAGATATTGCAAACCGTAGTCGCGCATCTGCTGTTGAATCCACAAAACCTGTGAACAGCAACTCGAGGCTGCCACGTATTTGGCTTCACAAGTAGATAGTGCAACTGCTTCTTACATTGCCAGGTCACGAGCCTGCTCCAAAAGAATTAACATCCAGCCGTTGCGGATTTGCTATCATTATCACAACCACCATAATCTGCATCACTAAAAGCAACAAAGTCAAATTTATCATCATTAAGATACCAAAGTCCATGCGACGGACAACCCTTCAGATATCTCAGGATTCGTTTGACAGCTGTAAGATGACTCTGTTTCGGCTTCGATTGGAATCTAGCACAGAGACATGTTGCGAACATTATGTCTGGACGAGATGCAGTCAGATACATCAAAGATCCGACAATGGCTCTATACGTGAAGGGATCTGCAAGCTCCCCCTTAGCGTCAACTCCAATCCCGTGATTAGGCTGAATCGGGGTATCCATAGGCTTAGAATCTTCCATCTGGAACCGACTCAAGACTTCAGATACGTATTTCGTCTGATGAAAGAAAATGGTCGTTGGCAATTGATCCACCTTCAAGCTTAGGAAAAACTGCATTTCCCCCATTTCGCTCATCTCGAACTTTTCCTGCATGACTCGTTTAAATTCTCAGCATAAAAGCTCAATAGTAGAACTAAAAATAAGGTCGTCAACATATATCTGAACAAAAAGCAAGTCACCCTCTGTTCTTTTTGTGAACAGGGTACAGTCTACCAAACCTCGTTTGAATCCCTTTGAAAGTAGGTACATGCTCAGCTCCTCATACCATTGTCGTGGAGCTTGGTGCAACCCATAAAGTGCTTTGTTGAGTACGTAAACCTTATCCCGGTGGATAGGATCTTCAAAGCCTGGTGGTTGACCAACATATACCTCTTCCTTGACCACACTGTACAGAAACGCGCTCTTCACATCCATCTGATACACCTTGAACTTCTTGTAGGAAGCATACGCTAGAAACATTCGAATAGCTTCTATACGCGCCACAGGTGCATAGACTTCATCATAATCTATTCCTTCAGTTTGACTAAATCCCTAAACGACCAACCGAGCTTTGTTTCTTACGATTACGCCTCGATCATCCTTCTTACATTTAAAAACCCACTTCGTGCAAATTTTCTTTCATCCTGGAGCTAAATCTGTTAGTGTCCAAACTCCCAGTTTCTGAAATTGTAACAATTCTTCTTGCATAGCTTCAACCCAGACATCATCTAGTAAAGCATCCTTGTATGTCCGCGGCTCAACCTGCGAAACATAACAAGCAAAGGACCAGTCATTTTGACAACCAGACTTTTGAATTTTAGTATACATGGCTAGGGCTCCAATATTATCATGTGAAGTTGCACAACGAAGTTGTCCTCTAGTCATGACACTGCTTCCGGGATCACTAATAACTTGCTCAAGCGGATGAATCTGATGAATCTTGAGTAATCGTTTGTAACCACAAGACAGTAAAGCTCTCCATAATGACTTTTACGCTTGACATGTCCGAAAAGGTCCATATGCAAACGCTCAAGTTGCATTTCTATAGAGTTCACTTTCTTTGGTTTGTGGGACTTTTTGTGCTGTTTCCCCTTCTTGCAACTCACACATTTGTCATTGAGATGAAAATGCTTCACATTAACCCCTTCTACAAGCCCATTCTTCACCAAATGATTCATCTTTCTTAGGTGAATGTGTCCCATCCTTCTGTACCACATGATTGATTCTTTTTCTGTAGCTTTGCATGCACATCACCCACGAGAATCTTGAGTAATCGTTTGTAACCACAAGACAGTAAAGCTCTCCATAATGACTCTTACGCTTGACAGGTCCGAAAAGGTCCATATGCAAACGCTCAAGTGGCATTTCTACAGAGTTCACTTTCTTTGGTTTGTGGGACTATTTGTGCTATTTCCCCTTCTTGCAACTCACACATTTGTCATTGAGATGAAAATGCTTCACATTAACCCCTTCTACAAGCCCATTCTTCACCAAATGATTCATCCTTCTTAAGTGAATGTGTCCCATCCTTCTGTGCCACATGATTGATTCGTTTTCTGTAGCTTTGGATAGAAAACACGTGACTTGGCCCTGGGTTGTCATTGCCTTGCTTATATCAAGAATGTACAAATTGTTCACTCTTGGTGCCTTCAACATGATCCATTCTTTTGGTATGACGAAACTGGGTTTCAGAATATAGCAAGATTTATTGTCAAAGTATACAGAAAACTGTTTGTTACAAATTTGGCTGACACTCAACAGATTATAATGTAACACCCCGAAAACCCACTTCCTTTAAAGACATTAATAGGCGGGATTAATATATATATGATATTGAGTTAAGAGATTATAACTTGGAGGGTGGAATATGTCAATTACCCAAAGTCCATAATTAAAATTGTGAAATATAATAAAAACACCAAAAACACACATCTAGTGTGTGTTTTGGTCGACATCAGGGAAGAGGAGAATGGCTCCAACCTTAATCCAACTACCAAGCTCAATCTAGCAAGAATACAAAGGGGAAATGGATGCATTAACTAGAAATGGACCATTTAAGGTCGATTGAACCCAAAGGTACCTTTTGTTTGGTAGAATTTGATGTATAATTGGTGTAGGGTTCGAACCCCACATGTGGGTTTTGAGCAAAACATGTTAAATTCATATTATTGCTTGATTGTAAGTGATATTGATCATCTCTAATGGTTTAAAGATGAGCTAATCACTAGAAGTTGCTTGTTTGCAAAAGATGATGATATTGGGTTTTTATTACAGCTTTGATGTTGTTAAATTAGTTGTAAATCCATGTAATTGTAGGAATAATGTGTAGTTGATGATATGCATGTGGAAATTGGTCATGATTGAAGGTGATTATGCGTTTTCGTTGAGTGCATGTATTGGGAGCTTGTACAATGTGCTTAGAATATTGTACGCACACCAAGTGTTTATTGAAATGTGTAGGAGATGATAATGTGTGAAAGTTGTATACATGAACTTAACAAATGTGAATGTAATGTGAGAGTAGATGTAATTGTTAGCAAACTAACATAAAGAATGTGTTTTGATGAAATCCATGAAGGAATGTAGTTTGATGGTATGTTTGGTAGAAGTACGCATTAGGAGTTTGTACCTTATGCTTAAATAGGTGTGATGCACACCATGTATTCTATTGATTTCTTAGTTGGGATCCAGAAGTAAATGTGTTGCTAATTGTAGATCACAAAGGCACTAGTATAGATGAGATGAATTATATGTTTGTATGTGTCGACCTAAGTGGTCATATAGTTGTATGTATCCTACAACATGTGAATGTGATGTTTATGGTGGTCTAGTACATTAATATGGATATATGTTTATAACTAGAAAGTTTGTATGGTTGACAGTTGACTTTCCGGCAAGTCAATAATATAAAATAACATAGTTAGGCTCCCAAACATGATTGTGCGATTAGAAAGACTATGCGATGAATCTTATGTTGGTCTATGTGGCATATATGATGGTAAGTTGAAAATTACAAACAAATGCGCTTATGAATCTATATCTTATGTATAATGGAAATTGACTAATGAAAGTCAACGTGATATTTGGTTGAGAATGGTTGTTTGTATGAATGATCATGTATGCTAATGATGTTGTAAACATTATGACATGAAAGGATGTGGATCATATCAAGATAGGCTCAAGCATGGAAGGTTAATGGATCATGAAGAGGCAAAGAAACAAACAAGAACATGAGGACTTGAGGTAAGTGATTTATGAACTAAACTCTTAGTTTAGTAAATGCATGTTTATGTATTAATTTAGAATGGGAAATAAGAATGAAATCGTAATTTATAGTAAGACAAGTGAATGGATATTGTTAGTGAACAAGCATAGTTCACCATACGATCATGAAGGTAGTGGGGATAAATGAGTAGAAGATATTTGCCCAGACAAGAGGAAGAATGAGCAGAGGATATTTGCTCAGACCAGAGGATAGTCCAGACCAGAGGAAGAATGTCCAGAGGATATTTGCCCAGACCAGAGGATAGTCCAGACCAGAGGAAGAATGAGCAGAGGATATTTTGCTCAGACCAGAGGATAGTTTAGACCAGAGGAAGATTGAACATAGGATATTTGCTCAGACTTGCAAGGCTTGTTAGAATTCAGTTTTCTTTTATTCAACTTATTTAACCGTGAAAAGGGTTTGTTGATGTGCAACCCTAGGTGTGCGCTACTTTGGAGCCGGATGGAGGATCAAGCTATTCTGAAGAACCGAACACGCTTGACCCTTTTTGTGATGAGGATGGTAATATAGATTAAGGTATGTACGTACGAAGGCATGGAAGTTAGAGGTGAGGATCCAGAATTCAGATTCGAACATGCAACATGCGTTTGGTAATGATCATCAAGTGTTGTTGAATGTTATTTCCACATTTTGAATATTTGCATGAAGTCACTTAATGAACTAATGAAATAGGTATGTGGTGGTTGCAGGTTGTCTAGTCTTGAGTAAGGAAACGGATTGTACGGGATCGCGATCACGTAACCTAATAAAGATGAGTCGTGTTGAATATAATAAGAAACAATAAAAGATGTGACACATATAATGTTTTGGAGATATGCTTTCCAAACATTTGAGAATGTTTTTATAAAGCTAGAAATTTTCTAGTTCGTATTTCCGCTGCGTATTTTCGGTTAAAAAGATTTAGGGTGTTTCATATAATCGATTTGCTTCACATACGAAATTCTTTCAAAACTCACAATCCCATTGCTAACACTCCCTTCCATTGTTATGTAACCTCCTTTGTTTCCCGCAAATGCCACATACCCACCATTTATGTTCTTGATGTCAAATAGCAGCGTTAAATATCCGGTCATGTGCCCAGAAGCTCCACTGTCGACAATCCAAGGACTGCTAACAGGGCCAGCAGGAGCTCCCAGCACATATCAAGGAAACGATTAGTTCTTTTGGGGGACCCAAGCCTGTCTGGTTTTGGGTCTTTGAATGTTAGACTTCAAAGATTCACTCTCAGAAACACTTGGTTTTGAATCAACCTTTTTCTGGTCATTCAAACCTTTCTCACTTTGAGTTTTGACATTAGCAGTTGATGTAGAAGCACCTGGAGAACCCGTTGGTGTCCAAGATTGTTCAGAACATTTAAGAATCCTAATCTGAGATTTTTGAATCGCAGTAGGTTTCTTTGTATCGTTTGTAAAAGTAACTTTCTTGGTTACCTTATCTGATTTAACAGATACAGGTCCAACTGATGACTTAACAGCCGGTTTTGGAAAAACCTTTTGTTTATCATTAGTTGTGTTCACCATTGGTTTCTTCAGTTTCTTCTCCATAGCAATCCGGTTTCTACTATCATAGACAAATTGACGGTTTTCCCTCTTTTGAAAATAACGACTTTGATTATAAAATGGTGGTCTTTGAGGGACAAACTGTCTTTGAGGATATCTATGATTGTCAACTGGACTTCTATAAGGCTGCTTTTTCTCAACTTCGTGCCTTTTGTGTCTCACATATGGACAGTGAGCAAGTAAATTCCCTCTCTCCCCACATTTGAAACATGCACGGAATTCTTCAAATACATTTTTAGCATTATGCTTAGCAAATGAATTGACTGAGTATTGATCATCAACACATCTACGCCTTAAACTCATTGGAGCGGGGTCCTTTGAGTAAGCCGGTTCAATAAATCCGTTTACCTTTTGGTTTAAAGAACTCAATGACATGAACTTTTGGTTCCTTAGGAGTATCATAATACAGTTTCTTTAAAAGTTCAGGAGGAATATTATTGGTCCTTTCATGTTTAGGAAACCAAATGGTACTCTCCTGCCAAATTTTCTCAGTTTTTGAATAATTTGCAAATTTTATTGGATACTCCTTGTTAGAGATTATCTTATCGGATCCTTCCATCCGATAGAAAACCTTGACGGGTTTGTCAACTGAATCATTTTTATCATTCTACTTTACTGATTGATTTATTCTATGTGCATTTGCCTGAGGATGTGAAACTTGAGAAGGTAACCTTGGTTCATTTGTGATAATGTGATTTTCCAAAGGAATATCACTACCTTTCTGAGGTTTCTCATCTTCAGTATCTGAATCATCAGTTACTGCAACCGCCCCTTCATCATTCAATCCGAGTATCGGTCTCACATCGGAGTGTGGATCTCCAACACTGGAAGTGTTAGATTCATTGTCCGATGCGGAGTCCAATTTTACTAAACTCTCCGGTGTTACTGAGTTCAAGTTGTGATTCTCAAATAACACTGGAGAAGGAACAGATTTGTAGTTTGCACTACTGGATTGTGATGGTTCTTCAATTATGTGGTCAACAACATAAGCTACATTTTTATAGCTTTCCAACTTTTTATTGACCTTTTCAGCACAACACTTCATAGTGGCCATTTCAAAATTTTGTTTCTTCAATTTCATTAATGTAATTATTAATGGAAATTTGTTTTAACGAAAGGGTTTTCTTTAAATCTGAAATATCCTTTTTGTACCCTTCAAGTGTTTTGTTGAATTCATGTGCATCCTTATGATAACATTGAATGTTGATTCTAGCACTCTCAAGATGAACCTTGAGTTGCTTGTTTTCCTCAATCAATCTATCACAAGTACCACGGTATTTATCACTTTTCATATCAATTGTAGAGTCAGAACTTACCGATTTGGGTGGATCTGTCATAGCCATCAGTGCAAAATGAGCCTCCTTCCCAGCAAATAACTTCAAACAATCAATCTTTGTGAAGGCATCATCCACAATGCACGATTTCCTCGTCATCAGAAAGTCTGCTTCGACTAATAATTGATCAATCTCATCATCCAATGAATTAATGCTTGCTTCCGAGTCAGCTTCACTTTCCGAGTCAGAATAGACATATTCAAGTTCATCAGAAACTTCAGCAACAGAGTCAATGATAGTTCCCGAAACCTTCTCAGTAGTTGTGTCTTAAACCTGATCAGCAACAGAAACTTGATCTTCATCAACCGTCTCCTCAATCACCACCTCAGATACTTTCTCAGATTCCAAAACATCTTCAGCTATCACCGACTCCTCTAAATCCATCTCCTTAGCAAGACATGCTACATTCCCACTTGTAATCTCCTCAACTCCCAATTGCATTGAGGTCCAATCATAACCTTCATCCTTCTGAATCACGAACGCCTTATTTTGATTCTCGTTTTGAGGTTGGCTATTTGGTGTAGAAATAGGAATAATGGTTCTGGTTGGGTTAGATGGAGTTTGAGTTTGAGTTTGATTGGGTGTAGATGTTTGTCTAGTAGAGGTATTTTGAGAGGTGTTTTGTCGGTTGTGGAAATTATTTTGTTGTGGATAGTTGTTGTTTTGGCTTTGATAGGTAACCTGGTTTTGTGACTAATGGTTTTGATAGTTGGAATTAAAAGGGTTCATGTTACCTTGATGCATCGGTTGAGTACACTCTCTTTTGAAGTGACCTCGAGTACCACAATTAAAACATGTTACCTTGGCTTTGTTGAAGCCATAAGTGGTATTTGGTGAGGTAGCAAGATCAGTTCTGCCTGTTTTCGCAATAAATTCTGTAGCCCTTCTCATCACGCTTGCAAACGCCTATTGAATATCTATCAATTCCATCTCTTCCTTATCTATTTGGGCATAATCTTCATTGGTCAGTTTATTGTTCCCTATCTGACTTGCCATAAGTCCGTTGTAAGAAGCGACCATTGCTGAAACCAAAGCAATGTGTTGCTGTGCCAGTTCAACTGTAACATTATTCATGTTGGAAGTTTCCAACACGATCGGACTTTGGCTGGATGAAGCTTATGTCATTAGTGGAACATATGATTGTTTTTGAGGTGTGTTCATGTTTGATGTGTAACATGCTGTAGACATTTGGGGTGGAGGTGGAATGTAAGAGTTTGTTGTATAGTTTGGTGTGTAGGTTGATGTTTGTGCAAGATAGTTGATTTGGTTTCTTGGTGGTTCAACAACGCTAGAAACACAAGCTATATGTGGTGCAACACTTCCACCAACACTTGAACTGGACATAGAAGAGGATGATGTAGCATGATACGATTCCGAGTTCTGTGGGAACTGTGATCATTTAGCTTTTCTCTTCTCCTCTAGCTCCTTGTTTTCCAACTTCTGAATCAGCTCATTAATTGTCCAATACTGATACGCATCTTTTTCCTTCAAGACTTCAATGTGTTGACTCCAATATGGAGGCAATGAATCAGCAAACTTGTCTACCAATTCTAACATAGGAATCCTGATATCATAGTTTGATAGCTCGGTTAGTAGATGACAGTATCTTGGAATAAGCTCCTTTAAAGTTTCATTCCCAACATAGCTGAAATTTTCAAAATCTTTCTTTAGCTCTTCCACCCTCAATCTTCTTGTTTTCTCGTTACCATCATGTCTGTTTTTCAACATATCCCATAAACTGTTTTGATGCTGTGCACGATCCAAAGTGATGTAGTAGATCTGTAATCAAAGCTTGAGATAGTTGTGAGAAAGCTTTCTTCTCTACTGTGAACTTTTTCTTCTCATCTTCAGATAATCCTTCAAGTGGAATAGGTTCTCCTGAATTTTCAAGACACGGAGCAACATAACCTTTCACAATCATCTGCCAAGCTTCACTTCCTTCCAAACCCATGCCCTCTATATGAATCTTGAACTTCTTTTGCCATTGGTTATATTATGCCATTTCCATCAACTTCGGAGGACGATTTCCACTACCTGAGGATAAATCATTGATTAGTGTGGAAATAGCATTAGCAGTCTGAGAATGTACCGCTGCTGTTGCAACGCCCCAATAGTCATTCACTGATTGCTGTGGAGGTTGAGTAACAGATTGTGGTATTGAACTACTCATGGCAAGATAGTTAATCGGTTGAGATGATTGAGTGTTCGTCTTCTGAGATGCTACAGCCCATGGATTCATCGGAACGTATTGTTGCTGTGTTGTTGTAGGCCTAGGTGTCATAGGAAATCCCCAAATTTTGTCCATGATGTTTGAAATGTAAACACTTATAAAAATTTCCCAAAAATAAGCTTGGTTCGACCTCTGAAAAGCTAACGTGGGTTCGAATGTAGAAATCCCTTGGTTCGATCCTCTTTATCAGACTCAAATAAAGAAATTAAACACACTAGACACGTTCGACCTAATAAAACTCTCCTTCGATCTCCCGGTTGGTCGAATGAACAATTGATGGTCGAATGTACAAACAACACACTTGAAAAGTTTTGGTTCGACCTACAAAGACTCAGATTCGACCTGAAAACACTTGGTTCGACCCAAAAACTCATGCGTTCGACCCTATTCTCTCTGGTTCGACCCGACCCATTTGAAAAACGGTTATTCTTCAAAAATCAGTTAATTTGATCAAAATTTTTCAAAAGTTTATGGATTTTGATGATCTTAATCAGGTTTTGCTTCGGATTTGATGGAGATCAACTTTAATGAATGAAAATTTTGATTTTATCCGTGAAATCTAGTCCAAATCAATCAATCTCCGTTAAAACTCAATGTTCATGCAAAACAGAAAAATTTTGGACAATTTTGGGTAAAATCTGTTTGAAATCTATTAATTTGCAGTTGTATGATCCAGATAGGCTCTGATACCACTTTGTAAAGGACCGGCTTTGATGAAAACAACTATATGATCATACAAGTAGAACAATCTAGGTGCGGAAACCCTAGATCGTATACAAAATGATATAGATCAAATTAGACGCAATCGATTACCTTTTTAATCATGATTTCATTCATAAACATGTTAATTTTGCTTTACAATTTGATTTATAATGAAATAATACACTTCTAGAACCTTCCTGAACTCTAGAGAGAATAATAACAAAACACACACGACCAAATGACAAAAGTTATCATCTAAACAAAACTTTGAGTTTAAATAGGCCTGCACATTCGACCTATCGTCTAGGTCGAATGTGTTCCTTCGACCCATAACACAGCTCGAACAAACTTTCTGTCTTCAGTCTTCTACCTTCGAACATTATGATCTTCTTTCAACCTCTTTATTTTCTTCCTTCGACCCCACGATAACTACAAAACACATTATATTGACAATCCAAAGCACTAGTCACAATCCGTGCATCTACAAATGTCCTTTTTGTTTTAAATTTTCATTTGTATATAATAAGTTATTTTGGAAAAGTAAGGAATGTGTGACTTTTTTAACCTACTTATAACTTTTATGGAAAATTTACCTATATGCCATCATTATATCCTTATACATACCCTCCTTATATCCTTTTTGGTCATTTTACTTGAAAATCTAATCCAAAACCTTTCTTAAAAACTTTTCTAAAAACTCCTTTTTGAAAAGCTAATCCAAACACTTTTCTAAAAACTTCTTTTTTAAAAAGTCATAAATTAATAAGTCCTTTTCACCAAAAGTCCTTTTGGCCTCAAATAAGTTTATCCAAACATGCCCAATAAAAAGTAAAACTACAACAATCCAGTAAAAATTGATATATTCAAATTCAAACATAAAAAAACAACAATAATTAACCACTAATCAAATAACCTAAACATACAAAATCAATTAAGCAAGTGTGACTATACACAGATTCAGAGTCAAAAAATCATACAACAACAACAACAACAAAAATCAACGAATGGCTAAGAACAGAATAAGAGACAAAGATTAAAAGATCTGATTACATACCAATTTTTAAAGCCTGGGCTCCGTGTTCATGGTGGCCAACACTACAAAAAAGAAGGGTATTTGGAACTGAAAAATCAGTCTCTAACGCAGTCAAATTAGTCCCTAATTGTTATTTGAGACTGATTTTGCCAGTCCCCAGTCAGTGACGAATAACTAGTCCTAGATGGTTGTAATAGTAACTATAATTCAGTCTCCGTTATATGGCACCAACAACAACTAATGATTTTGTAGTCCTAATAGAATATCTAATAGATACAAAAAGAGTCTAATAGAATGTCTCAGACCAAATGCAAGCAAATCATATCTTAAAATTTACAAATTTCTATGGATTCACAATGTATGGACGAAATGTATTTAAAATATAATAATACATGCAAATAAATAAATTAAATGTAAAGATGCATAATTTAGTCAGTTCTAGGACACAAAATAAACAAAAACAACCAAGATAACATAAGAGCATTCACAATAGATGCTCCATATTAGTGTGAGAGGGGGCCTCTATATTTATAGAGTGGGTATAAGTGGTTGTGAGTAGAGGAGAGAGAAAATATATAGAGGAGACACTGTTCACCAGTAAATTTGGAGGAGACACTGTTCATCCTCTATAATTTTTTAATATTTTTAAAAGTGGTTGTGAGTAGAGGAGAGAGAAAATGTAATGATAAAAGTATAGAATAAGTATTACGGAGTATTAAATAGAAAAGGAGAGAGAAATGTAGTGATTTTTAATGTAATTATTGAGATAGAGATAGAGTATTTAGTGTATCATGTACGTTTTTCACTTTTTTCATTTTCCTTAGTTTTGTCATTGCCTTGTTCGGATTCATCACTGCTCCAAGTTACCTGATACTAATGCGCTATAGTCATTAGTAAATGTTCCTTATTACAACTAACAAAAAAAACCAAAGTCTATGTACCATCGTATAGATATAATCTACTTCATGCCTGGATAATAAATATATTGCAAGGGAGCGGGAACTAGAACCCTAATCGGCGGGGCGGCCAACGGCCGCTGTTGGATCAGTGGCTTAGTTTTATGAACACTTATGTGTTATCAGATTTATATGTGAGTTATTAAGCAGCGGAAATACAAGTGTTCAAAGGTCTAAAAGATCACTTTGATGAGGAGTTATTACTCCCCCTTGACTGAATAATAAATGAGAAACAATAAATACAGTTAAGTGTAAAGCAGTAAAGCAATTTATGTTTCTCAGATGTGAAATGGAATTATAAGTTTAAAGCCCAAAGGATTTCAATTTAAGATCAAAGATATTACACAAACTCATCTATTTATAGACTAAAGTACTAAACTGTTGTCTGAAGTAATCTAAGATATTTAACAAAGATATTATGCTAAGATAAGGTTACAACAGTCTGTACATTGAAACTTGAAATCTAGACTTTAACAAAACAATATAATAATCAAAACTGCTGATCTTCAGTCGGTTAGAAGCTTCTGATGCAAAGTGCTGATGAGTGACAAACTGCTGATGAGCAGTTTGTCTTCAGCAGTTCTTCAGTGAAATGTCTGGTTAGACTTCAGAACTTCTAATGAGTTTACTCTTCAGTACTTTGGTGTTTGTTCTTCAGCACTTCTTCTTTTGTTCTTCAGCAGTTCTATACATAGCCAGATATGAATTAGACTAAGGTTATCAAAAGGTGGTTTCGTCAATCCTCTTTGTCCCAACAATCTCCCCCTGGATTGATGAAACCAAAACCTTATCTATTCTTTATTGTTGTCCTTTTCTCTCTTCTAGTATCCTCCAGATCTCTGCTGTCATCCGGGTAGTAAGAGTACATCTTTGTTGCTCAGTGAGAGGACCAAGTTCAGGTGTTAAATGTTGAATGGTAAGAAGGTCTTTGGACGATAAAACACTCAACTCCTTTGAGTTTCTATAGACCTTACTTGAACGGTCTCTCCTGGTCACAAGTACTGAGTTGGATTCAGTAAATGACCACTTAATAATATTTACCTTTGACCTGTCAAAGTCAGAGGCATAGGAAATTAAGCCAGTTTCCTTAGGTTGACCTGATTGAGGAATGTCTTCTATTTCAGTGACTCTCAGGTGAGATTCTTGATTTCTTGAAGTTCAGCAGCACCTTGAATAGGCATGTTGGGCAGGTGATGCTCTGTAACAACCCTTGTATGTGTCTTCTCTTGGATGGATTGTTGTAATTGATAAGCATAAGTAGCCTTGTCTCTGAATTGGGTCAAGATGGGTTTCTCTTCAACATCAAAATCACCATGTACCAACTGATCTCCTTCTAAGAGTATCATCTTGAAGTCAGTCTTGACAATGGGATCTCCATCTGCTTTTCTCTTGGTGGCTGGCCTTCTTAATGCACCAGATGATCTCCTAACAATAGAAGTTGTTTGGACTTCTGGAGTTTCAAATCTCTCTGGTTCAGCAACTTTCTTTGCCTTGAATTTCTTGTAAGCCTCATAAAGAGTTTGTTCTTTCCATTTGGAGATTGAGGCTTTTGAACCATAGCCATTTGCCACTAATTCTTCAATCACTTCAGCTCTTTTGGCTTTCCTCTCATTTTCTGTTGCTATTCTATCAGATAGCATTTGAGCTCTTCTGGTCAGCTCTTGTGTTGAGAGTCTTTTGAGGGCCACTTGTTTTGATTTGGAGTTCTTTGTAATGAATGTTATAAGCTGTGCTCTTTTGTCTTCTTCAGCAGCAGCTTCAAGTGCTCTCTCTTCAGCCTCAAGCTCATCAAGTTTCTCTTGGTACTTGATTAGTTTTTCTTCAAAACTCAAATCATCTCTAGTCTCTAGGCTGTTCCATACTCTATCTTCTTTTGCCTTCTTTGCAGCCTCTTTTAAACTCTTCTCCAATAAATCTTTTGACATGCTGATGGGAGTAGGGTTTAAAACAGTTGTGGAAGTTGTTGTAGGCAAAGGAGTGGGAGCAGGTTCTCTTTCTGTTGCCTTAGGAACTTCTGATGTTGGTTTAGGAGGTAAAACTGCTGATGTGGTAATTGGAGTCACAACTGCTGAAGGATTGTCTTCAGTAGTTTGAGAAATGGGATAAGCAGTTTCCTCTGATGCCTTAGACAATTTGAATTCTGGTGCTACTTCTTTTCCTGGTCTTTGTTTTGGCATATCAGCTTCTGGATCAGGAGTTTGTCTTTGTGTAGTAGCAACTTCAGTTGGTTCCTTAATCATCTCCCCCTTTTTGGCTTCATCCACTTCTGGAAGCCTAATAGAATGAGATGTTGCAGCAGACAACCTTGCTAGTTGATCTTGTGTTTGATCCATCTTCTTGTTCAACTCAGCAAGTCTCGAATTGATCAACCCAAACTGATTGTTAGCTTTTAACTCCCAAGCAGTTGTGAAGGGTTTGAGTTGATCAGTAATAATTTGTTTGAGTGCCTGGTACAGGGGACCATCTGGGCTGCATAGTTGGTTCAAGTCTATGCTTGTGAGTAGAGGTGTACAAAAAAACCGGTTTTTTTTTTAACCCGAAAAAAAAACCGGAACCGGTTTTTTTAAAAACCGGTTTTTTAAAACCCGGTTTTAAACCCGGCCCTATTCTCCGGTTCCAAACAGGTTTTAGTTCCAGAAAAATCAGTTTTTCAAAAACCGGTTTTTTTAAAAACCGGTTAAAAACCCGATTAGAACAAAAAACCGGTTTTAAAACCGGTTCCTCCCAAAAACCGGTTTCCAGACACAAAAAAAAACCGGTTTAACCGGTTTAACCGGTTTTTTGCTGGAAAAAAACACAGCTTCAGCAGTAACGGTCATATGACCGTTTGGGTCAAAAAATTACCGTTTTTTTGGCTTTTTTCCCTCAAATTTTCATCCTTTAACCCCTATAAATACCCCATGATGTTTTGGGTTGATTACACAACTCTAATACACTCTAAATACTCTCCAAAATCATAAAAAACAATTAAGTTTTAGCCAAAAAAAAAGAAACTTTCAAATGGCTTCCTCTAGCCAACAAGATTCCACTCATATTGGTGCTTCAAGTAGCGATGTGGTGGTTCGGGTTCTTCCTACCAAGCGAAATCGAGAAATTTGGCAACACTACGATATGTGTGAAATGGCTTCGGGTGAAAAAAAGGCTCGTTGCAAATATTGTAAAGGTTTCTACAAACCCGAAGCAAACTCGTCTTTGCAAAAGCACGTCGCAAAGCCATTTTGCAAGGTTTTGAAAGCACAAGCTTCGAATGATCAACCGGCAATGACAAGTGAAGGAGAGATCTTCGCTTACTCCCTTGATGCGGTTCGTGAGGAAATGGCATGTTTTGTCATTCAAGAAAGCCTTCCATTCAACCACTTCGACAATCAAAGGTATACTCGCCTTGTGCAAAGAACTCTCCAACCACGATACACTCATGTAAGTCGTGCAACTCTTAGAAGGGATTGTTTAAAAATGTGGAAAAAAGCTAAAAATGAAACAATTTCTTTTTTTGAAAATTTACAAACCGGTGTAAACCTTACTAGCGATGTGTGGTCGACACCTCATGGTGTACCCGACTCTTACATTTGTGTGACCGCACATTGGGTGCAACCCGATACATGGCAAATGATGAAACGTACGATTGCGTTTCAACTTTTCGATTATCCACACACGGGTCAAAATATTTTTAATGTTATTGACAACGTTATTAGAACTTATAAATTGGAGGAAAAAATATTTTCTATATCTTTTGATAACGCCTCCAACAATAACGTTGCAATAACACAATTAAAATTAAAATATAACCCGATTTGTGAAGGTGCATTTTTTCATAGTCGATGTGTTGCACACATCATAAACTTGGCGGTTCAAGACGGTTTAAAAGTTGTTGAGTCACAAAAGGAGGGTTTTAGAAGGATGTTGCGTGATATTTTTAGCAACGTCCAAAGACATACAAAATATATAAAGTTTTGTAAGGATGCGAAAAAACCGTGTTTGGGTCCGAATTGGGATTGCCCAACAAGATGGAGTTCTACATGTATCATGTTTGAAAAGGCGATTTCACAAAAAGAAACTTTAATGGCTTTTCATGAAATCTTGTCGGCTCGTGGTAAGGTTAACCCTTACCATGCAAGGGGTTGGGAAACTATTGAGCGTATAGCCGATATGCTACAAGTTTTTAAAACGTCGACAACCGCTTTATCCGGTGTTTATTATCCCACAAGTCCTTTAGCAATTCACAAAATATTTTTAATGACATCTAAACTAAGCAAGATAAGTGTGTATGGGCATCCGTATTCGGATATGGTAACACAAATGAAAGAAAAACTTAAAAAATATTTTAAAGAGATACCACCGGTTTTTTGTTGTGCCGCCGCCTTAAACCCTTGCTATAACATAAGGGGCGTTAATTCTATGATTGATAAAATTGCGGACGAGTTGGGTTTAAATTGTGCCGAAGACCCATGTTTTAGCCAAGGTTTGAAAAATAAATTTAACAATCATCTTAACGGCATGTATGCTTTTTATCAATCAAAATATGGTTCAAGCTCACAAATTCATGATTCGTTGAGAAACACTTTGGACGAGAATTCCAACGATTCCGAGTTTGCTTTTTTTAGTCATTTATGGAATTTAAATGAACATGAGGAAGCTAGTAACACACCAAGTAGCGAACTCGGGAGATATAGTGGTTCAAACTTTTTACAACACTACACTCCCGAACAATTTAAAAACTTTGATTTGTTGGCTTGGTGGAAAGAAAAGGAAGAACAATTTCCGATTCTAGCCGCCATGGCCCGAGATTTACTAAGTGTCCAAGCTTCTACGGTAGCTTCGGAATCCGCTTTTTCTACTAGTGGCAGGGTCTTATCGATAAGGAGAACGAGGCTAACTCCTAAGGCGGTTGAGATGTCTATTTGCTTAAAGGACTACTTGGATGCGGCGGAAAGAGTACAAGATAAGCGCTCACTTGAGGGAGAATTGGAGTACGAAGCCGAATTGTACGAGGACGAGGTGAATATGGCCTTGATTGAACCAATGACCGACGAAGAAGCCGAACTTGATGAATACCTTCGAAACAACTCGGGTTCGGGCGAAGATTAAAGATGTTTTCAAGAGACAAGAGACGCTTGCTTATGTTTAAGACTTTAACTTGTTTGAGTTTTTAGTAGTTAATGTTGTTTTATTTCTAATGTTTAAGACTTTAAGTTGGATGTTTTATTGTTTTAAGTTTGATGTTTTAGACTTTAAGTTGGATGTTTAAGACTTTAAGTTGGATGTTTTATTGTTTAAGACTAAATGAAATGAAGGTTTTTATGTTATAAGTTTCTTAAGATTGTTTGAAGTTTATTTGCAATGAAAAAAAAAAAAAAAAAAATACAGCAGTAGCCAAAACAGCAGCTGCAAACAGCAGCAGTGGCAAAAAATAACCTGCAGGAAATCGGTTTTTTTTTTCGGGTTTTTTCCGGTTTTTTTCCCAGGTTTTAAAAACCGGTTTTTTTTACCCGGTTTTAAAAACCGGTTTTTTTAACCCGGTTTTAAACCCTGTCATGACCGGTTTTTAATAATACATATTACCCAACTAAAAACCGGTTTTATAACCGGTTCGGTTATAAAAAAAACCGGTTTTTGAAACTTAAAAAAAAACCGATTTGCAAAAAAACCGATTTCGGTTTTAAAAAAAACCCGAAATGTACACCTCTACTTGTGAGCCCAGGGAATTGGGTAGGTTGTTTTGGTGAAGGGGTGCTTTTTGGGTGATCCTCAGATTGCTCTGAAGATGCCAGTTTTGGGGAACTTTGGGCTAACTGGTCTTTAACCTGATCCTTGGTGACCAGCTTCTTGAGCTTGGATACCTTAGATGCAGGACCTTCAATATCAACCGTCAATTCAGTTTGTGGAATGTTTGATTCATCAACCAAATTAATGGAATCATCTGAATCCCTGATAGTGTCCTCAGAGAGGGCAGGATTAGTTATATCATGAGCTGGACCCAAACCAGTAGTCTCATGAACCTCTTTGTCTTGGTACTGAGGTTTTCCTACTTCTGGCCTTAGGCCTTCATCAGTAGTTGCCAAGTTTGAGGTCTTAGCTATGTTACTACTGTCCTCAGGTTCACCACTGGGTGATAAGTGAGTAGTAGCAGCCTCAAAAGTATCAAAAGTTTGTAAGTTTGGGCTTATAAACTCTTGTTCATCCTCATCTCTCTGGGTTGGGCTAACAGGATCCACATTCATGTCAACTTCTGAAGGCATCTCCCCAATTTGATGTGTTGCTAGGGGAGTGACATGTGGTGAATGGGTTCCTTTTAGTCCTGAGAGAAGTTGGGCAATTTCTATTGTTGTGTGTGAGGGTTCAGGTTCAGTAGTTGTGAGGGGTTGGTGTTCAGGAGTTTGAATGGGTTCAGGGTTGGTTTCAGCAGTTTCAAAAGCAGGGTCAACAGTTATTGGTTTCTTAAATCTTTTTCTTTGAAAGATAACTGTGACAGGTTTTCTTTTGGTTGGTGGAGAAAGAGTGTGCTGAGAGGATGTTTCAGCCACTTCCTTTTCAAGTGCAGATTGCACATCAGTAGTTTCAGGTTTCTCCACTTCCTGAACTTTCTTTTTCAGTGACTTGGTTTGTTTTGGTTTTTGTTGTTTAGGCTTTTGAGTTTTCTTTTTGGGTTTGGAAGATGTGGGTTCCTTGGGGATGGGTTGTTCTTCCCCTTGGTCATCTTCTAGCATAAGTGCTGGTTTGTTGTGCCTAGAGAATACTTGAGCAGTTAAAGGGTTTAAAGTTGTTGCTTCTCCCTCAAGTACTCTCTCTCCAAGCTCTTTTATTATGCATTGCATAACAAACCTTGGATACAACAAAAATTTCTTTTTATCATTCTCATGATGTAAAACCAGTTCATTGAAAAACAATTTTGATGCCTTGAAAGGAGTTTCATTTATGATGGAATGAAAAATAGGTTGAAAAGTAGAAGGCATCTGATCTATTGACCCAGTTTTTGGACTAAGACACATAATAATATAATGAAATAACAGTTTATATTGTGGGTCAAAATATTTCTTATAAACTGTTGCTTGTGCCAAAGTACCTTGATAACCACACTCTGTCATGGTTAAATGGATGTCTGAGGTTGGAATATGCTCAGTTGCCTCAGAATCCTTCAAACCAAGCCTGATGCTTAGTGTTTCTGGTGAGATGGCCATCATTTTCCCTTTTATGGAAGATTTGAGGGAAATCACTTCATTGTTCACCTTCACCGTCTCTGAATTTGCCCAGAACTCATTAAGAGTTTCTTTATGAATGGGTGGATCAATGGTGAAAGCATCATAGTATTGGGATTTCATGATGAGATCAAGTATCTCATCATACTAGGACCAGGCTTCATCTTTAACAAAGTAGCCTCTTTGGTTGTGTCCCTGTCTTAACACGAGAGCCATGGTTGTTTTTGATCGAACAGTCTGTTTTACCCTTTTTAGTCAAACTGCTGAAGAAGAAGGTTTCTTCATCAGTGGTTTTAGTTATCTCATCAGCAGTTTCAACTGCTGATGCAAATGACTTTTAAAACACTTTTCTAACTTCTGATTTTCATCAGTAGTTGTATCCATTTTGAAAATATCCCATTTTTGATGTTTATCAGTAGTTTTCAAAATTTGTTCATCAGAACTTTCTCTTTCTCAAATTTTTGGTCTTCAGAGGTTTGTGACAGATAAGTATGTAAGTGAAAAATAAAATATGTGCAGAACTAAAAAGTGAAACACTTACAGACTTTCTTCCAAGTTTAACATCCCAAGCATGGATACTAACCTCTGAAAAGTTGTTGAATCAAGGGGTTTGGTGAAAATGTCAGCTATTTGATTAGCTGTTGTGACATGCTTCACCTCAATCTTGCCTTTTTCATAGCAATCTCTTATGAAATGATACCTGATTTCAATGTGTTTAGTTTTTGAAAACTGAACAGGATTTTGAATGATGCTAATGGCAGATTTGCTGTCTACTAAAAGTGGGGTCTTGGTCTCTTTGATTCCATAATCAAGCAGTTGATATTGGAGCCATTGTATCTGTGAAGTACAGCTTGCAGCAGCAATGTATTCAGCTTCAGCTGTTGAAGTTGCCACAGATGTTTGTTTCTTTGATTGCCAGGACACCAGACAGTTTCCTAAGAATTGACAACCACCAGATGTTGATTTTCTTGATATCTTGCAGCCTGCATAGTCACTATCTGAAAAAGCAGTTAACTTGGTATTGCTTGAAGCAGGATACCAAATTCCTAAAGTAGGAGTTCCTTTCAGATATCTGAAGATTCTTTTTACTGCAATTAGATGTGATTCTCTTGGTGCAGATTGGTATCTAGCACAGACACAAGTTGAAAACATGATATCTGGTCTAGAAGCAGTTAAATACAAAAGAGAACCTATCATACATCTATACATGGTTTGATCAATGTGTTTCCCTTGATCATCTGGTTCAACTTGTGTGATTGGTGTCATGGGAGTGGAACATGTTTTACAGTCTTGTAAAGAAAATTTGTTCAATAATTCTTTAACATATTTTGATTGATGTATAAATGTTCCATTTGACTGTTGCTTGATTTGCAGTCCCAAAAAGTACTGCAATTCTCCCATTGTACTCATTTCAAATTTTGATTGCATGAGTTTCTTAAATTCTTCACACAGTTTTGAATTTGTTGAACCAAATATGATATCATCAACATAGATTTGAACAAGTAAGACATGATTTCCAACATGTTTTATGAAAAGAGTTTTATCAATGGATCCCCTTGAGAAGTGATTCTTAAGTAAAAAGTTTGAAAGTGTTTCATACCAGGCTCTTGGAGCCTGTTTTAGCCCATAAAGAGCTTTGTCAAGTCTGTAAACCCAATCAGGATGAGAAGGATCCTCAAACCCTGGAGGTTGACAGACATACACTTCCTCTTTTATTTTTCCATACAAAAATGCACTTTTGACATCCATTTGATAAACTTTAATGTTGTTGGAAATTGCATAAGCTAAAAATAACCTGATAGCTTCAAGTCTTGCAACTGGTGCAAAGGTTTCATCATAATCAATTCCTTCCTCTTGGGAATAACCTTGTACCACTAGTCTTGCTTTGTTCTTGATGATCATACCAGCCTCATCTGATTTGTTTCTGAAGACCCATCTTGTTCCAATTGGTTGCTTGTTTTCAGGTAAGGGACAGATTTCCCAAACCTGTTGTTTCTTGAATTGAAGCAACTCTTCTTGCATTGCTTGCACCCAATTGTTGTCTTTGAGGGCTTCTTGATACTTCTTTGGTTCCAACTGAGAGATGAATGCTGAGAATAAGCAAAAGTTGGAAAGCTGGTTTCTTGTGAGTACCCCTGATGCAATGTCACCCATGATTTGATCCAATGGATGATCCTTGTGTTCAATCAGTTGTTGTAAACCTGTACTGGATGATGGCTCTACAGGTTCTTCAAATAAACCACTGAGATTGATAATATCTGGTTCAGCTGTTATTTGAACTTCAGGAGTTTTAGGTTCAGCTGAATCAGTAGTTTCAAAATGTTCATCAGTAGTTCCTGAAGTTGAAGCTATTGAAACTTCTGAAGGTTTAATAGTTGATCTTCTGACTGTGTTTGGAGTCCATGGTGCAGGACTATCATCTTCAAATCCTTGAAAACCATTTTGAGGAGGTTTGGATGATTCAACAGTCTTTTCAGGTCCGAAATGAAAATTGTCAAGATCAAATAATTCAGCAGGATTTGCTGGAATAAGAGTGTGTTTTGATTCATTGAACTTGACATTCAGTGTTTCTTCTACTATCTTGGTTCTTGAATTAAAAACTTTGTAAGCTTTTCTTAAAGGAGAATAACCAAGAAAATAACCTGTGTCAACTTTTGCAGCAAACTTAGAAATAGAGTCTTTGATGTTGAGGATAAAACATTGACATCCAAAAGCCCTGAAGAAGGAGATAAGGGGCTTTATGCCATGAAGAATTTCATAGGCAGTCTTGGTATGTCTCTTGTTGATAAGAACTCTATTCTGAACATAACATGCAGTGTTGACTGCTTCAGCCCAAAAATACAAAGGTAGGCCTGAATCAGCTAACATTGTTCTGGCTGCTTCAATTAATGTTCTGTTCTTTCTTTCTACCACACCATTTTGTTCAGGAGTTCTGGGAATGCTGAACTGTCTAACAATCCCTTTAGACAGACAGAATTCATCCAGAGTTTTGTTCCTGAACTCTGTCCCATTGTCACTCCTGATGACTTTGACAGATAGAGAGTATTTCTTCTCTATTTGTAGAATAAAGAACTTGATGATTTCAGCTGCCTCATCCTTGGAATATAAGAAGAAGACCCATGTGAATCTTGAGTAGTCATCTATGATGACCAAGCAGTACTTCTTCTTACCAAGGCTCATAATCTTGACTGGTCCAAATAAGTCCATATGGAGTAGTTGAAGACATGCAGTTGTTTTTGATTCTTCAATAGACTTATAGGAGGACTTATGTTGTTTACCTTTAAGATAGGAAACACAGTGTTCTTTGCACTGATATTCCTTCAAAGGTAGACCTCTGACCAAGCCCATTTTTGTGACTTTATTGATGGTTTTAAAGTTCACATGGCCAAGTCTCCTGTGCCAGAGATCATTTTCTGAAGTTGATGCCTTTGAGAAGAAACAGGCAGTCTTGTTCAATACTTTGTCTTTTTCAATGTCCACTGCATAGACATTGCCACACCTTTTGGCAATCAGCAAAGTATGATCTTCAATAATCTTCTCTATCAACTTCTGGCCTTCTGGTGATATGATCTTGCATGCTGTCTTTGTGAAAAAGGAAGAATATCTTTTGTCACACATTTGTGAGACACTCAGCAAGTTGTACTCAAGGTTTTCAACCAGATTGACCTTGTCAAACTGCATTTTGCCTGAGGATACATTGCCATATCCTAGCACATATCCCTTAGCATTGTTCCCAAAGGACACAGATCCTTCTCTTTGGCTGATAAAATTGTTTATCAGGTATCTGCATCCAGTCATGTGCATTGAGCCTCCACTATCCACATACCATATGCTATTCAAACCTCTGGAGACTCTCTGCACAAGATAGCAAATTAGTTAGTTTTGGCAACCCAAGCCAGTTTGGCTTTGGGTTTGCTCTTGAGAACAGGTGCAGCTTGTTGTGGACCATTTTTAGTAATCCATGTCTTTTTGGCAATGGATTTGTCATTAAGAACAATGGTGGGTTCTTTTTGGTTTCCACCATCAACTTTGGTCATCAGAAGTTTAACCAGGTTTATCAAATCTTTAACTTCAGCAGTTTGTGAAACTGCTGATGAGTTAGGTGAAACTTCTGAAATTGAACTTTGAGAAGATGACCTTTGTTGAGATAAAGGCCTCTTCTTAGAAAGGGTTTTGTTTGATTGTTGTTTGTTGGGAAAAAAGGTATTTTGATAATCTTGTTTTATCTGTTTTCCCACAATCAGTTGTTGTCTTTGTTTATTTAACTGATTTACCTTTCTAAATCTGCAAAGTTCAGTTATGTGGTTAAACAGACCACATATTTCACATGCTTTTGCCTTCTCTTTCTTTTTAGATAAATCAAGAGAGCTGGAAGGCAATTTACTGACAAAATCTGATTTTTGAAATAGGTCATCAGCAGTTTTCAAGGTCTCAACTCCTGATGTAGTTGAAATTGCTGATGGCTTATTGTCAGTAGTTTTAACTTCTGCAGTACTTCCCTTTTTGAGGAAGTTCTGATGGTAGGATGTGCATTCCTCCATATCAGAAGTTTGAATCAATTTCTTCCCATCATTATCAGTTTTGTGGGTGAAATCTGTTGGTGATTCAGTGTGGGTATATCCAATGCCAAACTTAACATTGGCTGCAGTTTGTTTGTTAAGTAACATTTGATACCCTTTACAAGACTCAACCCATTTTTCACAATCAACCTTGGTGTCAGCAAGCTCTTGTCTGACATTTCCTAGGCTGTCTATCATTGTTTTAATTTGTGCTTCTGTTTCAATGGATTTATCATTCAGTTTGGAAATTTCTTTGTTTTTCAAAACAATTTTTCTTTCCAAATCACACTTCATTTGTGTGTATTTTCTTTCCATGTCATTGGATTTGCCTTGTAAATGCACATTAGTTTCTCTAATTAAAGCAAATGATTCTTTGCAAGATTTAGTGCAAAGCTTTAACAGAGATTGTTGTGATACCTGTGTGAGAGCAGAATTTGAAGAGTATCCTTCAAAAGCCATTAAGGCAAAGTTCTTTCTGCCATTATCAGGTTCTCCCCAGTTGACATCATAGACCTTATTGTCTGCATCCTGACTGCATTCTGATGTGTCATAAGGAAGACTGCTCCAGTCAACATACCCTGAGGTAAATAAGCTTTGTTGCTGAGGGGGTTGTTGAGTTTGTGCAGGTTGTTGAGCAGTTGGAAATGGAGGCATGAGCTGCTGTTGTTGAGCAGGCATCTGAACATATTGTACTTGTGGCACATATTGAACATGTGGAGCTTGTGCCTGTACAAAATGAGCACTCCCTTGAGTTCCATTATTCCTATTATATGAGGGATTAAATTGATTTCCAGAGGACATTGGTTGGTTATAGCTAGAGCTTCTACATTCTCTAGCAAAGTGTCCCAACTTTTGACACTTATGACATTAGATTTGTCAAAACCAACTTTTGTTGAATTGTTTAGTCCTGGAAATTTCCTTCCTGACCTTTTATAAAATTTGTTAGTTTTTAAGCTTAACAAGGCCAGTTGGTGCAATATTTCCATTTCTTCTAAGTCATCACTGCTAAAATATTTTAAATCATCCATGATGAAACACATGTTGTCAGCAGTTTGACTTAGTTCTTCATTGTCATAAGCTGGGAAGGATCCATCTGATGAGATCCCAGCTGTTATGTCAATGTGGTCAAAAGAACCAAAATTATTAGAACAGGATGGTGAGTCATGTCCTAATAAGGCTGTGCTACCCGGAGTATAGTCATCAGCAGTTTTACCAGATTCTTGCAACTTTTTCTTTTGATTGATTTCTCTCTCAAAAGTTAGTAATTTACCATGTAACCTAGTTAGGTTCAAGGTGTTAAAATCTGAACTTGTTCTGAGGACTATAGAGTAAGTTTCCCATTTTGAAGGTAAAGACGTTAAAAATCTATGCAACATAGACTCATTTGAATAGGTCTGATTATTTATTTTTAACTCAGAGATGAGTGAAGAAAATCTTTCAAATTGTTGTGTTAAAGATTCACCCTCTATGTGAGTAAAAGTTTCATATTGTTGAGCCAATATTTCTCTGATGTTGGCTATCACCTCAGCAGTTCCTGCAAACTGCTCTTTTAGGCAATCCCACAGCTCTTTGGCACTTTCACAGTGTAAAAGGCCAGCATAAATTTCGTTTGGGAGAGCCATAGCCAACATGGAGAAAGCTTTTGCATCAAGCTCAAACTTTTGGAAATCTTCCTCCGTGTATTCTTTTGGATCTTTTGGTCTTTCAGTCTTTCCCTCTGGATCACTAACAACTGGTTTGTGAGGTCCAAAAACTACAGACCTCCAACATCCAGTGTTTGTTTGTGAAATAGTATGTGCCAACCTTTTAGACCATATGTTATATTCATTTCTGACTAACATAGGAGGCTTGTTGGCAGATCCAGTATTGTAGGGGTCCATTTTTAAGAAGTTTGGATTTGTCAAAACTTCCTTAAAGTGATGGATTAAAAAGTGAGCCTTTTATCCTTTATTGAATATCAATATTGAGCCTGTGTCTGAATCTCAATTTGTTAGATTGATTTTGATCAGATTAACCAGATGCTCTGATACCAATTGTTGGATCAGTGGCTTAGTTTTATGAACACTTATGTGTTATCAGATTTATATGTGAGTTATTAAGCAGCGGAAATACAAGTGTTCAAAGGTCTAAAAGATCACTTTGATGAGGAGTTATTACTCCCCCTAGACTGAATAATAAATGAGAAACAATAAATACAGTTAAGTGTAAAGCAGTAAAGCAATTTATGTTTCTCAGATGTGAAATGGAATTATAAGTTTAAAGCCCGAAGGATTTCAATTTAAGATCAAAGATATTACACAAAATCACATATCAAAATAGATGAACAAACTCATCTATTTATAAACTAAAGTACTAAACTGTTGTCTGAAGTAATCTAAGATATTTAACAAAGATATTATGCTAAGATAAGGTTACAACAGTCTGTACATTGAAACTTGAAATCTAGACTTTAACAAAACAATATAATAATCAAAACTGTTGATCTTCAGTCGGTTAGAAGCTTCTGATGCAAAGTGCTGATGAGTGACAAACTGCTGATGAGCAGTTTGTCTTCAGCAGTTCTTCAGTGAAATGTCTGGTTAGACTTCAGAACTTCTGATGAGTTTACTCTTCAGTACTTTGGTGTTTGTTCTTCAGCACTTCTTTTGTTCTTCAGCAGTTCTATACATAGGCAGATATGAATTAGACTAAGGTTATCAAAAGGTGGTTTCGTCAATCCTCTTTGTCCCAACAGCCGCCATCAAGCGTTCAAGATTCCGATGATCCAGCCTCTCGTACTACGTTTTTTATTACTAATATTTCGGATAGAGTGACGGGGTTCAAACTTAAGGAAGCATTTCGTCCATTCGTGACTGTGACAGACGCGTGGGTACCTCGAAAGAAGACTGCTAAAGGGGAGGTTTTTGGTTTTGTTCGATGTCAAAAAATCAAAGACCCATATGAGATCTTGCCTACCTTGAACGAAATAGCCATCATGGGTGCTAGGGTTTCGGTATCCCTTGCACTGTTTGATAGGGCACATAAGCGGATTCAATACGGGGATCATCAGCCTGTTTCAAAAGTGTGGATTCCGAGGGACAAGAATGTTTCTATAGAAGATTTTCCGTCGGTGAATGCGGTCTATGGGTCCTCGTCAGGGTCCAAGAAGGTGTTGGAGTTGGATGTTAATGGGGCTCTATATCCAACTCATTCGATCGGAAGGGCTGTAATAGGCATGTGCGCTAACATTTCACGTTTGCATGCTGTAAAAAAGATGGTTTTCATGGCTGGGTACAAGGATGCTGCAGTGTCGTACATTGGAGGACTCTCGGTGCTCATAACGTTCCATGATGAAGACGAGATGCATAGTTTTATTTCAGATAGTGCTAATGTGTGGCAGGAGTTTCTTGTTTCGGCCACGCCTTGGACAGGTCAAGTATTACCGGTGGAGCGCATAGTGGTGTTGAGAGTATTTGGGCTGCCATTGTGTGTTCGGGAAAATGAGGTGTATGACAAGGTGGGTAGTTTGTTTGGGGACGTAGTCTGGCCTTCCGATTTCTCTGGGGATAGTGATGATAATGCGACTGGGTTAACTCATGTGTTGTCTAAGGTCACGTCTCGTATCGACGAAGAATTACTATTGTGTGGAAGAAGAAGTCGTACAATGTGTGGGTTGTTGAAGAAAGTTCGTCTTGGATGCCGGAATTTGAGTTGCCTGAAATAGTTGAGCCTTTAGATGAAATGGAGGAAGGGGAGATTCGGGATCAAATTCCGGTGACGGAAGGTGTGCCTACGGTTGCCGGTAACGTGATTAATGGTAATACGGTTAATCAGGAGCCAATTTCGGCAGCCGTTAATTGCAGAGTTGACTTTCCAAATTCGGCTAATGACGTTTCTAGCGGGACTATTTTGAATTCAGTGGGCCATGTATTGGGTCAGTGGAGGGATGCCCAATCTGCTGGGTTTAATTTTGGGCCTTATTTTAATGGGCCTAGTGAGTTTAACTTGGGGAATCAAGATCCACTAATTACTTATAGTAGGAAGCGGCCCAGACACTTAATTAGTGTCTCCCCTGAGAAGTCGCCCCATGGGAGTTTTCCAGCTGAGAGATGCCCTGACCTGAACAGGTCAGAAGATGTATCAGGGGAACGTACAGAGGAGGCTCCGATTGATTTGCCGGTCTCAGTTCAACCTATACCTTTTCCGACTGAAAACGTGGGGAACCAAACTGCTCAGGAGACGCCGGTTGATCAGGTACAAGAGGCGGTTGACATTAATGTTGAATTAGATGCTACAATCAAGGTATGTGATCTTGTTGGTATGGATTTAAATAATTTTTCGAGTGCAGTGGCGGAGGAGATTGTGTCGGAATTAAATGATGTGGTTAATCAATGAATTTCTTATCATTGAATGTTCGTGGGATTCGGAAGGCCGGTAAACCAGGGTGGGTGAAGTCTCTGAAACAGAGTAGGGGTTTGGATTTTATAGCTATTCAAGAGTCGAAGGTGGCTGCGCCGACTTCGGCTTTGTTGTCTAGCTGTTGGGGTAATTCTTTGTTTAATTGTGAGTATGTGGATTCGGATGGTAGTGCAGGTGGGCTGATTTCTTGGTGGGATCCTGTTTGCTTTCAACAAACAGGCGTGTTACGGTCCAAGCACGTGCTGATCATTTCTGGTATTATGTTGCATTCGGGGGTATGTCTGAATGTGGCGAATGTACATGCCCCAAATGATCCGGTTGCTAGAAGGGTATTTTGGAATGATTTACTATTCTACAGGAGGTCTTTTACGGGTATGTGGCTGTTTTTGGGTGATTTTAATGATGTGACGAGACCAGAGGAACGAGTCAATTTGGAATTTGTGCACCAGAATGCAGCTGCGTTCAATGATTTTATAAGGGAAGCGGAGTTATTTGAATACAATATGGGTGGTAACAGGTTCACTTATATGTCTGGGGCAGGTGATAAATTGAGCAAGTTGGACCGGTTCCTTGTCTGTGGCGGTTTCTTGACTGAGTGGCCAGGGGCGGTCGTGGTAGCTTTACCGCGACTTCTCTCGGATCACTCGCCTATTTTGTTGTCATTGAAGAATACGGATTTTGGGCATACGCCTTTCCGGTTTTTCAACTCTTGGTTGGAACTTGATGGTTTTGAAGATTTTGTGAATCATATTGCAGGTACTTTTGTTTTTTCAGGGCCTGCTGACTTAGCTTTGGCTGCCAAATTGAAGTGGTTGAAGGGCAGAATTCGCTTGTGGGTGTCTGCTCAAAAGAAAAGAAGCGGTCAAATGTATTTACAGGCAAAGGAACAGTTGCAATCATTGGAGGCATTGGCGGAATCTCGTGCTTTGTCTGATGTAGAGCTGGATTGTAGAGCTAATGCAAAGAAAGCCGTTTACGAAGAGGAGAGGTTGAAGGCGCTTGATGCTAGACAAAAATCGCGGGTTAAATGGGCAATCGACGGTGATGAAAATTCCAAGTACTTTCACAATGTTGTTCGGTTAAATACGGCGAGTAATCGGATTCATGGCCTTACGGTTAATGGTAGCTGGACGTTAGACCCGATTCTTATTAAAGATGCTATAGCCGATTTTTACAAAGATAAATTTGCACTCAAAAGGCCTACTCGACCTGCTTTTTCTTGCCCTGGTATAGTTCGCATTTCATCATCAGAGGCTTTAGAGTTGGAGACTGAATTTTCTATGGAAGAAATTACTCAAGCGGTTTGGGATTGTGACGGGGATAAAGCTCCGGGGCCGGACGGTCTAAATTTCGTATTCATCAAGAAGTTTTGGCCGTCTTTGAAGCTTGATTTCTTGCGGATGTTTTCAGAGTTCCATACGAAAGGCTGTTTGGCTGACGGGTGTTTCTCCGCTTTTATAGCGCTTATTCCGAAGGGCCGTGTACAGAATTCCCTATCGGATTATAGGCCTATAAGCTTGGTGGGGATGTTTAATAAAATTCTTTCCAAAGTTTTAGTTGGCCGGCTAAAGAAGGTTATCCATCGCCTCATTGGAGAAGAACAAACGGCGTTTTTGAGCGACCGGAATATCCTAGATGGTCCCATTATTTTAAATGAGACAATTACTTGGATGAAGAGTGCTAAGCGGAAAGGGATGTTTCTAAAAGTTGACATCGCCAAGGCATACGACTCTTTGAGGTGGGATTATTTGGAGGACATGATGCAACAAATGAATTTTTCTCCCAAATGGTGCGGGTGGGTTATGTCTATAGTGCGGAATTCTAGAGCCTCGGTTCTAGTAAATGGCTCTCCGACTTATGATTTCCCTTGCGAGTGTGGCCTTCGTCAAGGGGATCCTTTGTCCCCGTTTTTGTTCATTCTAGCTATGGAAGGTTTATCTAGAATCATAAAGAGGGTTGTTTTTCTTGGAGTTTTCCATGGCGTACAGGTAGCTGGTTCGGGCCCTATCTTATCTCATCTGATGTACGCAGACGATGTGGTCTTTTGCGGGGAGTGGTCCGATGTGAATATCCTTAATCTAAGAAGATTGCTGCGGGGTTTTTACCTGACATCGGGGCTGAAAATAAATGCAAAAAAGTCGCAGCTGTATGGGGTTGGTGTAGAGGTTGAGGAGGTTAATTCGAGCGCCTTGTTGATTAGGTGCTCACCGGGTCAGTTTCCATTCGTGCATCTTGGGGTTCCCATCGCATGCAACATGAACTTGACTCGTAATTGGGAGGTGGTTATTGGGAAATTCCAGAAAAAACTATCGAATTGGAAGGCCAAATCGTTATCATACGGTGGAAGAATCACTTTACTAAAGGCTGTGTTGAGTGCTATTCCACTTTATTACTTTTCTGTTTTCCGCGCACCGGTCCAAGTTATTAGCACCCTTGATAGGCTGAGGCGAAAATTTTTTTGGGGAGGGTCCGAGGAGGTCGACAAGATGAGTTGGATGGCGTGGGACAAGGTTATTGCCCCGGTAGAGTATGGGGGTGTGGGGTTGGGTTCGCTCAAAGACGCAAACTTGGGATTACTTTCGAAGTGGTGGTTCCGGTTCAAAGTTAACCAAGATTCATTATGGCGAAAGGTGGTATGGTCTATTCATGCCGCGAGGAGGGGTTGGAACTTTATTCCGGTGAAAGTGTCCTTAGGCGGTACTTGGAAGCAAATCGCGAGCATTCCGGCTTTGTTGGGTCGACAGAACATTGATGCACAGTCGCTTGTTAAAGGTGTTGTGAAGGATGGGAATTCGATTTTGTTCTGGCTGGATTGGTGGATTTCGGATTCGAGTTTAGCGACTAAATTCCCAGATCTGTTCGCATTAGATAAAAACCGGTTATGCTTGGTTTCGGACCGGATAGACGTGCAGCACCAGTGGGTTTGTGACTGGCGCCGTGTTCAGCTACATAACCACGAGCAGCAGCAGCTTGTAGAACTATTGGCAGTCCTGGAGGGTGTTCGTTTGCAGGCTGGTTGCGACCAGTGGCTGTGGCAGATCGGGTCGGATGCGGAGTTTTCTGTGAAGGCGATTAAAAAAATGCTCTTTCATGCTGCAAACCAGCTGCCGAAAACGGAGTTTGTATGATGTAATTGGGTCCCAAAAAAAGTAGGAATTGTTGCGTGGCGGGCTTTCTTTGATCGGCTACCCACAGCCGAGGCTCTCGTGCGGCGCCATGTTCCGGTTGAGTCACAGGTATGTCGTTTGTGTGAGATCTCAGTGGAGTCGGTAGACCATTTGTTTTCCGGTTGTAGAGCGATTATGGAAGTTTGGGATGCTATCTTCGATTGGTGCAACATACCGAGGGGTTTTATTTTTCATGCAAAAGATTTGGTGCTTCTCCACAAAACGGCGTTTTCAGACTCTCGGAAAAAAAAGGTATTTCATGGGGTGGTTCTTACTACTTTCTGGAGTATATGGCGGGCCAGGAACGACGTGATCTTTAATGCCAAACAACTATCAACCCGGAAGATTTTTGAGGAAGTCAAAGTAATGTCTTACTTGTGGATTTCTAATAGAGGGCGCCTATCAAACATGACATGGGATTCGTGGGGTAGATTTGACACGTTAAGGATGGGGTAGCGCATCTTGTTTGTTTTTGTTGTATGTTTCGGGTTTTGTTTTCCGGATTGCTTGTTATTGCGGGTTGTTTCCCGGTTGTTTGCTAGTTTCTTGCTAGCTACGTAATAAAAGTTGTTTGGCCGTTCAAAAAAAAAAAAAAAAAAAAAAAAGCCTTATCAAGCCTTAATGTATATTACTTTAATTAATATTTAATAACACTTATCCCTCATTTAAAGTTGTTGAGTAAACGGGCCAAGCTCAAGCTTTAATTATCGAGCTCACGAGTCTAAACGAACCTATTATTTGTAGTATTTTATTTAATATATTAAATAATATATAATCAACAAGTCGAGTTTGAGAAACAACCAACGAGCTTGAGCTTTTAAAACAAAGCTCAAGCTCAGCCTCTCATAAGTTAATCGATCTTGATCATGGTCGAGCTTGGGCTCGACTTTGCAACCCTAAATTCAACCAACATCTATTTTAACTTCGGGTTGAGTCCCGGCCCCGTCAATTTTCCGCTACCGATCGAAAAAAATTGAGTCTCCCCCTCCCCGCGATTCAAGAACCAAGCTTCACCCCTATTTTTAATATGTTTACAAAATAATGACAATGAAGTACAAATATAAATTACATACAAAAAAAAAGTAGTTGGATCATGTCCCGTTTAAAGAATTGTGACCTCTTAATTTCATATTAGTTTTAAACGTGTTAGATCAAGTTGCAATGTCAGTTGAAGAATAAAATGGTTTGACCCATGTGTTTTGAGTTTGTAAACGTTAATAATAATAAAATATAACATAATTGAATCAAGAATTATGAGCTATGTTACATGTATATATAAGAGAACATGAACATGGAGGCATTTGAAACACTAAAAGGTAAATGTGCAATTATTGAGCAAACACTCATTGAGAGTAATATCATGCCTCTTTCACCAAGCACATCATGAACATCTTAAGGTGATATATTAGAGTCTGGTTGCCTTAACATGCCTATTGTGTCATAAGTGATGATAATTCTTAAAGAGTGCATAATGGGCCTTGACATATAATATTAGCTATTAAAAGTTAGATAAGGTTGTAACGAGTTATATAAAACTGTCAATGATCCCAATTAACCAAACATGTTGACCCTAAACGGTCATCATTGACCAATATTGACTCTAATTAACCAATGTCGACCCTAATGACCCAATATTGACCTTATGGTATCATAACTTATCAATTTTACACTAAATAGCAATCAATGGCCAATACTAACCTCAATTAGCTAAACCATCATTGGCCAGGTTAGAACGTAATTATCATTGGCCGATGTTAACTTTAGTTGACCACTAATGATCAATATCCACCCTAATGGGAGGATATTGATCCTAACTGACCATTAAGTACACGGAGCGATTGTGTTCATGGTGCCCTGTGATTGTGTTTGTGAGCGGCTAGGGTTGTAGAGGGAGAAAGGGATTGAGAATAAAAAATATGATTAGGGTTTGGGATGAGAAGAAGAGGATTATATATGATGTTTGGTAGGTTTTATGTGATTTGATAAAAAAAATGAAAAATTAAAAAAAAAAGAATTTTACCTCATTATGCCACGTGACACATTCAATGGAGGGTTGAGGTCACCATTAAATGCCATGTCAGCAAACATCAATTCTTTTATATATATTTATAGATATAGATTATAGATTTGGACACCATTTCTAACACCATAAACTCGGAAAACTGGTGTGATAGTTCGTGTGTCCCTTGTTGTAAAGACTCTAGAACTAGCACGGCATAACACTATCAAACCAAACAACATAGTTGTGTGACATTCTGTTAGAATTACCAATACTTTAATGGACATATGTTTTATGTTGAATGTAACCTAGATACTTTGTGTAGATTACTATTTGGTTGTGTTGAACTGTTGATGCTTTGTGTAGATTACTATAATATAAAACGATGTTGTGCATATGTTTTATGTTAAATGTAACCTAGATACTTCGATTTAAGATTAATTTATAGTGAAGATTACATTCTAGTTTGTTTCCCATGTTCTTCAACATTCTGCTGTTGCCATGAATCACTTTCTTTTCTGATTTGGGCTGTTATTCAGGTTTGTTTCCCCATTGATTTTAGTAGGTTAGGGTTTGCCATCCAGAAAGGGGTGGCGGCGCAGCTTGTTGTCCGTCTGCCCACTATCTTGATGTAATTAGTCGCGTTTATGTGTTTTATAATTAATATGACCACATGTGTTTGATTACTAAAAAATAAACAAATAAATATATTAAGCATATTGGTTTCATTTTTTATTTTCCGGGTTTTTGTGTTTGTATCTTGATGACACTAAGGTTTATTATAGCGAGTTAGTGATTTGAGCGATGGATATAGAGTTTTGTGTTATTTAGAAGTGTTTAAAGATAAAGTACAGTTTTACATCCAAATTCCAAAAAACAAAAAAGAAGACAATGTTTCCAGCGCCGTTAACAAAGCATGCTTCCTACAAAACCGAAACGAGCAAGGGACTTCAACTACTATACAGCCATTAACACCAACTCCAACAACCCGTAACATAAATGAGCCAACACTAGGGATGTTCAAATCGCTCGCCGCTCGTGGATCGCTCGTCGCTCGTTCGAAAAATGCTAGAAAAATGCTCGATCGTTCTTCCGCTTGGTTGTATATGAGCCGATTGGTTCGGTTCGGTTTGTAAATGAGCCAAGCACGAGCAAAGGTACGCTCGGATCGGTTCGGCTCGAATAAATTTTTATTTATGTAATAATAAATATACACACAATTTATAGATAAATTTATGGCTTTATATATAAGAATCTATTGGATTTGACTTAGTATATGCAAACAAAATACACAATAAAAAAAATAACACTAAATTTAATAGTAAAACAAATAGTCATGAAGTGACAGTCTTGACTTCTTTATGTTAATAGTCGTCCATCGCTAATTGTCGCTTGATATCACACCTACGTCACAATGCAACAACTGTTGTCTGACGTATGCTCATAACCTCACCAGCCTCAATCTAAGCGTTATCCTTGGACACTGGGATCTCAATATTAGTGTTAGCATCGGACATTTTGACCTTAGTTGTCACCCGACAATGAAAACATCGAAGGAAACATCCCAATTTTATAATCGTCCATATTATTCTCCGCTCGATTCTTGCTCGGTGCTTGCTCGGAAAATTTGCACTCGAAGAATGCTCGTTCGGTTTTCGGCTCGATTGTAAACGAGCCGCTCCGCTCGGTTCGGTTCGGTTTGTAAATGAGCCAAGCACGAGCAAAGCTTCGTTCGGATCAGCTCGACTCGTGAACAGCCCTAGCCAACACCGGGTAACATTTACACGCACTCTAAAAACAAATAAAACAGCTCTTTGAAATGTGCATAGCCATTACATTCTCACAGATCAAGACACCGCAAAAGACAAAGGCAAGCAACACAAGAAGTAAGCAACAAAACTTAAAGAAGCCAACTTTTGACCACGACTATATCAACAAAATATCATCAACCATAAACACCCAACTTTTGCTCAGCGTAATTAATTGGCAATGTTGCTATACAATGGACATGTAATGTCGTGGTATCCAGACTTATGTTATTAGCTTCTGGAAAATATTTCGCGTTATAACTTCTTGAAAAAAATTTGCCTCCTTCGCGCAACGCGCGCGTTATTAATACGCCTAATTACATCAATTCAGTACAAATAGGCATAGTTTAACCAAGTTTCTAGCAAATAATCCAAAACTCAGTTTTCCAAACAACTTTCTAGAATTTATATTATATTGTGGTTAGTCGTTGAAAGTTCAAAAATGATAAAAATTAAAACATAATTCGAGAGAGAAATTGAAAGAAGAATCAAAAGAGAGAGTAGGACAATTTCAAAAATGATAAAAGATTAGAACAGAATTCGTCAGTTACACTACACAGAAAGTAACAAACAAAGCACAAATACGACCGTGGAGTTTAGGAAATTAACACCAGGTCCTTGATGTTTCTAACATGTTATATTATATCAAAAATTGATGCATAAATGATATTTGATTAGTATGGTTATATATTTGGGAATTTATTTGATGAGACTATTGTTCATAGATCCAGCGAAAATGAGGTAGCGTAAACAGTGATATTTTATTTTGATTGCAATTGGGTTATGTTTTGGGCTAAGAAAATCCATAGTGGTTGGGGTTTTAAAATGTTGACTCGTGATTGGGTATGGTCGGTTTTTGCGTTAAAAGAGTTGGACCCGGTTTGAAAATGCACGGATCAGGATTTTGTGCATGCCTCAGATCATCATAATTTGGAAGGTCAAGTATTTTTAACTTGTATCGCGGTTTGATAATCTATAATCTATCTATAACTTATAATAAAAGAATTGAATATTGATGAGGTGACATTCAATGGAGGCCTCAATCCTCATTTGAATGTGCCACATGACAAGTTGAGGTGAGAGTTTTTAATTTATTTTTTTATTTTGTTTTCATCCATTATCCTACACTTATCTAACCCTAATCTCTTTAAGAATTTAGAAACAAATTTAAATTTTTCTCTCTAATGTTTCCTCCCATCATTTTTAAACGTTAATATCTTTTATATACGAGATTTTTTAAAGAAAAAAATTACACCAAATTAACAAGCGTTTTATTATCTTTCCAACGAGTACCATAGTGCTATATAAAAAACGGAGAAAAAAACGACTATTTTTTATGGGGTTTCGTTCATACAGGAAAAAAAACACAAAGTGTTCAGGTTATTTATTAATCATGTTTTTTCTTTTAAACCAAGTTTTTATATACAATGTTGAAATTTAGCCCAATCGCAATGCTATCATTGGAATTTACTCTTCTAAAGATGGATAGGTATACTTCATCAAGAGAAGCTAGGAGAAAGAATCGCGCAACACTGCAACACATGGTGTCAGCTTATAGCAATGTTATTTTTTTATTTATTTAATTACAAGAATAATAATAATTATTACTATTAGTATTTAGTATTATTAGAATGGTTATATTTTTCAACCCCGGGACACCTCCGGGATAAAAGCTAGTAAATTTAATAAAGACAAAAGATGTAACATGAGAAATAATAGATAAGTAGCATTTGCCAATCTAAGCCGAGTCTTGCAATCCTTTGTTTGGGAGATGATTATGTAGTGTGCGCATTGGTGCAACCCAATAGCTCAAATAGCTAAAATCATTTAATTAATATATTGGGCCAAGCCCAAGCCCAAACATAAACAAGAAAGCTCCTTAGGGTTTAGATCCTTCCTCTCTATATATAGAGGGGCACATCCTCACCTCCAAATTATATTGGTCTTCACAATAGCCCCCCCCCCCCCTCCCATCTCTCTCTCTCTCTCTCTCTCTCTCTAGAGTCTCTCTCTTTTGCTGAAACTATTAGCTATGCATCTAAGCCTCGAAGCCTCTAAGTATACGAGCTACTGCGTTATCATACGAGTAGCTCACAACCATGATGGTTCTCACAAACACACCGGTTCTTACAACCGTGTCAAGCCATCAAGTTAGGAAGTCTGATATTGCCACCCACCGACCACCGTCGCCGCTACTCCCTGTCACCACCCACTGCCACCAACCATCATCATCATCACCTCCGCTCCTATTTCATTACTACATACCAAACTGATTGTCTAGTAGATAAATGAAGCATTTTCTTTAATCTATCTTTTTATGTATCTAAAATATTTAAGCTTCACAAAAAAAACACATTGATTTAATAAACCATTCAAGTTAAACTTTAATTTATATAAAGTAGAAATACGTATTTTGAAAAGGAATGTATGGTAAATAAGGTAAACTTGAAAGACACGCCACATTAACCAACCCTGCTGCCGAAACCATACATTGTCGCCCTCTGTTCACAAGTTCCTCCGATCACTGGAAGAGGTAATTACCTACTCCTAATTTGCTCTGATCAGTTCACGTTTTATTTCTGCTTTCGAATGTGTTGTTTTAGGTACAATTTTTTGTATCATTATTCTGTGAAACATGCCTTATCATAAATTTCTTGTTTCCAATTCGTCCGATGACTTTAGTTTTCTTCAGTTTATTACTAATTCATGAATAGTAGTCGGCGTTTTCTTTTTATCATGCTAGTTTACTGTTGTGATTCATGTTTATCTAATGATGTGTCTTGTGAGGTAAAATGATTTTGTTTATTACAGTTAATGCTGATTATTTTGTTTTATTTCAAACAATGACGTTTTGATGATCCGGTATGTATTATAGTAAGAAAGTAAATTACAATAATGATCTGATGTGCTTAGCATGTAAAAAAATTACAAGGGCTACAAGGTTAAGAGAATGAAGGAGCAACTCGTGGGCCATGGAAAGGACGTCGCCAAATGTAAAAAGGTCACTGGTACTGTTCGTGAATTGATGCTTAAAAACTTAAATGAAGCTGAATCAAGTTGTGTTCAAGGTGAAGGTGATTCGTATGACTCCAAAAAAGAGTTGGGTTTCGCGATAGGGCGATTCTTCATAGACGTGGGAATACCATTCGAGATGGTTGATTCCTTATACTTCCATGATACGTGGTGGTTAGCGGTGGTGGAATGGTTGTTTAATGGTGGACGAAGATCTGAGGTGAAGAAGAAGAACAAGGGAGAAGAAGAGAGAAGAAGAAGACAACAGAATTTCAATTAACAGTTTGGTACCTTCCATTCAGTTATTCAGCTTATTTATAGTGGGACAAAGAATGATAAAACATTTGTAAACTTCTCAATCAGTTGTTATGAAGAACTTGTGCTTCTAAACTCTTTTGGTAAAACCGAGATCACTGACACTTGTAGCGATAAAAAGCAATTGAAGAGGCTAAGGAGAATACTAAATTTATACACAACTACGATATGACTTTCCGATTAATGAAAATGAAAACTGATGATTCTCAAATTCTTATCATGGGCCCGACAAGCAACTCGGTTGATTTTTTCACTTCAACAGTTGTTTGCTTTGGAAAACGGCTTTAAAGCGATGGTGGAAACCATCGATTGGTTAGACTCACTATAATGCAGCAGTGTAGAGAGGAAAAGTACAAGAGAGAGCATTTTGGATGACGATTTTCGGACTACAATTGCAAAAATCATCCATGTGGTGAACCCTCTCTTAAAGGTATTAAAAAGCATCTACCAAGGAGAGTCAATTTTAGGCTGTGTGTTTGCTGGTGTGTATAAGACAAAAAAACGGGCTTAAAAAGAAACTACAAGACTAAGATTATTATTGGGCAACAATAGACATAAGATGTAGAATACTTCGTCATCATGTCAACTTGTTTTTATCTAAATACAAAATCTCCAAAACCAACACCGGCTCGTTAAAAGTAGAGCAAAATCGTCATTTTATTCATGCCATGAGAAGTTAGTTTTTTAACAATGAAGATAATGACAATTTGTGAAGTTACAATTTCCTGCTGCTCATATTGTTGTTTTTGTTACTGTTAGTTAAAGCACTTTATTGGAATAACACTAATGAGTTATCTTAATGTATATAACGTATCATCAAAATGCAAAGTCGTACTCGAAGTTTCTACTAAACTTAACACATTCTACAAAAAGTGGGTATGTTGCATCAATTCAATGCCAAAATGACAGGACTGCTTGAATTCAAGCACATGGATGTTGGATTGAATATTACGACAATCATCATGTTAAAAAAATTAATTAAACAATATTGTTCTATTAAAAGAATGACTGAATTAAAATAAAATAAAATAAAAGACCACTTTTACTCCATTTTAAGACTGTCCGTTGTGGCTAGAGATGAGCCATGGCTCTATCCTCTCATATTCCGCCTTGTCACGATTAGGTGGCATTGTGATAAAGCTGTTGGTTGCTCATTTGATCATGTTGTGGCTAGAGGTGAGCAGCAGCTTTATCCAGTTTTTTTGAACATTTAATAAAAAATATAAAAAACGTTATATTACATAAAATTAAAACTTCAATGATAGGTCATAAACTAATAAAATAGAGTAAAAAGAAAAAGTAAAAAAAATATATAAAATAAAAAAGAATAAGTTTTTTTAAACAAAAAAGATAAACTTTAATAATATTAATATAATAAAAAACAGATGTTTTCTTCTTCACTACCCAACACCTTCACTTCTTCTTCTTCAACCTGCAACAGCCCTTCATCTTATTCACAACCAACAAACCCATGTTCATCATCTTCATCCTCCATCTTTTTCAAACACCAAAAATACAGAAAAAAGAAACAAACAAACCTGATTTCTCCTCGCGAGCAGACGTGATCCGGCTCACGTCTGATCGCTCTCACGGTTGTTGACGTGAAGGTATTGTGGTTTCAGCGATCCACATGGATCAGAAACTCATTCACGCCTGCTCGGTCGTGCACCACAACGGACAGTGTAAGTGTTATTTGTATTTGTACAAATTATAAAAACATAATTTAATTTTGATTCATTACTAAAAATACTACCTTGAATTTAAATTATAATCAAAATATTAAACAATCAATGCTAAAATTTCAATGTAAACTACTAAACACTGACCAGTCCAACGGGTTGATGTCCCATTATTAAAGACAAAACTTTTACAAACTAAGATTGTGAGTTCAAGTCTTACAGATACAAGAGGATTAAAGTAAATTCTCTGAAAAGAAAAAAAGTAACTGGTTATGGTTATGCAACATGCAAACTAGTGGCATGGTTATGGTTATGCACTGGCAGCAACCGGCTTCATCTCCCTCTTCTTCCACCACATGTAGCCGGAGATGCAACTTCGCGGCTGCAATAAGAAAATACACAGCCTGTATAGGCGTTAATATCTCAATCACCTCCTTCAACGTCTTTAGTCTAAGCTCATCCGCCATGTGTAACAACTCCTCCATTCCATCCTCCTTCGACTCCAAAGCCAATCCCACTTTTTCCTCATTCTCCCCTTCATCCAAACCGCCATTTTCATTCCTTATCATCTCCGACACTGCATTCGAAAGCTCCACCATGGACTTGTCCGCCACTAACTCCTGCTGCTTCGCCAGTTTCTCACTCAACACTCATTCTTCATATATTATTCTCTTCTGCAACTCATCTATTCGTTTGATCTAATTTGGGCCCAATTCGCCTAGATCACTAGTGGTCGTCATTCCACGAATAAGATCTTGGATTTTGGCTTCTAACTGTATTCCTGATTTGGAATACAACAAATGAATTGTTAAGGTGGGTCTAACATGTGGTTTAAGCTAGAGGTTGCAGCAACATCTTATTCAGATCGAGGAGAAGGATATTAAGGATCTGAAACGTTTTTATAGCAGTGTTTAAGTTGTTAACAACAACTACGGACCACCACCACTACCCCTTTCCTTCTCATTGAACCCTAACCCCCAATAAATTATTTGAATAGCAAATTCATATCAATAAACTGAAATGGGACGGACTGAATCTAGGGTTTATAGTTTTCAGTGAAGAAGAAGAGATAAACTTAATTAGCCCTAAACCATTTCCTACAAATTTGCTCGATTTCTAAATATAGGGTTTGGGGTTGTCGTTGCAGGTACAGAGTGATTATTGGTGGTCACATGTGAAGGGGACATGTGTTTCGAGTGAGAGAGAAGGGTGGGTTGTGGGTTGGTAGTGGTGGCTTGTGGTAGTTTGAGCTGTAGTGGGGTTGAGGGAGAAGGAATACTGTGATGGCGTAGGAGTGGGTGGTGGCAGGTGATGGTATGGTGGTCATGCTGGTGGCGTCGGTGGTGGAAGTGGTGGTGAGAGTGGTGCCGTAAGGTGGTGTTCTAGGTGGTGGAAAGAAGAGGTAGTGGTGGTGCTTAGAGGGAGAGAGAGAATTACATACTGAATATATGTAATTTATAATTTTTTTAAAAGAAGAAAATCTAGCTGGGTTAAGTTCAAAGGACAAAACGTGTAAGATTTTAAAAACATAAAGTATAAATGTAACACCCCATCGTTACGTGTCTGAGATTATATTAATTAATCTATAATTAAATTACTAACTATGAAAGATTATTAAATGATAATTATTAAAACCATAAAAACCTACAAAGTTTGTAGCCATAATGCACATGCTGTAATAATATACATATTACATACACTCCTCCTTTCTAACTCACGCCACCTCACACCTGTCCAAAACCAATCATCATCATCATCATCATCATCATCATCATCATCATCATACTCAGTTAATCCCGCCTATAGCAAAGCTAAGGTAGGGTCTGAGGAGGGTAAGATGTAGACAACCTTACCTCTACCCCTAAGAATAGAGAGGCTGCTTCAAGTGAGACCCTCGGCTCAATGTGATTTGGTATCAAGCCTTGGACATAAGGCACAAAACACTTAGCAATCGGGAGAAACCCGATCAGTGCATGTACCCCTTTGTCTTTTGGCTATCAATGCCATCACATGATGCATGATTAACCGTCCGTCGTTTTTAACGTTATTTTCACGAAATTAGTAAAATAACGTTAAAACTAGTGCAACTTTACTTTTGCCCCACAGGGCCACACATATATACATTATATGCGCACACCGTAAGTGGGGCGTCCCTGTCTAAAAATATTCATCATTATCATCATCCAATTATTGGTTCATGCACCTTCTAATATTATGCATGAGTCTCACACATGCATGCATTCGCTGCCATCCCACCTATACCTTCATCATCATCATCATCATCATCATCATCATCATCATCATCATCATCATCATCATCATCATCATCATCATCATCATCATTTAATCATTTCCTAATGATGACTAACCATCTATATAGTATTAAAAATATTTCCAAGACTTGATCATATGTCTTGCATTGTTATCCTCTCATCATCAACCATTCATCCATAAATAATAAGCTCATAATATACATTCATGCATCAAAGAAACTGATTAAGAGAGATAAGAGAGAGATAGAAAGACAGAAGGTCACGAGAGAGAGTATACGAAGAGAGAGAAAGGAAAGAGTGAGAGAGTGAGGAAGACAACCGGTTCAATAGTATTCTCCGGTCCTTCTCCGACACTGGTAACCTCCCACCTTCGTCCCTCCGGTCCCGTTTGAACCTCAGGCTACTAAACGAAACAATAACAACCGACCCTTTCCTTTCCTTTGCCACCAGTCGGTCATCACCTCCTCCGTCTCCAGTATTCTTCTCCGGTGGACTATCTTACAAAAATAATAAAACCGTAAACCCACTGCTCGTATCCGGTCCATGTCGGTTATCTCCAACAGACACCATCACCACCACCGGTTCTGTTCCGAGCATCCCCGGTAACCCACCATCCTCTCTGCCACTTCTAACCATCACCATCTTCGATGGTCTCCCCCGTCACCAGTCATTTTCTCCAACAACCGATTACAAACTCAACACCCATATCGACCACCTTCTTGTTCCGAGTATATAACCTTCGACCTATAACCAACTGTCACAACCAGGTCTTCATCTCCGGTCGACCCCCTCTTCCTCCCTGAAACCTTCTCCTCCGTTCGTCTTTATCTTCGGTGACGGGTTACGGAAGTCGACCGTTCATATCCAAAACAAACCGACTGTTCACCATTCCTTTTAATATTATAAGAAGTTAACCAGATTCATTAAGTTTAACCCGATTCATTAAGTTTAACCCGGTCCATGCACGTATCCCTCCCGAGATCGAAACCGCCAACACCCGTTTAACATAAGAGACATGAGAGGTTTGTTTATTTATAGTTATCATTATTATTCTTATTATTATTATTATTATTATTATTATTTGTTATAAATTACATTAATAGAGTGACCATCCACATGCTTAACTCCCATACTTCATTACTATTATATTAATGTAGAGGCCTATAAATAGAGCCATTGTATCTTACATTGAGACATCAATAAGAAAACATTTTCCCCATTCTCTCATTGTTCTTTATATTGCTAATAGGTTATAGTTGATATACAACACGTTATCAGCACGAAAGTGCTCGTTTCAAAACCCTAGTTTTTTTCATGTTCCCCGTAAACTCTTATGCCTGTTATTCATCGATTGGTGTTGGATGTATATGGTGTGTATACATCAGTTCTAGTAGTGTTAAGACCGATGCACAAGGATCTTCGCAAACATCGGGTAACAATTACTGCCTTTGCAAACACGACCCAAACTTCTCTTATGGTAGTAAAATGAACAGGTCATGAACCATAGATTTGAAACTCATTATTTTTATCATTTAGTGTCTAGAAATGAGGTTAAATAGAAAAAAAAATAATCTTTAACTCCTTTTAGAAATTATAAGGCAATTTTAACTATGGGATAATCAGCTGTCACAATGATACATATATTCATATTGTGTATAATAATATCCCTGCTAATATTGCATTTACTTGTTGATTATAGTAATCACATCAGATTGTTTTAAATTTCTAATCTTTTGATTTAACTAAAGAAAAAGTATCCTTTTGTTTGCCTAACGAAGATCTGAGACTGTTTGTTAACTATTAATATGGGATTTGAATGCAAATTATATCAACATGACTTGTGTAAAACTATGTTAAGATTCAAGTATGAAATCTATATGCGAAGATATGTATACTATAATTTATTATTCAAGATGTATTATTTTATGGTACTTTTCATCATTCATCAATTTTGTCTTTATGGAACAACAATATTTCGAAAGTCATATATTTGACGATAATGTAGACGTCTAAATGTTTTGTTTGAAAAATGTCTCTATTGCAATTGTATATGATTTGTTTTATCATTCTCATGAAAATTTGTAAATATGCTTTGAGCCTAAAGTGTCATAATCTCTGAATCGCGTGAATTGTGAAAGCTCATAAGATTTAAGATCAATAAATCTTGCATGAATCGATCATGAAACTACATCTAAATAGATGAAAAGATTATTACAAGAAAAGGTAGAGAAACAATTTCCAAACCTAAAAAAAAGATAAAGCGGCAATATTATTAAGAAATATTTAAGCTAGGTTTGAAACGACCACCATGAAGGTTGTATTGTTCTAATCCATTCCCTGAAGTGAATGTGATATAATGATCATTGTAAAAGTCATGACCATGTACATAATTAAGGATAACAATGCCACCATGAAAGTTATGTAGTTATAATCCATTCTTTGGAGTGAATGTGATGGTATAATGATTCGTATAAAGTTCATGATGACGGTGGTTAAGGAAATGATTATGATGCTCAAGGTAATATTGTGATAATTATACAATGATCGGTATAAAAGTCATGATCATGGTGAACGAGGAAATTGTAAAGATCGCCATGTTGATAATATGGTCAAATGTTAATATTGAAATCAATCACAAGAAGTTGCACACTAAATAAGTAATTACATGAGAATAAGATATGGGAAACATGTGTATAAAAAGAATGTTTGAAATAGTGATATACTATTCTCTCGTATTTCTTGTCGTGTATTAGACAAGCAAGAGTGCCATATGTCTAATAATTTGAAGTAACCATATCATTAAGAGAGTATGAAAAGTTTGAAATCATATCATATTCTTGTGATCGAGTAAAGGTAATGATCATGGATTTGTAATGATGAGATCGACCATTTGGAATTGTAATGATGGTCATGTTAATAATGAGATGATGGTTTGAAGATTCCATTCATACTCTCATATCTTTCGTTTGTATTACATACGTGCAAGTAATACATCTATGATCATAAACTAGGAATTTATGGATCATAATTATTTAATTAGTTGGCATGATCGGTAAGACCACACCGAGTCGATGATGATGTGAACATAATGAAGAACCTAAAGATTCTTCAATCTGATACATAGCATGTAATGTTTGCTCTTAAGCGAACTTGTATATTTGCCATATAAAGTAGGCTGAGTATCAATATATAATTTGGAACATGATATCATTTAGTATTTAAAATCGATGCATCGTCTAAATGGTTATCAAGTGCGCAACCTGAAGTTTGTGTGATATGTGGCCTAGCTAATAAGATATCAAGCACATTATTCCAAAATGACATATTTAGTGAATTCAATTCCTAAATATTGAAATACTAGTAGCTTATGTTCATACATATATTGCTTTCATTGAGATGATCACTAAACGTCTACTATTGATTGCAACGTCAATAATCATAAGAGCAAAAAGTTCATGTTTATATTTGATTAAATGTGATTTTACATGCAATAACTTTTATTCACATTAAGCCAATATGTGGTAAAAGTTTCTCTCCATTATAGTTGGTTTTTGGTTAGGAACCAAATATTGCCCATCTAAGATTTTTGTTGTGCGACATATATTTAAATTGATCCACCACGACGCAAGGAGATGGGACCTTAAAAGGTGATTGGGAATATATGATGATTTATAGAGCTTTCAACAAGAGTTTTATTTACATCTCAGTTAATTGATATCCATCTCAATGGATTAACATTCCCAATATCAGGGGGAGATAAAAGGCAGTTGGAAATAGAAATGAATTACAATGAATATCACTGATCCTCGTACTAAACAATGTGAACCAAAAGTTCAAAGGATAATTCATTCATAGATATTAGGCAATTAATTACCAGACAAAATTGATCCACCACGACGCACGGAGATGGGACCTTAAAAGGTGATTGGGAATATATGATGATTTATAGAGCTTTCAACAAGAGTTTTATTTACATCTCAGTTAATTGATATCCATCTCAATGGATTAACATTCCCAATATCAGGGGGAGATAAAAGGCAGTTGGAAATAGAAATGAGTTACAATGAATATTGAGAATCCAGTTAAAAACCAAATTCATGGATCGATTAAGCGAAAACAACTCGGTTTCAGACGGAAGATTCGAGACGAGATAGAAATATACGATAACAAACTCATCACAGATTCGTATTGCCTCAGAAACGGTTACAGACATGATGGGTAGTTCAAGGAACAACCCTTTATAATGTTAAAACGCCTATTTTACCCACATTTGATCATGTTATTGCTTGGAATTGGATGACTACGGATACTTTGGATGCAGGTGCATTAAGGAGCTTAAAACGAAGAAATACGAGCTTTGGAACGGACCGGAACGGGAAGGAATGAGTAAAAGATTAAAGAAGAAAATTGAAGTTTTTTAAGGGCTCCACCGTACCTTACGGTAGCCACCGTAAGGTACGGTGGCTTCTGAGCATTTATACCCACCGTCCTACAGTGTTGTTCCACCGTCAGCTTTAGTTGGCTACCGTACCTTACGGTAGCCACCGAGTGAAGAGGAGGATTATGTAGAAAAGCCAAGGGGGACACATATGGATCTGGGGCAAGGTAGTTCGAGTCATATGCATGGTGGGAGTTTTTATGATTTCACTGAGCGGTCTTATGAAGAAAACTAGGCGTTTGGGGGACGATGCAACAAGTGATTGAAAATCAACGCCCCCCAGCTTCAGTGTTTGATACATGGTCGGGGTCAGAGCGCACTTTATTCGATCATCAGACGATGATGAGCGCAAGTATGGAAAGGACCATGAAACAAGGTTTTGACCGGCATGAGTTGTGGAATCGGGCGCATGCCTATTCCCATGAAGTGGAGGTGAATAACAGGTACATAGATGATCTAAACAGGCGGATGAATGCTGATTGGCACGCAGGAAGACCCGTAGTTACGAATCCACAACCGGCAGATTATGGGTCGTTACCGCCAGACGATGGGAGCATATCATATCCGACTCCACCACTTCATCACTCTCAGTGGATCGATCCACAACAACAACAACAAGCCTCAAATCAAAGTGGAAGTGACAGCGGGGCATTTGGATTCGGAGAGTGGAATGACTTAATGACCTCCGTGTTCGGACCGCCTCAGCCTCGCTATTATTGACCAGGTCGTTTTCCTTTGTACATAGTTGTAGATTGTGTTTTTCCTTTATGTTTTTGGATCGGGTGGATGGGTGGTGTTATCGACTTGATGATGATTTGATTTGGGTTGTGATAGTAGGTGGTGTGATGTTTAAAAAATTAAAAATCTAAAAAAAATATAAAATGAAAATACCAAAAAGAAGTTTGTGGTTTGAGTCATGAAGCTTTGGTTTCATGTTTTTGAAGTAAAGCGATCTTTTCCTTCCAAAGCCATACATTGGGGAAAATGTATCCCAAGTGTGGGGATGGGGGAAATTTTTAATTTTCGAGGTTTTAATTTTTTTTTTTTGAAGTCAAGCTTAAACATTGTGAGAATTGGAACACTTTGAATTAACCCCAATAGACACACCGGCAACCCTTAACACCCGTTTTTATTCTTGGTGAGAGTTGAAGCCACACGTGTAAATAAATAATACCTTTCTTTGAGAGAGTGGCAATGGGTGGGGGTGCACTAGAACTTGTGCTTGAATGCAATTTGAGTCTTTAGTTGGACATGAATGTGGAAAGGATATGGGCATTAGGTAGCTTCGTCTTGTTGAGCGTGAGTGTGGGTTTTGGGGGGTTGGACCTCATAAATTATATATATGAGCATGGTAGCGAGAGGGGCGGGGGTTTGGACATTTAGTTGCCCATTTTTGTGCCTAAAAGCCTATCATTTGTTAACCCTTAAGTTAGCTTCCTAAATTTACACCCAACTTGACCCGGTCTTTTGTGTTTTAGTAGTGTGTTTGTGTAGTAGTGTTATTTGAGTGTTTCAAGTTTGATATATAGTTGAGTGTGTTCCGTATGTTTATGTATTTTGTTTGGTTCGATAGAAAAAAAAAGAAAAAAAAATTTAGCAACAATGAAAAAAAAATGAGCAACAATGAAAAAAAATGATGAGAAAAAGAAGCGATGAAAAAGAAAAAAAAGAGAATTTTATGTATATAGCGGTTTCTATTACGTGGTGTGTGTGTGTATTCGTTGTGTAATAAAAGACCGGGTAAAGTTTGCGCTACTCATACATATCCCACTCCCTACCTTTGCACTTAGCCCCTTAAAAGCCCCTTTGATTTGCATTCATGTTTAGCATTTGTAAGAGGAAGATTGATTTTGTCACAAGCCTATGGTTGTGCAACCACCCGTTTGCCTTTTGTGTGTCTAGCTCATCTTTGCTAGAGCTTACTTGTAACCGAGAGGAGAGATATTGTGAGGGGTGTGTTGATTTGGGTGTTGAGTATGGGTTAGTACAAGGATTACATGTTGATGCTTGAGTTAAAATGATTGCTTGTGTGTGAAAATGATTTTTAGTGGATTGCTTGGGACAAGCAATGGTTAAGTGTGGGGATGTGACGGGTGGTTCAAGGAACAACCCTTTATAATGTTAAAACGCCTATTTTACCCACATTTGATCATGTTATTGCTTGGAGTTGGATGACTACGGATACTTTGGATGCAGGTGCATTAAGGAGCTTAAAACGAAAAAATACGAGCTTTAGAACGGACCGGAATGGGAAGGAATGAGTAAAAGATTAAAGAAGAAAATTGAAGTTTTTTAAGGGCTCCACCGTACCTTATTGTAGCCACCGTAAGGTACGGTGGCTTCTGAGCATTTATACCCACCGTCCTATAGTGTTGTTCCACCGTCAGCTTTAGTTGGCTACCGTACCTTACGGTAGCCACACCGTAAGGTACGGTAGGACCTGCACCAAAAAATGTAACTCCCACTATATGAACGGTTTTTGATGGTCTTTTGACATACTTTCGACTTGGGAATGTTTCTAGACAATATTTGGGCGATTTTTGGCTTGGAGATTGATTGGAGAACTATCTTAAACATTTGGTTTATGTCTTTGATTCCTATAAACAATTCCATGAATGTTATGATGATTCACCAAACTATGCTAGGCTAAACTTTTGGTGATCATTCTTGGTGAAGGTTTTCTCTTAAACTCTTGTGTGTCTTTTCTTGAATTTATAGAATAATAACTTAGTTTCTTTGCGTTGTTATTATGATGTATGAACAATTGCTTGTAGTGTGTTAATTAATTTACCAATTTTTAGTCTTAAGCGTACGTTCTTGGTGTTGCTAACAATCGAGATATTACGGGGAGGATTTGGGTTGGTTATTGATTAATTGGTCATCGGGAAACAACCTCGCGTTAATATAATCCGAATACTTTGTTCCCTTTTATCACAACAATTGTTTTTACATGAGTTATGTCTATGTAACTCTTTCTAGTTGGAATTTTCACACAAGTGTTTAAAGAAACCAGATTCGAGAATGATCATTGCTTTTATAATTTGAAGAAACAAACCCATTTCAATCAGTAATTAATTTTTCATTAAGTTTTAAATCAAAAACAACCAAAACTCTTGATCTTTATTTCTTGTTTAGTAGTTTAATTTTAGTTAATTCGCAGAACTATTAGTTTACACATATTCCACAACACATATTCCACAACACATATTCCACAACACATGTTCCACAAACTCCCTGTGTTCGATACCTGTTTACCACTATCTAATAGTTGTAAGTTGGATTAAATTTACGTGTACCACGACTGCACGTCAACAACCGGTTCCATAGTCTTCTCCGGTCCTTCTCCGACGCCGGCAACCTCCCACCTTCGTCCCTCCGGTCCCGTTTGAACCTCCGGCTACTAAACGAAACAATAACAACCGACCCTTTCCTTTCCTTTGCCACCGGTCGGTCATCACCTCCTCCGTCTCCGGTATTCTTCTCCGGTGGACTATCTTACAACAATAATAAAACCGTAAACCCACTGCTCGTATCCGGTCCATGTCGTTCATCTCCAACACACACCATCACCACCACCGGTTCTGTTCCGAGCATCCCCGGTAACCTACCATCCTCTCTGCCACTTCTAGCCATCACCATCTTCGATGGTCTCCCCCGGCACCGGTCATTTTCTCCAACAACCGATTACAAACTCAACACCCATATCGACCACCTTCTTGTTCCAAGTATATAACCTTCGACCTATATCCAACCGTCACAACCAGGTCTTCATCTCCGGTCGACCACCTCTTCCTCCCTGAAAGCTTCTCCTCCGGTCGTCTTCATCTTCGGTGACGGGTTATGGAAGTCGACCGTTCATATCCAAAATAAACCAACTGTTCACTGTTGATGTATGACCCAGACCCACGATGTAACGTATAATATCATGGGTAAGGAAAAGGATCATGAGGTGTTAACACATGAGCAGATGAAACGGATACTGCTGGAGAATGAAAATGAAGATCCGGGTAACCGTAATGATGATAAGGTTGATTCTCCTGTACCCTCTCCGCTTCGTTCGCCTTCTTCACATCCGGCTCCTTCTCATGAAGACGCATCACACCCAGAGGTCGTTATAGGTGTGAAGGCCACTTCTTCTCGTATTCCGTCCCCACCAATGAAGAAGAAACGAAAGAAGGGTCAACTGGAGCCGGACGTTGAGGAATCAGCAGAAGCGACATCTGGGAAGAAACTTAAGTCTGGAGAAGGTAGTGACGGATCGAAAGAACCTAGTGAGGATGAGATCTCTTATGATGTGGAAGAGACTTATGTTCCAGCTTGGAAGGTCAAGAATGGTGATACGTTGAAAGACAATGCTGTTTGCTATCAGATACTTCGTCATGTCGTTCCTCCAGGTGAATTATCCCGGAACAGGGAGCACAAGGATAAGTTCCCGGCCGAGAATGCTAGCCTTTCGTTCGTTCGGTGCTTGAATTCCGTATCTGATCTGGTTCAAAGTTATCACCAAAAGACGACTCTTGAACAGAATCACCGTGCGAAGGTTAAGTGTTTAAGTGAGGAGTTGAGGAAAGTTAATCACAAGTTGCAGAAGCTGAAGAAGGGGGATCGGTCGAGTGCGAAGAAAGGTAAAGAAGCTGTTCGTGCTTTGGCTAAGTGCAAAGTGAGTCATGAGAAAGAAATGCTAGCTTTAAAAGAAAGTCATGAGAAGGCTGTTGCGGATTTGTCCGCTCAACATGCCTCGGAAAAGAATGAGCTGATGAGCAAGCTTAAAATGGCTGAACAGAGTTGCAATAGCTTATCCCTCTCCTTAAAGGAGCAATCTTCTAAGTTTGGGGAGAACAAGGCCTCTTGGTTGGTGGCCCGGGATAATTATGATAAGGCCTTAGAGGAGGCGGAGAAAGGGATGAAACAACTACAGGTCCTAGCTACCAAAGCCGAAGGGGAGAAGGATCGGGTTATTTCCGAAGGTATCCCCTCTGGTGTATCCAAACTTTTCAAGTCTGTTGAATTTTTGGAGCCGCTCGGTGACATGGAGTCTTTACTATGGAGTTTTGCTTTCCATGATGGCATCTTGGCGGGTTAGTACAAGAAAGATTGTTTTTGTTTGTTTTTATTTTTTTAACTTGAAGTTTTTATAGGTTATGAAGGGTGTAAGACGGATAAGCCGATCACTAAGACCATTGGTTATGACGAGAAGGCAACCGAGACTTACGAGGCCGGTGTCAAGGTTTGGAAGCAGAAGACGTATCCGTTCGTTGAAAGCTTCAAGGGCTTATCTGGCAAGTCCTTTGCAGATATTGAAGCTATGAAGCCGGTCGCTTTACTTGGTTCGGACAAGACTTATGTTATTTAGGAACTTGTTGTTTTGTTATTTGCTATGAACAATTAGTATTCTCTTTCTTGGGTCTGTATGTTATGTGTCTGCATTTTGTTACCTTTTGTGCCCAATACACGTTGGTATGTTTATTAATCGGATGGATGTGCGGCATCCTTTATGAATTTATTTTGTTGTTGGTTAATTCGAAGGGACCACCCCTTTCATTAAACTAGTTGTTTTTAGTTTAAGTAGCGTATTCGAAGGTGCTAGCCTTGATTACCAAACCCTTGTGAGGTTTCGTTCGGCATTACTAGTTGTTGTCAAATTACTTTGAATCATTTAGACACATCAAAAGGGATTGTCATTTACTTTTTCGATCATTACATCATTTTGACAACCATTTTTTATTTAAAGCTAAACAACATTTTTTCGCCCTAGACGAAGTACTTTTTTAGCTGAGCCACATTCCAGTGCCTTGGCACGGCCTTCCCTTCCAGTGTTGACAGCTTGCATGACCCTTTTTGATGAACTTTCACGACCTGATACGGTCCTTCCCAGTTGGGGCCCAACTTTCCTCCTTTTTCTTTTCTACTGGCCTCATTATTTCGGAGCACCAGGTCACCGGGTCGAAGGGTGAGAGGTTTAACTCTTGCATCGTAGTACTTTCGCATGGCTTGTTTATACTTTGCCTCCCGTACGGCTGCTGCCATCCGGTATTCTTCCAAGTTGTCTAGATTATCACATAATCCCTTGTCATTTTCTTCTTCATTAGCTGCCAATACCCGAGGAGACGGGATGCACACTTCAGCTGGAACGACCGCTTCACTTCCATATACAAGACTGAATGGTGTTTTTCCCGTACCCCTTTTTCAGTGGTTCAGTGAGCCTATACTACCCTTGGGAATTCTTTCAGCCAGCCTTTACCACGTTTTCCCAACCTTGTTTTGATCCCCAAAAGAATGCTCCTATTCATCCTTTCGGCCTGCCCGTTGGCTTGCGGGTGAGGTACCGATGCGAACACTTGTTGAATGCCCATCTTTTCACACAAGGTTCTGAAAGGGTTTCTGCAAACTGCATTCCATTGTCGGTTATCAACTTTCCAGGTAGCCGGAACCGGCACACTATTTGCTCCCATACAAAGTTTATGATCTTTTGGCCAGATATAGAAGCTAGAGGCTTTACCTCCAACCATTTCAAAAAGTAATCTACTGCCACCAGTAAGTACTGAACACCCCCCTTTGCTTTTGGGAACAGTCCTAGTAAGTCCATTCCCCATTGATCTAAGGGCCAAGGGGATGAAATAGGTACCAAGTCATGGCTCGGCAACCTCAGGACAGGTGCATGCATCCGGCAAGCTTCACATTTGCTGGCTATGTGGGAGGCATCGGCCGCAAGGTGGGCCAGTAATACCCGAGGTGGGAAACCCGGGTCACCAGGGCCCTTGCCCCAATATGCATCCCTCAAATACCTCGATGCACTTGTTTCATTATTTCTATTCCTTCAGCTTGGCTTACACATCGGTAGGAGGGAGAAAGGTATCCTTTTTTTTAACAAAACCTCCTTGCTTAATTCACACATCCGGCTGCGTTCTTGCAGCTGTTGCGGGTTTTCTGCGCCTTCCAAACCTTTTCCTTCAAAAAGGTCTATCAACGGTTTTCTCCAATCTCCTTCCATGACCACCATTATTTCTTTCGCAGCTCTGTCCGTAACGGATGGTTCTTCCAATACTTCTACCATTACTTTCTTTGTGAGATGTGCAAATGCCAAAGAGGCCACTTTGCTTAAAGCGTCAGCCGTTTTGTTCTTTTTCCTTGGGATCTTGATTATCTCGCAGCGATCGAACCTAGCTTTTAAGTCCCTTACCAGCAGCATATACTTAATCATGGTCACGTCTTTTGCTTCGAAATCATCATTGACTTGATAGCTACCAGCTGAGAATCAACGAAAGCCCGGAGTTCCTTTATTCCCATCTGATGGGCAATCTGTAGTCCTGCGACTAGGGCCTCGTACTCAGCTATATTGTTGGTGCACTCGAAATTTAGCCGTAAGGCATACGTAAATTCTGCCCCATTCGGATCAATCAAGATGAGCCTCGCGCTGGCTCCTTCGCTATTGGAGGCCCCGTCCGTATACAGAGCCTAACCATCATAGGTTCCGGATGCCTTGGCGTCTTCTTCTATTGGTGGATCTATCACCATCAAATCTTCTTCATGACTACTATTTTCCATCAAAAATCGGCCAGCACTTGACCCTTGATGGCAATCCGAGGTTTTTATGTTATGCCGAGAGCTCCCAACTCTATTGCCCATTTGGTTAATCATCCTGCGGTTTCAGGTCGTGACATAACATCTTTTAAAGATAAATTAGTGAGGACAACTACCGGATGTGCCTGGAAGTATCTCCGGAGCCTTCGTGACGTGTGAATCAGTGCCAAAGCTAACTTTTCGATAGTGGAGTATCGAGTCTCCGCATCTCTTATACAACGACTGACAAAGAAAATTGGAGTGAGCCCCTTGGGCCTGTTGGCACATAAGACGCTGCTGATGGCTTCCTTTCCAGCGGCCAGATATATGAAGAGTGTTTCTTGTTCTCTAGGCACGGTCAGAGATGGGATTTCCGCAAGATGTGATTTGATTTGTTGAAAGGCTGACTCTCCTTCTTCGGTCCATTGGAAATCCGTTTTTCGTATGCAGTTTTTCAACGTTTTGAAAAACGGAAGGGACCGTTCTGCCAGCTTGGAGAGGAACCTGTTGAGAGCTCCTAGACGGTCGTTGAGGCTTTGTACCTCTTTTAGGGTTCGTGGTGATTTCATCCTTTGTATGGCAGCCACCTTGTCTGGGTTAGCTTTGATTTCCCGTTTTGCTACCACGTGTCCCAGAAACTTTCCTTATTCCATGCCGAAGAAACATTTGGACGGGTTCAGCTTCATGTTCACCCTTCTTAAATTGTCGAAGGTTTAAGCAACATCACTCAAGAAAGTCGTTTCGTCTTGGCTTTTGATGACTAAATCATCAACATATGCCTCCATGTTCCGACCGATCTGGTCTTTAAAAACCTTGTCAATCAATCTCTAATACGTTGCTCCAACATTTTTTTAACCCAAAGGGCATCTTCCGGTAATAGAAAGGCCCTTGGCTTGTGTGGAAGGCCTTCTTTTCTTCATCTTTTCGGCCATCTGGATCTGGTGGTATCCTTTGTATGCATCGAGGAAACACTTTATGCGGAAACTTGCTACCGAATCAAAATTTTCATCTATTTCGGGGAGCGGATAATGGTCCTTTGGGCAAGCCTTGTTTAGGTCTCGGTAGTCTATGCGTATTCTCCACGATCCGTTCGGCTTTTCTACCATTACCGGGTTTGCTACCCAACTTGGGTATCTGACCTCCTTCATTATGCCTGTTTCTTCAAGAGCTCTAACTTCGTCCATCATAGCGTTGTTTCTTTCGGGTGCTAGCAAACTTCTTTTCTGTACCACTGGCGGGTAAATGGGATTCACATTTAGGTGATGCTCCACAATGTGCCGGGGGATCCCGGTCATATCCTGCGGCACCCATGCGAAGACGTCTAAATTGTTTCGAAGAAAACGGTGTAGGTGCCGTTTGCATTCAGGAGATAAGTTTTTGCCCACGGTAACAGCTTGCTCCGGATGATCCCAGTGAATGTGCCATTTTTCTGGGGCATAGTCTTCGTAACCGAAGTACCCAATTTCAGCCACCTTTACTCGTGTCTCCAAAGTTGCAACACCCCAAAGAGTTGGGAACTTAATCATCCCATGATTAGTGGAGACCATAATTCCAAAAATCCGTATGCCCGGACGCCCGATAAGCACATTGTGGGGGGAGGATGCGGAGATCACTATGAAATTCAAAGACTCTACTCTCATACAGTGTCCGTCATTCAATTCTACAAAGAGTTGTATCCGTCCCCGAGGATAGACTCGTTCACCTAGAGAATCCTACCAACGGGTATGACACCGGGATTAGCCCTTCTTGGACAGGTAGAGGTAGTTGTTCGAAGCAATGTTCATACATGATGTCTGAGGCGCTTCCTCCGTCAATATACACCCGATGTATCAGTATGTCTCCGATGGTCATTTGAATGACTATCGGATCTTCTCGAGCGTCTTCAATTTTCAAGGGTGGAAACGCAAGTGATACCTCACTCCAATGGCAGGACATCCCTGCGACTTCGACCATTACTCTTGGTCTTTTTAACGCCATAGTGGGCCGCACCATCATGACTTGGGCTTCTTTCTGTTTTCCGTCACTCCCCCTTTTTCTTCCCTTGATATCTTTCACCAAGTGAGCTAACTGTCCTGTCCGGACCGCTTCTTCGATTTGTTTCCTCAAGTGAAACATTCGTTCGTATCATGGACTTTGTCTTCGTGAAATTCACAATATTTGGTGGAGCTTTGTTGCTTGGCGGTCCTCCGCATGGGTGCAGGTGTTTTAAAATCTACTCGCCCGGATTCCGAAGCCAATATCTCCTTAGGGGTTTTGTGAGCTCAGTGAACACAATTTCTTTCTTTTCGTAAGGCCTGGGCTTGTTACTTCCTTCCTCCCGTTCTTTCGCAGATCCCTTCGTACTAAAGTCTCTCCGAGAGAATTCCATTCCTCTTTTGCTTCGATCAAACGACCGATTGCTATTGCGGCGGTCAGCCTCGGAGAATATTTTGGAATCCATTGCTTGGGCTGCCTCTTTTCCTCAGATAAAGGCTTTTGTTCTCTGGATTGCTTCTTCCATTGACCCGGGTATTCGGGCATTCAGATCTTCTACCAGCTGTTTGGTTTTCAGCCCATGTAGGAAGCCTGAAATTCTCATCTTTTCATCCGCTCCTCTGACTTGGAGCGATTCTTCTTTGTACCGCTTTATGAATTCTTTAAGGTTCTCACCCTCTTTTTGTTTAATGTTGTGCAACTCCACCGGATCCTTCATGTGTCTCCTCTGTTGCCGAAAGTGGTCTAAGAATTTAGCTTTGAGTTCTCTAAAATCATCAATATTTCCAGCCGGGAGGCTATGAAACCATATTCGAGCTACTCTAGTTAACGTTTGTACGAAAATTTGACACCAGGTAGGCATAGCCCATCCGTCCATTTCGGCAATGCTTTCGAACAGCATTATGTGATCTTCAGGATCCATCGTCCCGTCGTAAATTCTCATGTTAGGCGGCATCTTGATCTTGACGGAAGTTGTAAATTCGGTAATCCTGGGCGTGAACTCGGAACCCTCGGAGGGCTTATATGGCATTCTTAAGTCACTTTGTGGAGTTGGTATAGTATGCACAATGACGGAAGGTGTTGTGAATGTGGTTAGTGGTACCGTGGTGTGACTGTAGGATCCTCGGGTGTTTTGTTGTATCATTTGTGCGAGCCAAGAGGCTGGGGTGACGGACGAGATCGGTGTGGTCTCAGTTGTCATGTTCATAGATGGGTGGTCGGATGGTGCCCCTTCATCATCAAAAGATAGCCGAAGGGACAGACCCCTGGTCTTCTCAGCCCTTACGTACTCGTTCATCATTTGACGAAGCTGAAGGAAGTTGGATTGTACCAATTCTGGTGTTACGATTGGAGCCACGTCCGGAGTAGCATTACCAAGTGGACTAACACTACCTACCAGAGGTGGGGTGATATTACCCGTAGGTGGTGGTTCTGACATTGAATGTGGTGAAAAGCTCTCCTTAAGTGGTTCTACTCGGCCCCACGGTGGGCGCCAATTTGTTGATGTATAAAGATTAGGATTGGATGAAAGGTAGTCTTCGGAAGCAGAGAATACTTCCGAAGGGAGTTAATGTGGTTTTTTGTGCCTTCAACTACCAACTGTCATTGGTATTTATAGTAGCCTTCAATGCCCATGCATTAATTGCATGTTATCATGAGGTCGGCTATGACGGCGATCTAGTTACTGTTCCGGTTGATTTAGGAATGGCGTATATATTATTTTAATAAGGTGCGGTCATAACCATTGGTGTGTGGCCGCCATTTACCATTATCCTTAGGTTCATCCGTGTCAGGTTTTGTCCCTTCGGTATTTATCCATGGGGTAACGTCGCCTCTTGCTTAGACTGTTGGTTTTATTGTGTTTCCTTTTATTTTATGTATTATCTGAAGTATATTTCGTTTTCCTCGTTCGTCCATTACCTATTTGGTTCAGCTAGTCTACGTTTCATCCGGAGCTACTTGTTTGATAATTCATTTTAGTCATGTGTTATTGGTTTGGCAAATTTTAATCCGTTTCGATGACTTATACTTTTTGGTCGGAGGTCTTGGTTCGGTGTCCGGTCAGGGACCTACGTCATCATTCACCATTCCTTTTAATATTATAAGAAGTTAACCCGGTTCATTAAGTTTAACCCGGTCCATGCACGTATCCATCCCGAGATCGAAACCGTCAACACCAGTTTAACATAAGAGACATGAGAGGTTTGGTTATTTATAGTTATCATTATTTATTATTATTATTATTATTATTATTATTATTAATATTATTATTATTATTATTAGGCGTGATACGTGTGGGACGATAATATTAACCCGATAAACCAGATAACACGATAATTATACAAGTATATAAAGGAATATAATATTAAAGGATGTCCTCAACGTTATCACGTGTGCAAGTTGTGCACGCGCTAATGTTTATAAAGCATAATAAGTACATAATTATATCTTGGAATACACCGATAAGAGATACACTACAAAACTCAGAAGAATATAATAAAGGTGAGTACATGATCCTTTCCCCGTTTTATTATCAAGCTTTTGGGGTGATTACATGCTTATCCAGTCATTATCAAGATATTTTATATGGTTTATATTATAGAAGTATTATCGAGTTGTTAATAGAATTATTATAATAGAATATCATCGGATCATGATCATGTCATATAATAGAAATCAGTCGAATAGAAATCACGTAGAATGGATCCATTCGATATCAAGTGAATGTATTTTCTGAACCAATTAGAGGTTTGGAACCATTATAGAGCATTAGTATGGTGCTACCATCGATAATACATTCTACCTTAGAACGAGCGAACCATAATGTTGAGTTGCATGTTTGTTAAACTTGAGTTATTATTATATCAGTATGTCTAAATCTCGGCATGTCTCACTAGTATGAAAATACTAACGTACGTTAAGCATGTGGTCAAGTATTTATACAAGATTTTAAAGAGAAAATTGACGAATAAAAGATCTGGATAAGAAGAGGATGCTATGGCTACATTTTATGTATTTCATTATTATTGAAATTCAGTTAAATGTAATCATTACAATTAAATCTGTTAATGCTAATCCGCTGCGTCACTTGGGTCGTTACAACAAATCTCATCAATTTTAAACGTAAAGGACAGTCATTGAAATTTGATATAAACGTAAATGACAAAACTTGTATTTGAGTCCATTATTAAAAACAAAACTTTTACAAACTAAGGTTCTGAGTTCAAGTCTACGGATACAAAGAGGATTAAAGTAAATTCTCTATAAAGCAAAAGAAAGAAAAACAGTAAATATTGGTTATGGTTATGCAACATGCAAACTAGTGGCATGGTTATGGTTCCCACCGGCAGCAACCGCCTTCATCTCCCTCTTCTTCCCCCACTCATGTAGCCGGAGATGCAACTCCGCGGCCGCAATCAGAAAATACACAGCCTGTATAGGCGTCAATATCTCAATCACCGCCTTCAACGTCTTTAGTCTCAGCTCATCCGCCATGTGTAGCAACTGCTCCATTCCATCCTCCTTCGACTCCAACGCCAATCCCACTTTCTCCTCAGTCTCCCCTTCGTCCAAACCGCCATTTTCATTCCCTATCATCTCGGACACCGCATTCGAAAGCTCCACCATGGACTTGTCCGCCACTGACTCCTGCTGCTTCGCCAGTTTCTCACTCAACACTCGTTCTTCATATATTATTCTCTTCTGCAACTCATCTATTCGTTTGATCTGATTTGGGCCCAATTCGCCTAGATCACCAGTGGTCGTCATTCCGCGAATAAGATCTTCGATTTTGGCTTCTAACTGTATTCCTGATTTGGAATACAGCAAATGAATAGCTAACGTGGGTCTCCATCCGCCTATCCATAAGAAGGCGTCCTCCAGTTTGGTCCGCCACGTGGGAGCAAACATGGAGATGGCGTCTAGTGTCTCCCATCTGGATTTGGCCTGGTAGTACTCATCATAATGTCTTAGTATCCTATTTATTAATGGAATCAGAATAGTAGCAGCGTCGTCGTCGTGTTTATTGGTGTTGTGCTTGTGGTTTTCAGCTACTACGACTAGCTCTTGCAGGTAGGAGTTTTGCTCGCATAGCCAGCACTCGAAGAAGTTGTGGAATGTTTCACGGGGAGGGTTATCAGCATGCAGTGCTTGGGCCATGAAAGCTCTACTGTTTGGCATAACTGACATGGTGACTATATGTTATGACAATAAATGTATGTATAAGTTAGGTGTAGACAGGACAAGTGAATTTGGAGGTGATGAATCACTTGAATTTGTAGACATTGGAACTAGCTAGGGGAGAATTAATTAATTAATTAATTGTTTTTGTATTTTTGTGGGTTGCCCAACTTGACTATATAATCCATGGGCGAATACTGTTGGCGATCTTAAGTTACAATTTTTATCCTTTTACTTGTTACTTTTTGTGTTTTTCCATGTTTTGGTTTTGATTGATTTTCCATGCTATAGTTTTATTTATGATTACGATTTTAATTGTGATTTTGTATTTAAAGAAATAATAAAGAGATGAAAGAACCATCCTTTAAGAAATATTAAATTAAAAAGGTTTAAAAATTGTTATTTTTTAATGGGGTACAAAAGTATTAAGGGTTGGAGGTTTAGGAAAGTAATATAAAGGGAATGGTGGTAAACAGAAAAGTTGAACTTAAATGGTATTATTGGAAGAAATTTGAAAGAAGAAGGATTGAAAATATTAATTTTTTTACAAGTTGAATGAAACTTAAGAGAGAAGTATTTAGCTGACAAGGTTACTAGGTTAGGTTCCCATTTGAAGCTTACACAACGTTCATTGCAAGTGGTCCATTTTGCATGGCCATGCTATTTAATTTCCTTGTTTTGCCACGGGGAACATTCATTTTTTTTTTATTATTTAACATTGTATACGCTTATTCTATACTATAATAACAACAAAAAATTTAAACTTAACTATTCTTCGGTATGTTTGAAATTAATATATTGAATGAATAACTAAACAAGTTAACTATAATAATTTAAACTCAAAACGTATTGTTTTTGGGATATGATAAGTATATAACGAATGTTGTCATATTATGATTTGAAAATATGAAAATTAGGTAATTCTATTTGTAGTACTTTTATAAACAAAATTTTAGGAAGATTGGATTTAAATACCCTCAACTTTTAGAGTTTGGCCGGTAATACTCCCAACTACGAAAATATTTATCAGCACTCGTAACTTTTAAGGTATTTTCCACTGGCACTTCCAAACTAACACTACTAGAAAAGTAGGTTTTCCCGACCGCAAATCCGGTCGCAAAACAGTCGAAATTGCCCTTTTGCGACCGTTTTACGACTGGAAATGAAGTCGGAAAAACACCCGACGCAAATGACCTATTGCGACTAAGTTGCGACCGAAGTTAGTTTTTTGTGACCCACATTTTGCGACTATAAGAGCGGTCGCAAATTTTGCGACTGTTTTCCTACTTTATGAAAGTTAGTTTGTGATTACAAATCTGCAACCGTTTTGCGACCGCTTGCCTTGCGACTGCGTCGCGACTGCTTGTCTTCCAGAAAGTCGCGACCACTTTTATGGTCGCAAAATGTTTTTCTTATTTATTTTTTTAGCTTTTTTAGCTAGTTTCTATATTAGCCCTGCTTATAATGGTCATATTTAAAATTTAACCATTTTTCGAATTCTCAAAGTTATTGTAGAAAACATTCAATTGAAACATCAAATATCCGAGTTATCAAAAAAAAATATATACATATTCAAAATAAAGTGATTATAACCTAACTCGATGATTAGACGTTAAAATCTAACTTTTAGCATCGCTTCAACCATTTACATACTTCATTAGAGTATTAAGATGTGCTCTGCTAAAGAATGAGATCTACAAGTTGTCCTTGAACCAATTTAAACCTCCCTGACCTGCAGCAGTATGAAAGAAGCGTATGTTAAAGATTCAAACTTTTCATCATCACCTGCATTCTCCCTACAATGCGTAGCATTTGTAAAAAACAAAATCAAATATTTAATCAAGCAACCTTATGCCCCTATAAGAAAACAAGTGAGCTCAAAGCCCCTGATGGGTTTGCTTTAACCTGCAAAGCAACCAAGCATTTCAATATCATCCCGAATCCTGCCAACATAAAGTTATGAAATTTGGAAGCCACCAAATGACAAAAAATAACATTAGTCCATCACCTCATTATTAAGTCATATAAAGAATATATATTGGTTTTAAAAGGCACGACTGCACGAGGCGCAACAAGGCCAAAAATAAGGTCCACAAAGCCCAGGCGGCAAGCATCATGTACACCAGTCGTAAGATATTTATATAGAGGTCAGAACCTCGATATACCTTGTGCCTCATGTGGTCAGAGGCGATGACCACCTCGCTTGAGGGCTCCTTGTGCCTCAAGCGCGCTTTTTCAGAACCAAGAATTTTATTATGAAGTCTTAGTTTAAGACAACAATCAACATAATAGATAATGTCAGTGTGTGCAACAGAACTACTTACATTAAAGCAACGCACCATGACTGCATGAAATAGCCATTATCATTAGTTTGTTTCACTTGTGGCTTAACATTATCTAATCCATGAGTCAGAGCCATCTGGAAACGAAGTATTATGTCTGGATAAACAATAAATTTAGTTCAGTAATTAATAATTTAATCACCTTTTCCTAAAACATTGATTATGGATATAAATATATATAATAGGCGTTAGATTCTCTCTAACTAGTCAAATTAATATATGCTAATAAACAATAAATTTAGTTCAGTAGTTAATGTCATTAACCAAAGTATCTTTTGGACCAATTAACATTGCATAAATTCAAGCATATTCAAGACCAAAAACTAAAACACAAAAATTGATATCGAATAATTAAAGGATAAAGGACCATCCATATGCATAAATAGGAGCATACATTACCTTCCCAAACAAAAGCCAAGAAACTCACAGTGGCCATCCTTTACTTGATCTAAATCAATTAGTGAAGCTTCAAGATTATGTGACTGAGCTTCAGGTACACAACATAGGACTAAAAAAAGTAAAAGGTGAGAAAAAATGTAATGAAAATTTTAAATTTTGAATTCAGAAGCATAATCAGTATTTCAAAAGCAATGACGGATGCTTAACCTTTTAGTAGCAAAAGAACGAAACATAACCCAAATTAACTCTTTCCCACATACCTGAAGAAGAGGGGGTATTTTATATACAAACAACATGAAATGGTTCAACAATTTTAACAGTCCTTCATATACAGATGGTAATGTTCAAGGTAGGCCCTAATACACATCGATGTTCAATTTTAAAGTTCAGACCACTACAAGGTAGTGATGGTTCTCATTTCAATATAAACCTAATTGGCCCTTTGTTAGTAAACTGGTGAAATTATCACCTTTAATGTTTTGTTATCTGTTCTAAACATCCAGCAGGCCTTTTAAGAGAAACCCTAAACAGGTCAAACTTTTTCTCATTAGACTAAAAAAACGTGTGAAACTTCTCTTATGTCCTTCAACAATATTACACAGTCGCGTCTTGATATATTTCTGTGAATTTGGCTGGAAATTTAAATTTCTATAACTTTTTTTAAATGATTTAGTTGTGTTTTTAAGAATAATGCCTCAGGCAACTAGACGAATCTATGGTTGCTACTTGTTTAAAACACAGAAAGGAAAACAGGTCTATTATGGAATTTAAATTCGATAACCATAAGTTGAAACAAAATGAAGACGAGAACATAAAAAGTTCAAACATCAAAAAACTTTATCATTGAATATGAGAATGTACCACAGATAAGAAGTCTTAGCCCCAACATCTATCTAATAAAGTTATGAGTTAAGACGTACATTATTCAAAATATGGTAAATCAAAATCACCTAGGGAACCAAACTTAATAAATATGGAATACACCAACAACATGTTAGTAAACATGAATTAAAGTACCATTAATCAACTAACCTCAGTTACCTGCTGGACCATTATCAGAGAAATGCTAAATTAGGAGTAAAACAACATCATCAAGGGCAGGCTCATAGATGGGGAGCTGATCGCTGTTCCAGGCGGTGATATGAGGGACAAAAATATCAACTACAGCTACTTCAATGTCAGGGCATTTGAGCGCTATGACAGCCATCGTGGAACCCCAACATATCCAGCTCCAATACAACAAATCTTCACCATTTCTGCGTATTCTCAATACACAACGAATCAGAATAAGCATCAAGTCACATAGAATGCAACAAACAGAGGATTCAAAATGAAACCAATTTGCACAACCTTAAAGACTTGAAATCTTATGCTTAATAAAATTATCATAAAAGAAAATTTTATTGTTAATTTTGTCAGCTAATGCATAACGACAACCTCACGTGACCATGTCATCCCAAAAGTCAAATTATAGTCAATACTCAATAGTATGGTGATCCAATTTGTGCTATATGATTGAACCAGATCTACATTCACAAAGCCTCCCAATACCCTAATCTAGCCAGATAGTACAACAGAACGAAAATAAGACAGAAAGAAAGAAAACACTTATTTACATCAGCAGCCTCAACACGGGCACCATTCTGCAACAAGACATCTGCAGCCGCAACGGAACCCCGAACAGCAGCCCAATGCAATGCTGTCTGCCTGACGTTATCAACAGCATGTACATCCCCACCATGCTATACCATCAAAAGTCAAAACAAACAGTTGATATGTTATTCTTTCCAATGTCAGATCTAGTTAGTTAAATATGCGTGCGTATGAGGAGGGGAGGGGATTAATCGGAGTGACTAGGGAATGTTACAACATTGGGAATTGGTAATACCTGAATAATACAGTGAGCAAGATGAGGAAAGTTATTAAGAGATGCCCAGTGAAGAGGGTAATAGCCATTAGCATTAGGGCAATTGGTAATACCTGAATAATATAGTGAGCAAGATGATGTTTTCTCACTCAAATCTTTTTCCAAAGAGCTAAATGCTTCCCTAAGGTGGCAAGCCAAAGCAAACTAGAACAAATAGTTGTTTCGTAACAAGTAACAACACATATCAAACCATTATATCTCTATAGTTGGAGTATGATCCCCATTCTTGTTCATTATGATTGTGGTGGTGTGTATGGTGGTGGTGTGTAGGATGAAGTTTGAGCAAGGTAATTGATTGGGTTTTTGGGTGGTTCTAATACACTTGAGCTACCCACAGTAGAAGATGTACCAGCATGATACAACTCTGGGTTCTGAGGAATTTGTGATCTCATAGCTTTCCTCTTCTCTTCTATCTCTTTGTTTTCTAATTTCTGAATGAATTCATTGATGGTCCAGTATTTATAAGCATCTTTCTCCTTTAAAACCTCAATGTGTTGATCCCAATACGGTGGTAAAGAATCAGCAAATTTATCCACTAAGTCTGACATCGGAATCTGAATCTCATAGTTGGACAATTCAGTTAACAGATGACAATATCTGGGAGTTAGCTCCTTCAGAGTCTCATTTCCAACGTAACTGAAGTTCTCAAATTCCTTCTTCAATTCTTCAATCCGCAACCTTCTCGTTTTCTCATTACCATCGTGAAGATTCTTCAACATATCCCACAGTTGTTTGGAAGTAGTACAAGATCCAAACTGGTGTAGAAGATCATTAGTGATAGCTTGAGTTAGTTGAGAATACGCCTTTTTCTCCACCGCAAACTTCTTCTTTTCATCTTCAGCTAAACTTTCAAGCGGAATCGGTTCACCGGCATTCTCCAACACTGGTGCAACATATCCCTTAGTAATCATTTGCCACGCTTCAGTACCTTCAAGTCCCATCCCTTCCAGATGAATCTTGAACTTTTTCTGCCATTGATTGTACTCTTGCATCTCCATCAGCTTCGGTGGTCTGTTCCCGGTCCCTGAGGACAAATCATTTATTAGAGTAGATATAGCATTTGTAGTTTGAGAATGTACCGCCGCTGCTGCTACACCCCAATAATCAGTTGGTGGTTGTTGTGGAGGCCGAGCAACACTCTGTGGAATCGAACTACTCATCGCGAGATAATTGATTGGCTGCGATGGTTGAGTATTCGACTTCTGAGCAGCTACAGTCCAAGGGTCCATGGTAACGTGTTGTTGCTGTGTTGTACCAGGCCTAGGTGTTGTCGGAAATCCCCACATATCGTCTTGGAAGTTGGAAATACGAAAACACTTAGAAAAATATCAAACAAGTTCTACGTTCGTCCTTGTCCTTGATAGCGTGGGTACGAATGTAGAAAGTAACCCAGGTTCGACCCAAAAATTATATACGAATGTAGAAATGTAAAGACCAAATTCACTTTCGACCAAAATCAATCCCACTTTCGACCTCACGTTCGGTCGAATGTAACAATTTGACTCGAATGTGAAAACTCAACACAACACACTTCTAGGTTCGACCTAAAATAGACACTTTCGACCTGAAATATGCTAGGTTCGACCAGAAAATCACACTTTCGACCCTTGCTCTCTAGGTTCGACCTGACCCATTTGAAAAACGGTTATTCTTTGAAAATCAGTTAATTTGATCCCAATTTTTCAAAAGTTGATGAATTTTGATGATGTTTATCAGGTTTTGCTTCGAAATTGATTTGGAACAACTTTAATGAATCGAATTCTTGATTTTATCCATGAAATCTAATCCAAATCATTCAATTTTCATCAAAAACCATTGTTCTTTGAAAACAGAAAAACTTTGATCAAATTTGGGTCCAAATGAGTTCAAAAACTATCAAATTGTAGTTGTATGATCTGTATAGGCTCTGATACCACTTTTTAGAGGATTGTTTGGTCAAAAACAGATTGGTTTGATCATACAAGCCTACTAATCTAGTTGCGGAAACCCTAGATCTGTTACAATATGATAGTTAACGAATCAAACACACAGATTTACCTTTTCAATATCCATATTCATTAATTACTTGTCAAAAGATGTTATCAATAACGATTACAAGTCAAACACAACGTTTCACAATAAACACAAACCCTAGAGAGCACCTAGACTGAACACCTTGACTCAAATGACAAAAGTTACATTGTAAAATAAACTTTAAGCTTATATAGGTCTGCAGGTTCGCCCTCAGCGTTAGGTCGAATGTGGAACTTTTCCACATTCGCCCCATTGATCCGTACGAATCAGGAACCTTATCTTCATTCGCCCAGTCTATGTCTACATTCGCCCCCAATTCTTTACATTCGACCCAGTTATATTCCACTTTCGCCCCTACGCTATCACCAAAACAACTTTGATTTTGCAATCCAAAGCACTAGTCGCACATTATGCACTAACAAACGTCCAAAGATGAAGCAGAGTATGTAACAGCACCAAGTTGTTGTTCACAAGTGATATGAATGCAGATCCAACTGAAAGACTATGGATTAAACATTTCAAAACATCATTTATGTGTTATTCCAAAAATGCAATAACTATAACATCAAATCCAGTTCAACACTCAAAGACCAAGCACATAGATATCAGATATCATATAAAAAAAAGAAAATGTAGAGAAAAGTGATATAGAAATGTATTTTGTTCCCACGGCTGAACAACTTGCTGATATTTTAACCAAGCCTTTGGATGAAAAACATCACAGCTATATCATAAGCAAATTAGGTATGCTAAACATGGATTTAGGTCATGAATCTGATATAAAAGTAGCAGAAGCTGGACTTAATATCAATGAGTCAATTTTAGATGACACGGAAACAGAGAAATCTAGAGAAGAATGTCCTGTGAACATCTAAAAAATTGAAACAGTTATCTTAAATGAAAAGCCAGAATCTGGAACAAAAATCTCAGATAAAAATGAGAATTCTGGTGAACTGTTAGACATATCCAAGAAATCTGGAATGGAAACTACTGAACCATCCCAGATATCTAGGAGAGAGAAATGAGACTCATAAGCCATGCATGCATGCACATAAATATCTATAGTTATAGCATATAAGTTTAACTACTTTTATGTCTATTTTTGTTCAATTCTTCTTTAGGTATTAACATAATTTGTTTTTACATTTTTAGAAGATAATGATCAGTTTTAAATTAGTTTTTATTTTCGTATACACTAAGTCTAGTCTACAAAAAGAGTAGCTTTGCCATCTGGAGAATAAGTAAATGGAGAAAAGTAGTCATTAATGCAGGGTCTCTCACAAATATTTCCATATACCAAAGAGTCTCCTAACATAACTACTTGATTACATAGATCAACTCAAGTAAGGGGCGCAAGTGGATCTTCCATATCTACCATTAACGGGACAAATTGGATTGTCCATAAATATACCCACACTTCGGTTCACTTTCACTACACATTCTCTCTACTTCTTCATCATCTCCAAAACAAAACCTTAACTTGTTATTTTTTTTAACCAAAAATTGCATTAGAGATGACTCATACACACAATCTCAAAGTGAGGACCAGCTTGAATAGAAAGTTCAAGGTGTGCACTTCAATGTTGGCCTATCTCTTGAAGAGCCCCATTGGATTTGCTATCAGTGTACACATTGATGTGTATACTAAGATCCTTCACCAGTTCTAGAACATAGTAACTACGGTCAATGATGACCTCGGAAACACTGTGCTTGAGGCTATTGTCCTGGGTGTCAGGATAGTAATGAATGGGCATACCATCCGGAGTGCTCTTCACCTCAATGATGATTGTGACACTTTGAGAGTCCATAGAGACAAAGTCGCCAACACCTTCAAGTTGACGGGATACAATGGTGTCCAAAAAGCTCAACAGGTGGAGAAGACTGTCCTAACCTTGTCTTGGCAGTTTTTGATGAATCGGGTTGGTGTCTACTTTAGCAGAAAAACAACCAACTTTAACCAGGTTTCTCTGAGAATTCAGAAAGTCATTGACTCATTAGTATGGGGAGAACCTTACAACTACTCATGCTATCTTTCGAAGGACATGAAGGAGAAAATCTACACCAGAACCAAGTTCCCGATGTATCCCAGATTTATGACCAAGATCATCACAAGTCTACTAAACTTTGGGTGTCTACCAAGGGGATTCATCACGACCACCAATACGTCCACCACGTTGACCGCCATGAACTCCTGACATCTTCTGGGATTCACGAAGAATAAGATATTCAGAACCATCACTAGTACGAAAACACTAGTAATCATGATATAGAATCAGCCCGATCCGACCAATTTGCATCGACTACAAACCATCCGATCAGGATATCTGAATTTATAAGAATCTCCAAGTGAACAGTAACTTAGAGGTTTACTATGACGAGTACAAGTGCAAGATAGTGTGTGTAGGCAGGTGTGTCCATTGGAGTATAGAAGGGAAATGTTCGAACCCTAAACAAATCTCTAGAATACGCCAAAACCACTCCAATGTACACCACCGCCGTACAAGATTAACAACTAGCCTCTTCGTCTTCAAATCCCGAAGAAGAAGGAAAGATAGAAATAGGAGATAGAAACAGATATTAGATAAAATGGATGATGCAACATATAATTGATGATGATACCGATACCCCAGTAACGTTAGTAAGTTTCCCACTTATTAAGGCTCATAAGTGTGTGACCGTCTAGTGTGTGAGACTCGGCTATAGACTAGACTCCACATGCAGTCCTAGTTCACTATAACCTTTGCCTCTGATACCAATATGTCACACCCTCAAATTCCACTTGCGGAGTTTTATCGCGAAGTGTGTGACATATCAGGATCCAAGTCAATGGTCACAATAAACGACAAATGTATGATACGAAAACAACGTAATAAAACCAACCAAACAGTTTAAAAGTATTAACCATTACAGCGGAAGCTTAAATAATTTACAACCCAAAATATAAGAGTTAATAGTTTAACAGTTGTTCAAAAACTATGCAAATGATAACAAACTACGTGGGACTCCGTGCGCCTACTCCAACCGTGCTACCTTAGCGACCTTAGAAAACATGCTAAATGTGTCAACATAATATGCTGGTGAGTTCACGGGTTTTACAAAAATGGTTTCCATAAGTAAGAAAGATCATTCCCGTTACTACTATGTTATATGAATGTTAGCTAGACGTTAAGTATGTTACTACTGCAATTGAAACCATTGCTGACTATGTTACCAATAGTGTGTACCCTTCGGACTACCGTCATCCTTGGTAGGTCCTGTGTGTTTGAGACAATATGCACCCGTCCGATCTCCAGTCGACCCGGGTGGGGTTTGTCATCCTCGCTATATACCCATATTAGTGGCTTCCTTGGGATTTAGATGAATCGCATAGTAAAGAAATGATAACAATATTAAAACATAATCTTTAAGTAACCAAAATGTGTAGCATGTTTCTCCCCCGGGAGAATATATGTAAAAGTGGGGCCGTGACACTCACCTTAGGTTGCGTTTCTTCAAAAACAGGTTAATCACATGTGATGATAGTCCCTAACACCGGCGACCTATCATAAAATGTTTATACGTTTCTTGACTAATAACCCGTAGGTTAACTAGTCCCTGATTTTCCAGACCATGACTACGTATGATTGAAAACGTGTTTGAATGTTTGACTAAACCACACAAGACAAGACCCAACATCCCGTTGGTGACCCGACATCCCCGTGTTAGCCGAATACAAGTAAACAAGTAAGCATGTGTATATATGCACCTAATACGAATAACAATTCACAAGTTCATGCATGTAGTTCACATAATGCACGTATAAGCCCTAACGCGTGTTACGAGGTTCCTAGATATGTTATGGGGTTCACAATATGCTTCTAGGTGTTAAAACATGTTACGGGGTTCCAAAACGCACTTCCGGCATCTAAACGCACGACTAGGATAAAAAATACACGACTGGGCATCAAACAGGTGACTAGCTAAGCTAGTCGCCCCTTATGGGCACGATTAGTCCTCCACAGCTAGTCGGCTCTCAGGCACACGACTAGCTTAGCTAGTTTCTGCCTGCAGGCTGGCGGTTCTTTTCGCACGTGAAACCCTCCAAATCAAATCCAAATCGAGTTGTAACACCCCCAATCAATCCCGAAACATTAAACAAAGCATTCCCATCAAGAATCCCCCAAATAATTGCTCGTTTATCACGTTAATTGCAAAGTTTTCCGAAAATAGATAATATTATGGATATGTCACATCAATGCATGAAAATGTTACCTTAAGTGGTAATTAATAAGATTTTATCACATAATCATATCCTACACATCATCATGATGTTGATAGATCATTCTAGCATAAACCCTAACAACAATAAATCATCAAATCAACGCATATCATCCTAAATCCTTCTAATGCCCTCAACCGGGTCAAAACTCATATTATTCATAGAACACATCAAACATCCTTCCTAGCCTGAGATAATCATCCTAACAACTCATTCATATCATCAAAGCATCAAATGCACAAGAATCCCCATGTTTAGACCATTAAAACCCATTTCAAGCTTGTATCTTGCATTAAAAAACTCATATAAATGATTAGATCTAGTTTTTGAACTGTTTTTCAAAGGTTTTCAAAGATAGAAACTTTATAAAATTAGGTCTGGACCTTTAGGGTTCAAAATAATGACTTAACAAAGGTTTGGGAAGAATAACACACCTTAGATCTTCGCTTGTGAGGGTTGCTTAGCTTGAAAATGTTGGATTTAGGGCAAAAACGAGTGTACAGAGGTTAAGGATGGTGTGAGAGAACTTTGGGGCGAGTTAGGGTTGCACAAATGATGTTTAACAAGTCAAGTATGGTATTTATAGCTACAGCTAGTCGTTCCAGATATTCTAGGCGACTGGCTGCAGCAGGACATGACTAGCTTTGTTAGTTGCCCCTTAGAGGGCACGACTAGCTAGCTAGTCGCCCCGGGGGTGGTGACTAGCTCAGCTAGTCACCCCCTGCATGCTGATTTGGTTTTCAGGGTTTTAAACACTATTTTAACATATTATATCATGTATTCACATACCAACAAGTTATATAATGATTGTAAAACATGTATTACTCGATAACTAACACACTTACGTTAATTGACCAACTTCTGGGACTCAAGACTCGCGTGGGTGCGTTTAATCTGGTGATCCTCCGAATCACCAATAGTTGGACACATGGATATAAACTAACTCCCGATGATCCCCCGGATCATCGTAATGACTTAAGATGATTCCCCGAATCATTGAAATGACTCAAATAACCCAGTTAAATATGGTTTATGAATGTTTTGCTAAGGTAGACTGTTGCGTTTGAAAATTTTATTAACTGAGTTTGCCGGGTGTCACAAGTCTCTATTACTTCCTTAGTTCCACCGAATTATTCTTTCAAGGCATCCCACAATTCCTTGCACTGTCATAGTGTAACTGATGTGACATCATTTACACATATAAAACATCCATAAATAGTCTCACACTTGGGCAAAACTGAGCTTAAATTGATGATTATAGCTACTTAATCCTTCCTATTTGTGTTTTTCAGGAAATTGGAGCTCCAACCCAAAAACAAGTGATTTTCGGGTACAAATAGTGAAAACCGGAGATTCATGAGGATACGAGATTCGCAGCAAGTTTCCCATATGTGTAAAGACCTTTTTAGGGATTGAATGATGATAAAACTGACCCAGTTTGACCAAGCACTCCCATGCTCACTTGCACGGAGGTCACGCACGCTAGAAGACAACGCATGCAACTTGGGAGACAAGAAAACTGAGTTTGACAGCAGGCACGCCTGTGCACACCCCCCGGCATGATCGTGCAGGATCGGAGGTACAGACAAGACAGGTCTTCAGCAATAGAATGTACATGGGGCAGGTACACAACCGTGCCACCTCCCTGTGCATGCTCGTGCAGCCCCTGGCAGCTCTGTAAATAGCAAGCTCACCTCAATCATTTGGCATTCCTTCTTATGCCTTCTTGGGCCGACTTCCAAGCTTCTTCAAAAGATCTTGGAGTCTTGTTGGAGGCCTTAGGGCCATCCTAACATCCCAGCAAGGTTAGGCCTTAGCCTATCTAGATTATCTTGGCCGAGAATGGAATCGTAGGAGTAGTTACACTCAATAAAACATCGAGGGTCGTGAGAATTACACTAGATACATTGCATCAAGAAGATGGAAGTCTTGTCTATGAGCAACCATGATTCTTGTGTTGATCATTCATTATGGTTTTATCTTTCTATTATCTCCGAACCCCTTTCGATTTGTAGACTTTTGTTATTAGTAGTAGTTAATTTTTAGTTATTCGGTGTGTTTATCTTTTTAACTAATTCTTGTTTGTTTATCTTTGTGACAGGTTCAACTAGCGAGTAACTTGACAAACTTCTAAAATTAACCGTAGCTTAAATAATAAAACAAACTATCATGAGGTTTGATCGGCTTCTGATAGTCCTGAGCTAGATCCAAGGTAAGGAAACAGGTAGTGAGACAGATCCTTCGGGATTCTGATATCCAAACTGGGTTCTAAGCAATGGCTTCTGAAGTGGGCCAGATCCGAGTGACACATTTCTGGTTCTTACCAGATGTATGAGTGATTTTCTTGGCAAAGGAAGGATTCCCTACGGGTGCACCAGTTATCTTCGAATTGCACACCCTTAGGATTATATTCCACCTTTGTTAATGACTTCATTCATCTCGGGAGCTTATGGGTTGGGTTTGTCATATGATCACTAAACCAAACTTATCTTTAATGGACACATTAAATTAATAAGTTGTCACTTTTAAGATAAATAAAACAAGAATACTTTATCTAGTTCTCGTTAGTACAAAGTCGTTAACCAATGGAGGATACGTTGTCCCTCACGCTGACTGTTAGAGAGACTCTTCGGTGTTCAAAAGCCGTCTCCTAGGTAGGGGGTACGTTGTCGCTAAGGTTGACTGTAAGAGAGAACATTCGGTACAAGCAGCCAGAGCTAAGTGAGGTGGACCAGGCCTCTACAATAATTTAAGGAGATAAATTAGAGGACCCAGTGCTTAAACGAGCAGCTTGGTGGTGGTTTGGAAAGTGCCTGAAATGCAGCACTAAAACGGCAACAACACAAGTATTCATAGTTATGCGATAGTGCGCATCTTGGACACACCACTCATCAGTGGTGCCGTTTCTCTCATGTCTCAGATCCAAACTTTCCAAATAGTTGCACGACATGCGAGTTTGACCAAGACCGCATTGTCAACAGGAAACTGACGGCTTACGGGCCAGTAGTCCGAAGACACCTTTACGGGGACTCGTACACTTCCCTTGTGTGTGACCCATAGAGTTGCCAGAACATCATCCCTTATCTATTTCTTTTCTCATCCCCAACTCTGAAGGGACCATTCACCCATGTCCTCCTTACCAATAATTAAACTTAATACTACTACTATAATAAAATTGACTACTTATACGGAGGGTCCCTGAGACGTGCATGTTTAAGATCCCTCCGTTTTATTTTCTTTTACAAAACCTGATTAATTAATGTGATGGAAGGTTGATTAGGGGAAACTGTGTTCTCTAGGAATACGATACTCCGTATTTACCCTAGAAAACTATACTATACACGTTAGGTTCTCTGCCTATGTGTTGGTTTTAGTTTCTAAGTATTTATCGTTTACTTATAAATTTAAAACTTGTTTAAAGGTTTAGTAAACATTAATCTTTTTCCCAAAATCAATGTTTTGAAATTAACACATCAAGTTTTTGGCACTGGGAAAAATGATATATTTTATAATTACTAAAACCAGCCCTACAAGTAACAGTCCAGCATAGATATCATTTGGTAGAGCCATTGCCAAAATACTGAAAACTTTGTCATTGCCACAATACTGAAAGCTTTAGATCGAATTTAATTGACGAAGCTCTGATACCAATTGTTAGAATCTGAGTTTGGTTTGTTATGAAGTTTTGATCAATGAATCAGTAAATGAAGATAGAATAAATATGGAAAGTGCATCGAAACATAAAGTTTAATTCATAACAAAACAAGATAATTGTTTTCAACAAGTACTTTTATTAATCATCACATATTTCAGTACAAGTATGCAGCCTGATCACTCAGAGTATGTTCGAACAGAGAAGGTTTGTGACAGAGTGACAAATAGAACAGTACACGCACTATTCTATTTATAGAAAAACCAAACCTCTGATGACATAAGATGATGTCACCTAAGATAGTGAGATCTAACAAACTTCTAACAATACTAACATATGCCCTATTACAAACACTGTTACATTGATAAACTCTGTTGGATTAAGTTGTTTCATCATCTGTTGAAGCCTAAGTGTTGCTGGGTTTCAACAGACCTTGTATCTTCTCAGCAGACCTCTAGAGCATTCGCACTAAATCCTTCATCTCCATCTCTATAATTACACTAAAAATCACTATCTTTCTCTCTTCTTTTCTATTTAATAATACTTATTCTATAATTTTATCATTACATTTTCTCTCTCCTCTACTCACAACCACTTTTTAAAATATTAAAAAATTATGGAGGGTGAACAGTGTCTCCTCCAAATTTACTGATGAACAGTGTCTCCTCTATATATTTTCTCTCTCCTCTACTCACAACCACTTATACCCACTCTATATAATATAGAGCCCCCCCCCCCCTCACACTATTATAGAGCATCTATTGTGAATGCTCTTAGCTCAACAGACCTTCTTCTATATCATCAAATGTTTCTTCATCAGACCTTGATCATTAGTTTTTTGCAGAAGAGTTGTTTAGCCTTCAGCAACTGTTAGAGTCAACAGTCTTTTGGGAAGATCTTACTCTTCTAAGTAATGTTTTATTGGTGATCAGATGTTAGCATATTTTGGTTTTCCACTTTATCTGTTCTTCTCAAATTCAGCAGACCCAACAGACCTCATCGCGCGAAGTTAGATAAACTCACTTGGGCCAACTCGGTCTGCTTTGATGCAACTCTTTTGGTGTAATTTTTGTGTCTTATTTGGTGTTTGTATTTCCCAATTTCATGTTAGCTCTTTATAATAATGAGTTATAAAGTAATAGCGGTTAAAAAAATTAGCAACCTAACATGGTATATTCAAAAATATCTTCGGCGACCATCGAAAACGTGCTTTGAAGTTTCAATTATTTTACATGGTTCAAGGATTTTGTCTGGTTCTTTGTTAAATTTTAAATAATTGGATAAAACGACAAAAAGGTTCCTTGAGATCTGAAATTTTTGGCTAGATTCCTTTAGAGCATTCACAACCCATCCCCCATTCCCTCCCCCATCCTTAAAATTTAAGAAAATCGCACAAAAACTCACTCCAACCCAACCCCTTTCCCCATACCCCATTTCTAAAATTTACAAAAAACCTATATTGAGCCCTCATATATGGGGTCTTCCATCCTTCCCCCATATCATTTAATAATAATAAAATAATACAAATGAAAGGTGGAGTGAATTAATATTGGTTGTAAAGAAATAAAATAATAATAAAAAAAGCTTATAGGGGATATGAATGGGGAATAGGATGTGAGAGAATTTGCAAAAGTGAGTGGCAAATTTAGAAAACTATGATTTTTTCTTAAATTATATGGTTAGGGATGGGGGACGGGTTGTGAATGCTCTTACAATTAAAATTAAGGGGGTGGTGAACATACGACAAAGTGGAAGTCGGTAAATATTCGGCGGAATTAGGGCATAATAGGTGTTACTATAGTTTTTTTTTCCTTCACTGATTTTAATCAATTCTGCACTCATTACTTCACTGATTCACTTCACTGAATTACTTTTTTGGAGACAGCAATTAGCTGATTTACTTCACTGAAATGTTTAATTTTTAGTTTTCTTTTTTTTTATTATCGTTTTTTAAAAAAATTACCGTTTGAATAAAAGAACCGTTTGTAAAATTTAAAAAATTAAATCGTCCCATTAAAATTAAAAACAAATTACAAGAAACATCAACTAAAATAGACATACAAACACCTTCATCCTACTCGTCGCCTTCATCCTCCTCGTCGCCTTCAACCCAATAACGCTCCCAATTGTGTTTTGCCGCTATTTCTTCTTTACTTTTCAAAACCATGGCCAAAGATTTACCTTTGAGGTGGTCGTGCGGTTTTGAACAAGTCGCGTTGTTCCTCTAAAAACGCCATTGTTTGTTCGCCTTGTTGAGATTATAGGGTGACCACCTGGTTCAGTTTCTCTTCTTTCATCGCTCGGTATGACCCAAATTCGTCAATCCAGGATGATTTGCTTGAAGACTCGGCGACAGCGGCTTTCTTATTTTTTTCGTTTGGGCCTCGTTGGGTTGGTATCTTCATTGAGATCAGGCATGTGGCTCGTGGGGGTGGTCTCGTCCGGTGTGGAAAGGGTAGTCGCCTGATAGTTGCCGCTTTCCGAAGACTTCCGTCTCTTGTCGGAATGACTATCGGACGGTTCTTCACCCATCAACACATGTTTTTTCCACTTGTCGTGATCTTTTACAATCTCCCATGCCGCTTGATGATTAAAATCGGAAGGATGACTTTTTCTGTAATCGTTCAACGCCGTTTACATGACGTTTAGATCACTACATCCACTCCCTCATGGGAGCTCCTATATAATTAAATAAAACCGTAAATTAACTATAATTTAGAGAAATTTGTATAATTAAATAAAACGGTAGGTTAAATTTATCATAGTTGTTACCGCTTGTTGACGACCATTGAACGCATTCATTTGTGGGTTTATGGCGGTCCATATAGAAGTAATTTGATTAACTGTTCGGGTGGATCCTCCCAACAGTGTCGCGTAATGTTTTTGGACCGCTTTCCAAAAACTTCCCTTGCTTCTTTGATTACTCTTCTCTCTGTTCTCCGACACATAGCACCAAGTTTTTGCCAAAGCAACCTCTTGTGCCGTATTCCACTTCACAGCTTTTGTTCGCTTTGCATATTTCTTTTTCCCCCTGCATCAACTTCTTCAACTTCAACTTCAAGCGTGTCCTCCGCTTCATCATCTAATTGTTCATCTCCATGTTGCTCAAACTGTGTCTCTGGCACAGTTTCTTCCTCGCCATCGTCCCCGTCTTCTAGGTTGAGCTCGAAGTCGTCTAGTTAGGAAGTTGTTAGTTGAGGCGGCGTAAAATATTGTAGATACATAATGGGTGGTTGGCTTTGTGGGAATTGTTGGAATTGTGGGTATTGTGAATAAAACGGTTGTTCTTGGGGTTGGGGTTGGGTTTGTGGAAAATTGATCACGGACCTATAAGTTTCAACCATATCCGATCTCAAACCCGAACCTCTGTCTCAACTACTAGAACCCCTAGATTTCGAGGTTCCCCTCCCACCCATCAAAACACTCTTTGATTTCCTTGGATCCATTTGTTTTGTTTGTGTTTTAGTTAGTTAATCTAGTAGTTTGTTTGTGTTTTTTTAAACCGTCCCCGTTTTTATACCATTTGAAAATAACGGTCAAAAAAATGTTACCGTTTTATATTAAATTAATTCAAACGGTCAAAAAGATAATAAAATATATACTAAAATTCGACCGTTGCAATAATTATTATAGTTACCAGCCCGTTAGATAGAACCTGTGTTTGGTTCACAGGACCCCTACTAACACTGATGGCAGCGGTGTTACCGTACTGTTAGTAGGGTACCCGTGACCAAATCTGATAGTGCCTCGTCCCCTTACAACTAATTGAAGCAAGCAGGTAAGATTGTTTTGTTTGTTTTCGGAGATTCAAAACATGAAAAGAAAGTTGTTTTTTTTTTTGAACGGCTGGTGTAGTGGTAACCCGAGTGAAGTACAACCCCCCGTGCCCAAGATCGAATCCCCCCGCTTAACTCGTCCATTTCAACGTAAATGGGTATATTTTGCAGCAGCAAGGATTCAAACTTGAGTCGCCCCCGGGCGGGAACCCTCTTAAGAGGTAAACCCTCCCACCTCCGACCAGCTGGGCTGGCCATCATCGGCGTTGAAAAGAAAGTTGTTTAGTCGGTGGAATCCAAATTTATTGTGGTGATAGAATAATTATTTCAGAGTGATTAATTATTAGGATAGGATGAGTGGCTGTAGGATTAAAAAAAAATATATGTGATTTTAATCAATCGAGTCTTACACATCATTTACTTCATTAAAACATTTTTTTTTAAATAACACTTCGCTGATTCTTTTATTTATTTTTATTTAAATATCCAAACTTTTTTGTTTCTTAAATTTTATATGATTTTAATTTTAAAACCTGTTATTAATATTTAATTTCACACTACACTACAAAAAAATTGCCATGTAGTGGCACTTAAAAAACGTCAAAAAAATGTCACTAAAAGCCTAAATAAGAATGGGCGGCACACAAAAAGTGTCACTGGAAGGCTGTAGCACTAAAGCCTTTTAGTGGCACTTTTTCAATATGCTGCAACAAAGTTTAAGAGTTTTAGTGGCACAAATTTTGTGTTGGTAAAACTTATCCTAGTTACGTATATCCATACTGCTTTTAGTCGCACTTTAGTTTTTACCACAATATAGAGATGACTTTTGTAGCACAAATTGTCCATAAAATTATTTCTAATTAAATATACATACTAAAATTGTTATTCATTCACCATATAAAATAAAAAAAAAATAACAACATAATGTAGAAATCAAAATATTATAAGTTCAATACGAAGCATGTTCCAAATATTTACAAGAATAGTCAAAAATATTATTTCTAGTAAGACTTTTACTATAATAAATTAGCTCTAAGCAATCTATTAATCTTGTATCTGCAGTTCTCCTATGTTGTAGATGCTGTCATCTCTGCCATTATCAATCATATAATCAAGTATTAGTAACGCATAATATATGAAACTAGAAGAATAGATGCATGCATTAAGCTATGTAAATAAACATAGAAAACATATATAGTTTCCTAACAAAGGAGCCATGTAAGCAATTCTTTTGACTTATATACATATATATTGAAAATTTAAAACATGTTCAGGGCCGGTTCAATCTTTTTGGGGCCTAAGGCGAAATCTAAAATGGGGCCTTGTTGAAAACTTTTTTTTTGTTTTACTTATGCGCCACTTTATATGTTCTTGTTGTCATAGTTAATTTAAGGTGAACGTTTGCAACATATATCAAATTAACTAGGGGTGTTCAAAGTGGCACGATGCGCCTAGGATGAACATGTATCTAAAAATATGTATGTGTCGCACTGCAGTAGGATCACAACGGAAAATATTTCAGTAGCATATCATAAAAAAGGGGTCTCAATATGTATGTGGTTACTGCTGTTCAAGTTGATCTAAAAGTGAAGTCTAAAAACTCAAAGCAACTACTTGGCAAAGCATCTCACCTAAAGAGTGAAAAAACCAGCAGTTTCTGCTGAACCGCATTTGATATGTCTGCACTATGCATTTTTACCACCTGCAGGTTTTTTTATTTATGTTACAAAAAACAAAAAATAGGCGACTAAAAAACTATGAACACAAATATATTATAAAAGGTAAACATAGGCCCACTACTTGGAAGGAAAGAGGTTGCTCTAAACTCCACTTGTTCAAGATGGGTCACCTGCAAAGTATGAATAGAAAGAAAGAATAGTACAAAATAAAAAGAAGCTTGAGCAAATGGAACCACGAAACTGAATAGAGAAAGATACACATTGAGCAAACGGCGCGAAGATACCAGTTCGTGTACTTGTCACCAAGTGTTGCGGTTCAGCCCTCTATTCGTTGAAAGCCAAGACAAGTTAGTAAGCAAGATCCAGATATATAACTAAAATAGAATGAAAAAAATAGACCAATAAAACACTAAAACAAAGAAATTAAACCATTGGTTTTCCAGCCCGAGATCTTCATCCCAACGCCATTAGCCGCCACACTAACAGATACAATCTACCAGTTTAACCAGGATTTAGTTACGAAAAAAGAACAAACTATGCAACACGAAACCACAGGAGTTGAGCAAATTTTCAAACTTTTGTAAGAAAAATAACTTGAAACATCAAACAAAAACTCATGATACCCGAGACTAGAGACAATTGATAATGAACTCACTAAACCGTTTTACCTATTACGTACATGTTTTCACCGAATTATCACCCAAAAACCATGCTTTTATATTGGTATGATCACGCTTTGTCTTCTTTTGATTATAATTGCATGTGTTGATGGTGGAAAGTGAAAAGAAGTGAAAACCGGCACAAAAGACAAAGAATTGAAAACTTTCGGAGCCAAAACAGATGAAGCACGACCGCGCGTCGACCGTGCACGGCCGTGCCTCTATCTCGAGTCCACAAGTCAACATTTCCAAGTCAAACGAAGGCCAAAAGTCACATTTTAGAGGCTGCACGGGCGTGCTACTTGACCTTGCATAGCCATACTCGTTGACGCGTGTCCACCAAGGCTTCCACAGACCAAGACTGACAAGACGGTTACATGCACTGAGGAGCACGGGCGTGCCCCTTACTGAAGCACGGTCGTGCTTGTCTTGAGGGAGACATTTTCTACAACAAAGAACTCTGCAACAATACCTACTGTCGAGCATGGGCGTGCCACATCTGAAGCAGGGGCGTGCAAGGGCTGATTTGCCTATAAATAGAGGCCTCCACCCCTCATTTTGAGCATCCCATTTCACACGAGTTTCTCTCACTCATCAGCCACCTTTAGGGTTTGTAAGTGATCTTTGGAGATTGGGATCACTCCATAAACATTACTTGAGTTGAGAGCTAGAGAGAGATCACTACAAATCACCCCCAAAACCCTCTTTAATCCATAAACAACCACTTTTATGTGTACTTTATACACCCAAGTTAGAATGCAAGTTGTAATGCCAATTCTTGGCTAGGATATTAGAGTGTTGCTAGGGTGAAGACTGATTTGGTATGGATTATATAGTTTTTATTTGTTGAGTTGGTGTTTGTGTTCTTGTCTAATTCTCTTTACTTAAAGCTTTGTTTGATGCATTAATTAACTAATCACTTAGTATTTAGTCTTGTGGGTGTCTTGATAAGAAGTGGGAGGACTTATGAGTTACCCATGGTGTGTTACAACCCATGCACTTGTAAGCTAACCTAATGTCGCGATAGAAATACACACACTTAGTGGCTTAATCCTCACTTATCAAAGATCTCACTTAGGGTCGGTACGGTCTTTATACTCGGTCCTGGTGATAGGCCAAGACTTAATCTTGCAACTCAGCTTCATTGTCTACGTGATAGCTTTGGCGCAGGTTAAGAATTGGTGAACCCGTGTTGAAAGAAAGCGGTATTTACTTTCTTTCATTATTGTAATTCTACACAATCAATAATAGACTAAACATTTTTTGAAAAAATAATTAATTCAAGTAGATGATGCACGTGTTCTGGTTAGTCACGACTCACCTATGATATCAAATAGTAGCTTGTTCGGTCATGCTCCGGCCACCAGCAAGTTGTCCATAAAAGTTTTAAGTAAATAGATGTCTTTATCGCAACACGGGGAGGTGGATTCTTCTGGGTTGGGTGCCTACACTCTCGAGTAGTCCATTTTTCATTGTTGAGAGGTGAGCTCACCGGTTTGGGAGACCCTCGTTTTAAACAAGAAAACAACTAATTATGCGAGAACAGTCACCTCTTGTGACACCCCGCATTTTCAGGTTAATACTTTTACTGAACTCTAGTTAACTTACATGTTCATACGTGGTTATATACTTAACTAGGGTTAGTAAAGTAGGCCTAACATATGTTAGATGATATTAACATATGTTAGATGATATTAACATATGTTATAACTAGGAAAATCCTTATTTTGACACACACACGAGTCCCGTATCCCGAACGTTGGTGATTTGTCTGGCATACATAATAATGTGTACAATTGAATTATGATGAATGTGAAGTTACATGCTTATGTGGATTACATGTTTACATGAATTGCCACTTGATTGATAGTTAATATGTGAATCACGCAAAATACATGCACCTTATGATTAATATGTTATGAGATGATAAAAACAATGGTTTTTATGCAAATTAGGGTGATTAATATTATCGGGTCCGATATTGGGCAAAAACATGGTTAACAGGTCCAATTAGTGGGCTAAAAGGGCCCTAAAACCTAATTGCTTGGGCAACAAGCCAAGCTTTCTTATAATTAGGAAACGAAAAAAAATATAAACCCTAACCCCAACCCTATTTGCGCCGTGAGCAACCCCCAACCCCCTCTCTCTCACTTTTCAATCTTATTCATCTCTTTAAGCTAGTTTGGGTGTAATCTCTAGGCTTTGAGGACTCTTGCATTGAAAGGTATAATCTTTACATGTTTCATGATGATTAATAATGCTTGAAAAGTTTAAAAATCATAGAGCATGCATATACATATAAATCGCATAACATGTGCTAGTAAGGGTTCTTGAATGTTCATGATGATTTGATGATGATGATTGTTGTTAGTAATCATAATGAGGGTTTTTGTATGATAATATATGTGTTTGATCATGATAATATGGGTTATGCATGTATTAGAGATTTTTATGCATAATTAGGGTTTGTGAATAACTTGGGATGCAAGTTTCAGTTTCTGGCAGATTCGTTATGACGTTTTGTAGGGTCTGTATTGTGGTGTTAAATTAATTGTTTTGTCTATTTCTTTGCGTGATAGTAATGTACATGGTCTTAGATTTTCATAATGGGCAAAACCATCAGATTTGGACATCGATTGAGTCGTTTTTGGAATTTTATTTGATTAGAGGTCGTATCAGATTTTCGGAGTTGTAAATTAGGTCAACTTTAAATGGTCATAACTTGAGATTTACAAAGACTTAAGATTTGAAATTTGGACAGTAGGTTGACATTGGAAAAACTCGGCTTTTCCAAGTGGATTCATCCCGTTTAGATGAATACACAATTTTTGGGAATTTTTCTACTAAACTGATCTGTTGGGGAAATTTTCTGGACATAGCTGTGTTGTACGAATTTTAATAATTTTTGTGTTTGGTTTTAAGACAAAAAAAAATATGTATTTGCAACCGAATCCCAATGAATACTCAGTAAAAATGTGGGACTTTAATTCATTCGTTAAGTATTTTAAATAATTCGTTTTTCACAGTGCACAATCTGCCCTAAAAACGCAGATTGTGTACGGGATCTTTATGTGACTATTTGGAGTCTTATATGGTATGTATTTGACATGAACTTGTATGGACACTTGTATGAGATGTATTTGAGGTACTAAACTGATAATAATCACTATGATCATCGACGGGATACGTAGGACTTACTTGTGCATGTAGAGTCATTAGGTGTCACTACACGGTTTTGAACTTTTAAAAGTCTCGGACTAACGAGTTATATGGTGTGTTGGTTATGCACATATACTCACCTAGTGACATTTGTAATAGGGAGTCGGTAGCACTTTACTATTTGTGGAATTTGAATTATTCACTTGCAACCTAAGGTGAGTTTCACTACTTTTTCTCAAAGCATGCGTCTCGGGTTGAGACTACTGTGGTAAACGTTTTTGGGATTACTTTTACACATCCCGGGTTTTGGGGAGCATGGTTCACGGGGTGAATCTACTTTTACTAATTCATGTTTATGTCCTTGATGAACTAAACCAATCCTATCTTTTAAGTCCTTCAAAATACCGAATCAATTGCCGGGTGAGCAAGCGGGTTACTAGTTGATAGCGCTATTAGGTTTAACAAACCTCACATCGTGCGGGGAGCATGGGTGTGAACTATTAGCTTAAAACATATTATCATTGTTGATGGGCAATGATGTAAGGCATTATACTCACAGTTGTGGGGACTCGTTCATTAGCAGTTCGGTATTCGCCGGTATTAGTTATCATGAGTGGGCTAGCTACCCTTGGCGTATGAATTAGCTATTATTTATATGGGCTGGGAGGCCAACGTTGTACTTTTGATTTTGGGTTTTGGAGAACCAACACTTTTACTTATTCGCCTACTTACTTTGTGAACTCACCGACTTTATGTTGACACACTTTAGCATGCTTTGCAGGTCTCTAGGTATGGAGCACGATTTAGGGCATGCATCATTCTGTGTCTTGGGTTTCGAACATTTAATATTTTGAACTTTTAAACTTTGGTTTGGGCGCGTTGTTTTGCGCAGACTTTTGTGAACTGTTTATTTTGTTTAGGCTTCCGCACTACTTTAAAATGGTTGGTTAAACTATGAAACTATTTTATCAAAAACGAACTAAATGGTTTGGGCATTTAGAGTCGTTCATGATACTTATGGCTATGGATCCTGGTTTGTCATACGTCTCGCGGTAAAACCCCGCAGTATACTAATTCTTTCGTTTCACCTATTTCACCAATGCAACAAGCAGCATTTTTTACAGCAAATATGAATCAAGCTCAACAAAAATCCTAAATTTCTCAGATGAACCAAAACCATTCAGGTCAAAGTCCAATAGTGTTGGAGACATCCAACATGAACAATGTCACAGTTGAGGTTGCCTAACAGCATGTTGCTTTGGTTTCTGCAATGGTTGCTTCTTATAACGGGTTGGTAGCTAGTCAGATCGGGAACAACAATCTAACACAGGAAGACTATGCTCAGATTGATAAAGAAGAGATGGAGCTTATTGATATACAATGGGCTTTTGCGAGTGTTATGAGAAGGGCAACTGAGTTTGTGGAGAAAACAGGAAGAACTGAGCTGACCACATCACCAAACACCACATATGGCTTCAACAAAGCCAAAGTTACTTGTTTTAATTGTGGTGGAAAAGGTCATTTCAAGAGAGAATGCACACTGCCAGCTCAACAAGGTAACCGAAATCCATTTAACACAAATTATCAAAATCGTCAATCTCAAAACCAAGTTACCTATCAAAGCCAAAACAACAACAACTATCAAAATCAAAACAATTACCAAAACCGACAAAACACCTCACAGAACAACTCTGCTAGACAAACAACTACACCTAATCAGACTCTAACTCAAACACCACATAACCTAACCAGAACCATCATTCCTATCACAACACCAAATGACCAAAAACAGACAGATAATCAAAATCATGCGTTGGTGATTCAAAATGATGAAGGATATGACTGGACGGGGATGCAACTTGGTGTTGAATAGGTTAAAGCTGGGAATGTAGCTTGTGTTGCTCAGAAGATTGATTTAGAAGAGTCGGAGATAGTTGGAGAAGTTTTGGAGACTGAGAGTGTTTCTGAAGAAAAGATTGAGGAATTGATTGAAGAAGTGAATGTTTCTGTGGCTGATCCTATTGAAGAACAACATGATGAGAAGACTTCGGAAATTGTTATTGACTCAGTTACCGATGTTCCTGAAGAAAATGACTCAGTGTATTCAGACTCGGAGAGTGAAACAGATTCGGAAGCAAGTGTTAACTCATTAGATGATGAGATTGAACAACTCTTGGCCGAAGCTGATTTTCTTATGACTCGAAGGTCATGTATTGTGGATGATGCATTCACCAGAATTAACTACTCAAAGCTCTTTGATGGAAAGGAAGCTCATTTCGCTCTCATGGCTATGACTGATCCTCCGAAACAGGTAAGTTCTGAATCTACAACTGATATGCATAGTGAGAAGTACTGTGGTACTTGTGATAGATTGACAGACGAAAACAAGCAACTCAATATTCAACTTGAGAGTGCGATAATCAACTGTCAATCGTATCGCAAGGAAGCCAAAGAGTTTAACAAGGTGCTTGATGGTTATAAAAAGGACATTTCTGACCTAATGTAGATGCACGAAGTGCGACTAGTGATTGGATCTACATAATTAACATATGTTAGAAAGTTCTGATGGGTTGAAAGTGGAATATATGGGGCGAAAGTGAAAAGTTTTGGGCGAAGGTGAAGTTAATCAGGGCGAAGGTACAAGACTGAATGCTGATGATACACATTCGTACCATGTTGTGGGAGAATGTGGAAAACTTCCACATTCGACCAACACAACTGGGCGAATGTGCAGGTCCTATATATAGATTTTGTGTGTTTTTGTGTTTGAGAGAGTTTTAGTTCAAGTGTGTATTGTGGTCAGGTTCAAGGTTAAGTTGTGATAGTGTGTGTGTTCAACAGATTGACTAGGAAACTGATTGTAACACGTTTTTATGAAAGTTAATCTATGAAAAGGTATTTGAAATGATGTTTTCTGTGTTTTGATCCGAGTTTTATCAGTTTGTTCATAACTAGGGTTTCCGCACCTGGTTTTGTTACTTGTATGATCACATTTTCCTGTTTTAGCTAAAATCTTTCAATTACAAAGTGGTATCAGAGCCATACGGATCATACAACAACAAATTTGATAAACTCAGAGTTTATTTGGACATGATTTTGATCAAAATACATCTGTTTTTGACTAAAAATGGTTTTTGAGTGTTTTTGATTGATTTAGAGTTGAATTTGTGGATAAAATCAAGTTTTCCAAGAATTAAAGTTGTTCCAAATCAATTCCGAAACAAAACCTGATAAAGATCATTCAAATCCACAAACTTTTGAAAATCAGAGATCAAAATAACCGTTTTTCAAAGTGTAACCGTTTTTCAAACTCAAAATGGGCGAACTTGCAGTCTAGTGGGCGAACCTGACCAATAGTGGGCGAACGTGTGTAGTTTTTGGTCGAACCTAGCATAATTCTGGGCGAACCTGGAAAGTTGTGTTTGAATTTTTCACTTTCGGGTAAGAATTTCCACATTCGATTCGTCGGGCGGGCGAAAGTGGAATTAAACTGGTCGAACCTATGTAAGTTTGGACGAAAGTGGAAATCAGACTTTGATATTTTACATTCTGTTCATTTTCTACCTTCGAGTGTTACTATTTGGACGAACGTGGACTGTTTCTGGACGAAAGTAGAGTGTTTTGGGCGAACCTAGAACTGTGTTTGGAAAATTTTCTAAGTGTTGAGATTTTCGAAGTTCGTGAACATCATGTGGAATTTTCCGACTACCCCGAGACCAACAACGATACAACCACAACAGCAAGTGATGGACCCATGGACAGTGGCAGCACAAAAGACGAGCACACAGTCTTCGCAACCGATCAATTACATCGCGATGACTAGCTCGATGCCTCAAAGTGTGGCACCTCCAGCACCACAACCTGACTACTGGGGAGTAGCAGCAGCGGTGGTAAATACTCAAACTACCAATGCTATTTCCACACTAATAAATGACTTATCTTCAGGTAGCGGGAATCGGCCACCTAAGCTCATGGAGATGCAAGAATATAATCAGTGGCAGAAAAAGTTTAAGATCCACTTGGAAGGCATGGGAGTGGAAGGTGCAGAGGCATGGAGGATGATTGCTAGAGGTTACACAGCACCGGTTTTGGAGAACACCGGTGAACCAGTTCCATTGGAGAGTATGTCTGAGGAGGAGAAAAAGAAGTTTGCTGTGGAGAAGAAAGCTTATTCCCAGTTGACTCAGGCGATCACCAACGACTTATTGCATCAGTTTGGGACTTGTACCACGTCTAAGCAACTGTGGGATGTGCTTAAGAATAGGCATGATGGGAATGAGAAGACTAGAAGATTGAGGATGGAAGAGTTACGAAAGGAGTTTGAGAATTTTACTTATGTTGGAAATGAAACTCTAAAAGAATTAACTCCTAGATATTGTCATTTGCTAACTGAGTTGTCTAGTTATGGTATACAGATTCCTATGACAGATTTGGTGGACAAGTTTGCAGATGCTTTACCACCGTACTGGGATCAGCATGTGGAAGTTCTCAAAGAGAAGGATGCATACAAATTCTGGACTATCAACGAGTTTGTGCAGAAGCTAGAGAACAAAGAGCTTGAAGAGAAGAGGAAAGCTAAAAGATCACAGATTCCTCAGAATCCTAGTTTATATTTTGGAGGCACTTCAGTACCAGCTGGAAACTCGAGTTCAGGGGGAGTAGTGGCACCACATGTTGCATGTATTTCTAATGTCATGGAACCACCAAAACCAACCATCAACTACATTGCACAAACCTCATCCTACTCACAACCATCATACACCCCACCACCACAACAACAATACAACAATTCTTACATTTCACCGTTCTCTCCAATGCAGCAAGCAGCATTCTATACTGCTAGCCAATCACAACAACCACCTCAACAAACACAATACATGAACCCAATGAATCAAACCAGTCAACAACCGGTGGTATTAGAGACTTCTAACTTGGGAAATGTAACCGTTGAAGTTGCTCAGCAACATATTGCACTAGTCTCTGCAATGGTTTCATCTTACAATGGGTTGGTTGCAAGTCAAATTGGGAACAATAATTTGACCAATGAAGACTATGCACAGATTGATAAGGAAGAGATGGAACTTATTGATATCCAGTGGGCTTTTGCGAGTATTATGAGAAGGGCAACGGAGTTTATCGAGAAGACGGGAAGAACGGATTTGGGAACTTCTCCTAACACAACCTACGGGTTCAACAAGGAGAAGGTTACTTGTTTTAACTGTGGAGGGAAAGGTCACTTCAAACGGGAATGCACCCAGCCACCAAAACAAGGTAACAGAAATCCTTTCAATGCAAGCTACCAGAATCGTCAACAACAAAACCAAAACCAAGTTTCTTACCAAAGTAACAACAACTATCAGAACCAAAATAACTACCAAAACCGACAAAACAACTTTAACAACAACCAGAACAGACAACCAAACACACCTAACCAGACTCAAAACCAATCACCAAATAACACTAACCGAAAAGTCATACCGATTACCACACCAAATGAAACCCAACAGAACACTAATCAGAATCAAGCATTGGTGATCCAACAGGATGAACGGTTTGATTGGCCGGGTATGCAAATTGGGGTTGAGGAGATTACAACTGGTGGAAATGTGGCTTGTGTTGCCAGACAGGTTGATTTTGAGGAGTCGGTGATAGTTGATGAGAAGGAAGAAACTGAGGTTGAAGTTGATGTATCTGAAGCAGAACTGGAAGTGGTGAATAAACCTGTTGAGGTTAAGGCTGAGGAAGCAAATCCTGGAGTGGTGATTGACACTGTTTCTGATGTTCCTGAGGAGTGTGAATCAGTTTACTCAGATTCAGACAGTGAATCAGATACAGAAGCCAGTGTTACATCTCTGGAGGATGATATTGATCAGTTGCTAGCAGAAGCTGATTTTCTGAAGACGAGGAAGTCGTGCATTGCTGATGATGCTTTCACCAGGATTGATTATTTTAAGTTTTTCGCTGGAAAGGAAGCTCATTTTGCTTTGATGGCCATGACAGATCCTCCTAAACCTGTAAGTTCTGAGTGTAGCACTGATATTACTAGTGATAAATATTGTGGTACTTGTGATAGATTGACAGAGGAGAACAAAGAACTTCGCGTTCAACGTGATAGTGCTATCATCAACTGTCAATCTACTCGCAAAGAGTTGAATGCTTTCAACAAAGTACTAGATGGCTATAAAAAGGACATTTCCGACTTGAAAAATACTCTTTCATTAAAACAACTTGCAATTAATAATTACATAAATGAAATTGAGAACACTAAATTGGAAATGGCCGCCATTAAGTGCTTTGCTGAAAAAGTCAACAAAAAGTTGGAAAGTTATAAGCACATTGCTTATGTGGTAGACCACATCATTGATGATCAAACCACTAATTACAAGTCTGTGCCATCTCCGGTGCTTTTTGAAAACCATAATTGTCATCAAGTGACACCGGAGAGCTCGGTAAAGTCAGACTCATCATCGGAAAATGAATCAAATACCTTGAGTATTGGTGATCCACATTCCGATGTGAGGCCGATTTTAGGTTTGAATGATGAGGGTGTTACTGCTGAAAGTGTTGATTCAGACTCTGAAAGTGATGATTCTGGTTGTCATCAAAATGTTAATGCATGTGAAATTCCAAAAGAAAATCACATCATTACTAATGAACCAGTGTCATCATCTCAGCATGTGCATCCGATGGCAAATGCTCATCGTGAGAAAAAGTCTGAAAAGAATGTGGTTAAGAATGAAATTGAGAAAAACGTTAAGAATGAACAGTGTGACAAACCAGTCAAGGTGTTTTATCGGATGGAAGGATCTGATAAGATCATCTCTGACGAGGAATTTCCAATCAAAAATGCTAACTATGCTAAAATTGATAAAATCTGGCAAGAAAGCACCATTTGGTTCCCAAAACATGAGAGAACAAATGAAATCCCACCTGCCATTTTAAAGAAATTGTTTTTGGATGTTCCTCAAGAACCAAAGGTTCATGTCACAGAGTTCATTAGACCCAAAAACAGAGCTAACGGTTTTCATGAACCTACTTACTTAAAAGGGCCACTCCCTGAGAGTTTGAGGAATCAACAGTATAATGATCAATATCCTGTTCGATCATTTGCTCAACCGAATGCTCCAAATGTTTTTGAGGAATACCGTGCATGCTTTAAATGCGGGGAGAGAGGGCATTTACTTGCTCAATGCCCGTATGTAAGGCATAAAAGGCACGAAGTTGAAGTGAGGAATTCCTTGAGGAAACCGATTGATCATTATGTTCCACCACACAGACGAGTTGTTCCTCAACAACAACAGTTTTATAATCAAAACAATTTTTATCAAACGAGGAACAATCGTCCAATTCAGTATGATCGCAGAAATCGGATTGCTATGGAATAATCATGGAGAAAACCAGTGATGAACACAACAAATGATAGGCAAAAGGTTCCACCAAAACCTATTGTCAAGTCAAGTGTTGGACCTAAGTCTGTTAAATCAGATAAGGTAACCAAGAAAGTTTCCTTTGCAAACAATGTTCAGAAACCGACTGAGAACCCAAAATCTCAGATTCGTATCTTAAAAAGAACTGAACAATTTTGGACACCAAATGGTTCTCCAGGTGCCTCAACTTCAAAATCCAATAAGAAAAAGGAAACTGTTTTGAATAATCCTACAAAGATTGATCCAAAACAAAATGTTGTTGAGAATGTTTCTGAGAATGTTTCTTTGAAAAATGATATTCTAAGACCCAAGACTCAGGCTTGGGTCCCCCGAAAGAACTAAATGATTTACTTGATGTGTGCAGGGAGCTTCAGCTGGCCCTATTAGCAGTCTTTGGATTGTTGATAGTGGAGCTTCAGGCCACATGACAGGGGATCTTGCGTTGCTGTTCGACGTGAAGAATATTAATGGTGGATATGTTGCATTCGCTGGGAATAAAGGCGGATATATCACTATGGAGGGGAGCGTGAGTAATGGGATTGTGAGCTTTGAGAGGATATCATATGTGAAGCAGATCAACTATAATCTGTTGAGCGTCAGTCAAATCTGTGATAAACAATTCACTGTTCATTTTGATGACAAATCCTGCTATATTCTCAAACCGGGCTTCAAAATTCCAAAGGAGTGGGTAATGTTGAAGGCACCTCGCGTCAATAACCTCTATATTCTTGATATGTCCAAGGCGATGACATCACAGGGACAAATAACATGTTTTCTATCCAAGGCGACCGAGAAAGAATCGATAATGTGGCACCGAAGAATGGGGCACATTCATCTGAGAAAAATGAATCAACTTGTGCAGAATGGACTTGTCAATGGAGTAAACGTGAAACATTTCCATCTGAATGACAAGTGTGTAAGTTGTAAGAAGGGGAAGCAACACAAACAGTCCCACAAAGTGAAGAAGGTTAACTCTGTTGAGATGCCACTTGAGCGATTGCACATGGATCTATTCGGACCGGTCAAGCGCAAAAGTCATCTTGGGGAGCCTTACTGTTTAGTTGTCACTGACGACTACTCAAGATTTTCATGGGTGATGTGTTTGCAGAATAAAAGTGACACCTTTAACAACTTGAAAGTTCTGTTCACTCGATTGGAGAATCTCTACAACTTGAAGATAAAGAGAATTCGGAGTGATAATGGGACGGAGTTAAAAAACGCCAAGATGGATGAACTTTGTGAAAGCAAAGGAATTCATCATGAATATTCGGCTCCGTACACCCCACAACAGAACGGTGTTGCTGAACGAAAGAATATGACTCTAATTGAAGCGGCTAGGACAATGCTTGCAGACTCAAATCTTCCAGTAATGTTCTGGAACGAGGCGATTTATGCAGCAAATTATACACTCAATCGGGTTCTAACAGTGAAGAAGTTTGGTAAAACATCTTATGAACTGTTACACCGACGAAAGCCGAACTTAGAGTATCTAGAACCTTTTGGGGCACCATGCACGATGTTGAATCCAAGCGAGAAGTTTAGTCCTAAAGCTGAAGAGGGATACTTTGTTGGATATGCAACCCCGCTTAAACGGGTATACAACAAGCGAACTCGTCGGGTGGAGGATTGGGCTAACGTGGAAGTTCAACGGTATACTCAAAATGTGCAAGGAATGGGTCCTGATTGGATGTTTGATTACAAAGATTTCTTTGAATCATTCAATCTAGATAGCTTGGTTGAAGAAGCTGTTATCAGATTACTTTACGAGTGTGAAAACGCGGCGACTTCACCGTTGGTGCGTCCGATCACCGTGAACCCCCTACCAGCTTCTAATGATACCAATGCTCATGTACAAGAGGAAGAAGTGTTTCAGGAGGCTTCTACTTCATTAGACTCTTCAGAATCTGAAGATGAACAATTTGAAGAAGTCATTCTTGAGCATGCAGAAGAACCAGAGGCACCACCAGTGAACCCATCTCCAACTCCAGATGTTGCTTCATCATCTAACACGGGTCATGATCTGGATGATGTAGAGAACTTGACTATTCAGACGGGAGTTACTGTACCTGAACATCCGGAATCTCGGATTCACCGTATTCACTCGCTGGAGCACGTTATCGGTGATCCTGGAAGCAGTGTAATGACCAGAGGGCAGCTGTGAAGTGTTAACTCGCAAGAGAGTTTTGGTGCTTTAGCTTTATATGCTAAAATACAAAAATCTGGTAGTCAAAATGATTGGTCGTTTGCGTGTTATGTGTCGCAGGTAGAGCCAAGGACATACAAGGACGCTTTGCTGGAGGACGCCTGGGTTGAGGCAATGCAGGAGGAGTTATTACAATTTCAGAAATTGGGAGTTTGGACGCTCACGGATTTGCCACCTGGAAGAAAGAAGATTGGCACTAAATGGGTGTTTAAGTGCAAGAAGGATGATCGTGGGGTTATAGTTCGTAACAAAGCCAGATTGGTCGTGCAGGGATTCCATCAAATCGAAGGGATTGATTATAACGAAATCTATGCTCCTGTAGCACGCATTGAAGCTATTCGGATGTTTCTTGCGTTTGCTTCCTATAAGAAGTTCAAGGTTTATCAAATGGATGTCAAGAGTGCATTTCTGTACGGGAAAGTCAAAGAAGAGGTTTATGTCGGGCAGCCACCAGGCTTTGAGGACCCAATCCACCGGGATAGGGTCTACGTGCTGAACAAAGCTTTATATGGCTTGCACCAGGCTCCGAGACAGTGGTACGAGGAGTTAAGTACATACCTCATGACAAAAGGATTTAAGCGCGGACTCGTCGACTGCACCCTATTCACGAAGAAATCAGGAGATGATTTGCTTCTGGTGCAGATTTACGTTGATGATATAATATTTGGTTCAACTAACGAGCTTTTATGCAGGGAGTTTGAAACTGTCATGCAGGAAAAGTTCGAGATGAGCGCAATGGGGGAGATGCAGTTTTTCCTAGGCTTGCAGGTGGACCAAAGACCCACGGGGATCTTCATTCACCAGACGAAATACGTATCCGAAGTCTTGAGCCGGTTCCAGATGGAGGATTCCAAGCCGATGGATACCCCGATTCAACCCAATCACGGGATTGGAGTGGACGCTAAGGGGGAGCTGACTGACCCATTTACATACAAAGCAATCATCGGATCTCTGATGTATTTGACCGCATCTCGACCAGATATTATGTATGCAACGTGTCTCTGTGCCCGCTATCAATCGAAGCCGAAACAAAGTCATCTGACGGCGGTCAAGCGTATCCTTAGATATCTGAAGGGTTGTCCCTCAAAAGGACTTTGGTACCCTAATGATGATGATTTTGATTTCATTGCTTTTAGTGATGCAGATTGGGGCGGCTGTGACAAAGATAGCAAATCTACTACAGCTGGTTGCCAGTTTTTAGGGAGCAGGTTAGTTACCTGGCAATGCAAGAAGCAGACTTCCGTGGCGCTGTCTACCTGTGAAGCCGAGTACATTGCAGCCTCGAGTTGCTGTTCGCAAGTGCTCTGGATCCAACAGCAGATGGTGGATTACGGTTTGCAGTTTCTTAAAACCCCTATACACTGTGACAACGAAGCCGCTATCGCATTAACTAAAAATACTGAAAATCATTCTAAAGCGAAACATATCCGGATCAAATATCATTTTATCCGTGATTGTTACGCTAAAGAATTGATAGATATGGTCAAAATCCATACTGACTATCAACGTGCAGATTTGTTTACAAAAGCTTTTGACAGATCCCGCTTTGAATATCTTTTAAAAGTCAATAACATAAAGGAAAAACAGGACTAATCGGCACCTCAGTTTATCGCTTTTTAGTTTTAAATTTCTGATTTTTGCTAATTGGGAATTTTTCTTTACTATCGTAATCCTCAAAGAAGTTGATGCTTTCGAGTGGATTGTTTAATCCTCAAAGAAGTTGATGCTTTCGAGTGGATTGTTTAAAATTTTCGTTAAAGTTTTTATTGTTTTTCAGAAAAATTAAAAACCCAAAAATATGTTCTTTATTTTACGGGGAGCCATTTTCTCAGAAAAACCAAAAACAATGAAAAAGTCAAAAAGACCTAAAAATTAGAAAAACCAAAAATGATTTCCTGGATAAAAAGAGGAAATGATAGTACATCAGTGGGGATCTGACACAGGCTAAAGAATTGTATAGTAATATGAGGCGTGTGTTGATTACGTGTGATATGGTGATAGGCTTCGTAGACTAAAATTGCGTGCATTAGTGATACAAACATAACGAACTACGCGTTCGTGGCTGAACACCTCATGGGCATATGGTCTTATTACCGTAATTTCTTTTGATAGGATTGCCAAAATCTGAGGTTTCGGGTCGTTATGTTATGGTTATCCGGGATATTCTGATTAAACTTTTGTCGTATTGATTTACGGACCTAGTTTCATCAGAATATTTGCTAAAAGAGCTTAAATGCCAAAACCGAAAGTTACCGAATTGAGGAACTTTATGTTTTATTGATCAAAGATCATTATTACATCGTATTGACTTACTGATGCAAATCAGTGGTTGGTATCAGCCTCAACCTAGTGTATATGCACATGTTACTTTGCTGCATTCGTTTGCTGACCTGTACACCTCTGTGCTATATACTTTGTAACTTTAACGAATAACTCTGGCATAATCACGCGTTACGACGAAGCTTTGTGCAATTACTTGATACGGGAGTATGTCGTGTGTGTGGGCACCACAACGTGTTAGTCTAATACATCTAACTCGTATCATTTTAAAGCATTGCGTAATAGTCTGCATGTGAGCTTACGTGGATCACAATATCATCAATTGCCGTGTCACATACTGTTTCAAATGATAATATTAACCAAAAAGATCAACGCTGTGATCAGATTTCTAAGAAAACTGATATGATCCTCTTACCGGATATCACACAATGTTTACTGCTTTCATTTACTTTGATGCATTTTACTTTTATTGTCAAAAAGATACAAAATCCAAAAAGATTTTAGGTGTGTTTTGATAAAATTTCAGAAAAACCAAAATTTTTGCATTTCTGCTTTATTTTAGATAACCGACGGTGCTTGACGGTCAATTTCTGAGATTTGATAACACCATCTGGGCTTTGTATCATTCAAAAAGTGAAAGTATGAGTTTTTGAAGTTTAACGGATTGAAAAATGTTGAACGGGATTTGAATTCGTGATTTGGCAAAATTTTCAGATTTTTCCATTTCACATTCGCCCCTTAATTGGGTCGAATGTGGAAAAATCATCACATTCGGTTGTTTATTTTGGGCGAATGTGGGTATTTTTTAAACAAATCTCACATTCGGGTGAACAATATCTACATTCGGGCTATTAATTTAGGGCGAATGTGGATATATCCTACATTCGACCACCATAACGGGCGAATGTGGATCTTTATATATAAAGCCATACCAGGTTCGACCCTCATTCACAAATTTTTCAAAATTTTTCATCTTACCCAAGACTTGTTGCTGGAATTTCTTTTGATTGTGGTTATCATTCCTTGTCCTTTAATGATCATTTTACGCCCTAATACAAAGGTAATGGAGCAGAAACAAGATCAGAATCCTAGTTTTTGTTCGTTGAACCTAGGGTTTACAATCTGGACAGATGGACTGTTGATCATTGTTTTTTTTGATTTAGATTCAATCTACATTAGTTTTAGGGGGAGAATTATCAAAGAATTAGGTTTATAACAGGTTTTAGATGGTTGATTGATGGTTTGAAGCCTTTAAACCCTAATTCTAGTTTAAAACTAATGTAAATTGAATAATTGTTACAATTGATGGTATACGAGTCATAATCGGTCACATTAGGACACATTTAAATCAAAATTATATGTTAAAAACACATTTGACAGAATTTTGAATTTTTAGGGTTTATCATTTTTACATTCGACCCAGTGAGTCGGGCGAATGTAGAATTGAACGGTCGAATATAGAAATTAATGGGCGAATGAAATATTAAATGGGCGAATGTGATTTTTAACCAACACATTTTCACATTCGTACCAAATCATTCACATTCGTACCTCAAATTTCACACATTCGACTTGATAAAAAGGGGCGAATGTGGAATCTGAAAATCTTAAAAATTTTTAAATTTTTGACAGAATCTGATATCAGGGAAGCATTACAGATTAAGTTTGAAGTAAGTGAAGATCCCAGGGAATTGTCTTGGACTGAACAGAAGGCTTGTTTTCTGAGAATGAAGTACAAAGGTCCGATTACTGATGGATCTATGCATAAAGGGAAGCTGAGTGTGCAGTTCAAGTACTTTGCACATGTCATTATTCATGTATTTGGATGTGTGAGCGGTGGATACGACGTAATGAGAAGAAGTTTGAGCTCATTGATGCTTGCGTTGACTCTCAACAAACCATTCAATGTTTCTGGGATGATATTAGATCATATGCTTGAAATGTTAAAGGGATTGAAGAAGAAACAGTTCATGCTATACCCAAGATTTCTTATGATGATTTTTGACCATAAATATCCTGAATTGAGGAAGGATCCAACAAAGATCATAGGTCAAGATCACATGAACATCCGTACATTGGTGAGGATGAAAGGGTATAAGGGTGTGCCTGATGAGGAAAAGCCACCATATAGGATATTGTTTGGAGCTCTAGCTAAACAGGATTATACTGATCCTGGAAAGAACAAAGCTAGACATGCTGAGAGTGATTCTGATAATGATGATCCCTTGGTGTATGCTGATGCAAACACTAAGAGGAAGAGGCAGGTTGTCAATGCTGGAGCCAAAGGGAAGGGCAAGGCAAAGACAGAGCAGAGGAGTTCTAAGCAACAGGTTGTTAGGAAGAAAACTACTGCGAAGACAGGAACAAGTTTGGTTGATGAGGATTCTGTTGACTCAGAAGAGACAGAGGTAGACGAGCAGTGGGATTCGGATGAAGAAAGAGTTAAGACCACCAAACGTAAGGCCACTATGGTTGGTAAGTCTGAGTCTCTTAACAAGACCATTGAAGAAGTATCACAGAAGAAGAAGTCTGTGGATGTTGATGAAGGAGGTTTAGGTATTAATCTGGATGAGTTGGAAGCAGGTGAAACTGTTGTAGTGAATTTGCCAAAACCGAAGCACAAATCAATGGCAAAGAAATCCAGCACTAAACAGTTGAGAGAGAAAGAAATAGCCCAGCTGCTAAAAGGAAAAAGGATACCTGATGCTGGTACATCATCGAGGTTATCTTCACCGGTTATCAAGAAGCAGAAAAAGAGTAAAGAGGCTGAAACATTACCAGTTGATGAGTTCAATGTTGCACTGGATAATGTTTTAGATATGTTTAGGAAACCTCAAAAGGAAAAAGCAAAAGAAGTTGAGCCATCCAAAACAAAGAAGGTTACTGTTCCAAACGATGTGATGAAGCAGGTGAACAAAAGAATGGATGATATGATGAAAATGATAGTAGCTCAGCAGGCAGAGATTGCCAAGTTTAAGCAGAATGAAGAAAAGATGCTTCAGATAGTGGTTGCTTCAAAGAATAACCAAGATGAGATTGAGCAGAAAGTGAAGAAACTAGAAGCTGTTAATAAGAATCTTAAAGTTAAGTGTTCCAGGAATAGGAGTATGATTAAAGAGATCAAAGCTGATAACAAAGAACTAAAGGCTGAAAACAAACGCCTTAGTGATTTGTTGGATAGTTTGTATAATGAAGCACCAAAGCTGAAAGAAGGTGAAGAGGATAAGGAAAAAGAGGAGGAACAGGTAGATTTTGAGCCTTCTGATTCTGAAAAAGAAAAGGATGATGAGGAAGATGATGATTCTGAGAAAAGCGATGATGAAGAAAGTAAGAAAAGTGATAAAGATGAAGATGATGATGCTGAGGGATCGGGTAGCAAAGATGATGATGACAGTAGTGACAGTGATGATGATGAAAGGGGAGATGACTTGAGTAAGTTTACATTTGAAAAGAGAACACCGAAGAAAGATGCTGGAGAATCTAGTTCTAAAAAGAAGAAAGGTGGGAATACAGATTCAGATGAAAGTATCTTTTGGAATGAAAAGGTGAGATCTCTAAGTGATGATGCGAAGAAAGTATATAGAGATATGTTGGAGAAGAGAGAGTGGACTATAGAGTTCACAGGCAGATTTGCTGAGATCTTCCAGACTGATGACATGAGATATGAGCTGGAGTATAATGATCCTGATCTAGAAGAGGGTGAAGTACCTGCTGCTGTGGCTAAAGAAATTCTTGATGGTCTTGCACAGAGAGTAGGGAAATCTTTTGAGGAGTTTATGATGGATGAGTCGATTCCAAATATTCCTGAAAAAGATATTGGTAATCACTCAGATGATAAGAATACTCCAGAGATGGATGAAGTGGAGATTGAGGATATTACGCATGAGGAATATCCACAATACTTTAGACAGAATGATGAAGATGTGGTATTTCCAGACTTCACAGAGATTCCAAATACTTCAGCTAAGAAGAAAGCTAATAAAAGAAGTGAAGAGTTTGTTGAGACGGTGTTTGGTGCTGATAAGCAACAATCTTCAAGTCAGACTGATGAATTGAAGACTTATCTAAAGAAGTTGAAGGAAATGGATGAAAACCGACCAAAGCCTGAAGCTCAAGGAAGTTTTTATAGATTTCACAATGCAAAGTTCAAAGGCAGAGCTCTCGGCTGGACATATTTGGGAAGATTGAAGTGTTTAGCTGCTAAATGGGAATCAGGAATTCTGTATTTCTACAGATTCATTGATTTGCTAACTCTACCGTACTGGGCGGTCAGAGACATTTGCAGATTCCCAATGTCTGGAGCTTCAGTGAATAATACTCATGTTGGTTGGTGTGCTGATAAGTTAGTCTGGGAGAGCAGGACGAAGTGGAACAAGTTTAAGCCTCAATATCCCAGAAGGAAAGTTCACAGGGATATTGATCCTAAAACTGGTTTGAAGAGGGTAACCTTGATCTACAAAGCACCTGAAGTAATGAGGAAAATACCTTTGATGCCTATGCCACAACACTTCAGTGCTGATTTTATCTTTTGGTATTATGATTGGAGGAAGGCAGAAGCTGTGATTGTTTTGAGAGATGGGAAGGACAAATACAAGCATGTTCATGTATTTGATCCTATGTGGTTGATTAATTGTACTTTTGAAGACATCATCATGCTTTTCTACAATCCGATTCATCATGATCCCAATGATGCTGAACAGGCTAAGAAGTATACTCAAGTTGTGGGAGTTTGCTTTGCATATGACATAAACTCAGGGAGCAACTTGGATGCCAAACTTGGTAAGATGGTGAAGATGGCCGATGTGCCTAAACCGGTGAAAAGAAAGTTGGAGCCTGAGATGACAAAAGAACAAAAGAAGCAGCTGAGGATTTATTTGTTGAACAAGGCGATGGACGAAGATCGAAAACGATCCAATCAATAGTCGAGGGGGAGTTTGTAGATGCACGAAGTGCGACTAGTGATTGGATCTACATAATTAACATATGTTAGAAAGTTCTGATGGGTTGAAAGTGGAATATATGGGGCGAAAGTGAAAGGTTTTGGGCGAAGGTGAAGTTAATCAGGGCGAAGGTACAAGACTGAATGCTGATGATACACATTCGTACCATGTTGTGGGCAAATGTGGAAAACTTCCACATTCGACCAACACAACTGGGCGAATGTGCAGGTCCTATATATAGATTTTGTGTGTTTTTGTGTTTGAGAGAGTTTTAGTTCAAGTGTGTATTGTGGTCAGGTTCAAGGTTAAGTTGTGATAGTGTGTGTGTTCAATAGATTGACTAGGAAACTGATTGTAACACGTTTTTATGAAAGTTAATCTATGAAAAGGTATTTGAAATGATGTTTTCTGTGTTTTGATCCGAGTTTTATCAGTTTGTTCATAACTAGGGTTTCCGCACCTGGTTTTGTTACTTGTATGATCACATTTTCCTGTTTTAGCTAAAATCTTTCAATTACACCTAAAGAAAACTCTTTCTTTAAAACAACTTGCAATAAACAGTTACATTAATGAACTTGAGGAAACAAAGTTAGAAATGGCCACCATCAAGTGTTTTGCAGAAACGGTCAACAAAAAGTTTGAAAGCTATAAACACATTGCATATGTGGTTGACCATATCATTGAAGAACCATTACAACCCGGTAATGCAAATTACAAGGCTGTTCCATCTCCAGTGTTATTTGAGAATCATAATTGCTATGCAGTAACACCGGAGAGTTCAGTCAAATCTGACTTTGCATCGGAAGATGAGTCTAACACTTCTAGTGTTGGAGATCCAAATTCTGATGTACGACCGATTTTGGGGTTGAATGATGAAGGGGTGACTGCTGTAACTGATGATTCTGACACAGAGAGTGAGAAAACTGAGAAAGTGTGTGATATTCCTAAGGAAAATCACATTATCACAAATGAACCAGTATCACCTTCTCTGATTTCTCATCCGATGGCAAATGCAGATCGTGTCAATCAACCAGAAAAGAAAGAAGTTAAAAATGAATCAGTTGAGAAACCCGTCAAGGTATTTTATCGGATGGAAGGATCTGATAAGATTATCTCAGACGAGGAGTATCCCATAAAATTTGCAAATTATTCTAAAATTGACAAAATCTGGCAAGAATGTACAATATGGTTTCCTAAACACGAAAGGTCGAATGATGTACCACCAGAAATTTTAAAGAAACTCTATCTGGATACTCCAAAAGAACCTAAGGTTCATGTCACTGAATTCATCAAGCCTAAACAGAAGGCAAATGGTTTTCTTGAGCCGGCATACTCAAAGGACCCAGCTCCTGAGAGTTTAAGACGCCGATGTGTGGATGATCAATATCCGATCAATTTGTTTGCTAAGCCACATGCTCAAAATGTTTTTGAGGAATACCGTACATGTTTCGAGTGCGGGGTGAGAGGGCATTTACTTGCTCACTGCCCGCACGTGAAGCATAAGAGGCACGAAGTGGAGATGAGGCAAAACTATAGAAATCCGGTCGATAATCATAGTTATCCTTAAAGACGTTTTGTCCCTCAACGAGCACCATTTTACAATCAAAGTCGATATTTTCAAAGAAGGGATAATCGTCAATTTACCTATGATCGTCGAAATAGGATTACTATGGAAAAACCCTTGAAGAAACCAATGGTGAACACAACGGTTGATAAACAAAAGGTTCCACCAAAACCTGCTGTTAAGTCTACTGTTAGACCTGTCTCTGTTAAGTCAGAGAAGGTAGCTAAGAAGGTTTCATTTAAGAACGACACTAAGAAACTGACTGAGAATCCAAAAACTCAGATCAGGATTCTAAAATGTTCGGAACAATCTTGGTCACCATCGGGTTCTCCGGGTGCTTCAACTTCAAAGACAAATGAGAAAATTCAAAATGAGAAAGGTTTGAATGATCAGAAAAAGGTCGATTCAAAGCCTAATGTTGATGTGAATGATTCTTTGAAATTTGATGTTCAAAGACCCAAGACCAGGCATGCTTGGGTCCCCCGAAAGAAGTAATGATTTTTCTTGACGTGTGCAGGGAGCTTCAGCTGGCCCTGTTAGCAGTCTCTGGATTGTTGACAGTGGAGCTTCAGGCCACATGACTGGTGATTTAGCATTGCTGTTTGATGTAAGAATATCAATGGAGGTTATGTTGCGTTTGCTGGAAATAAAGGAGGTTACATCACTATGGAGGGAAGTGTGAGTAACGGAATAGTGAGTTTTGAGAGGATTTCCTATGTGAAGCAAATTGATTACAATCTGTTAAGTGTCAGTCAAATCTGCGACAAACAATTTTCTGTGCACTTCGACGACAAATCTTGCTATATCCTCAAACCAGGCTTTGTTATTCCAAAGGAGTGGATCATGTTAAAGGCACCGAGAGTTAATAATCTTTACATTCTTGATATGTCGAAAGCGATGAAAACTCAGGGCCAAGTTACGTGTTTCCTATCGAAGGCTACAGAGAAAGAATCTATAATGTGGCACAGGAGGATGGGACATATTCACCTCAGAAAAATGAATCATTTGGTGAAGAATGGGCTTGTCGAAGGCGTTAATGTCAAACATTTTCATCTAAATGACAAGTGTGTGAGTTGCAAGAAGGGTAAGCAGCACAAACAGTCCCACAAACCGAAGAAAGTGAACTCTGTTGAAATGCCAACTGAGCGTCTGCACATGGACCTATTTGGACCTGTCAAGCGTAAGAGTCATGTCGGAGAGATTTACTGTCTTGTGGTTACTGACGCTTTTTCAAGATTCTCGTGGGTGATGTGCTTACAACATAAAAGATTGGGTGTCTGGACACTTACAGATTTACCTCCGGGAAGGAAAAAGATTGGAACCAAATGGGTTTTCAAATGTAAGAAATATGACAGAGGCGTGATCATGAGAAACAAAGCTCGATTGGTAGTTCAAAGTTTTCATCAAGTAGAAGGAATTGACTACAATGAGATATATGCACCTGTGGCACGTATAGAAGCTATCCGCATGTTTCTAGTATTTGCCTCGTATAAGAAATTCAAGGTGTACCAAATGGATGTCAAGAGCGCGTTTCTATACGGTGTGGTCAAGGAAGAGGTCTACGTCGGTCAACCTCCAGGCTTTGAAGATCCTATCCACCGGGATAAGATTTACATTCTCAACAAAGCGCTATATGGGTTGCACCAGGCTCCACGCCAATGGTATGAGGGGCTAAGCACGTACCTGCTATCCAAAGGATTCAAATGAGGCTTGGTCGATTGCACACTGTTTACCAAGAAAACAGGGGATGACTTGCTTCTCGTCCAGATTTATGTAGATGATATTATTTTTGGCTCTACTAACGAACTTCTATGCAGAGAATTTGAAAAAGTAATGCAGGAAAAGTTCGAGATGAGTGCGATGGGAGAAATGCAATTTTTCCTTGGCTTGCAGGTGGATCAAAGACCAACGGGGATCTTTATTCATCAAACCAAATACGTATCTGAAGTCTTGAGCCGGTTCCAGATGGAAGATTCAAAGCCGATGGATACCCCAATACAACCTAATCACGGGATTGGAGTTGACGCTAAGGGGGAGCTGACAGACCCATTTACATACAGAGCAATCGTCAGATCTCTGATGTATCTCACCGCATCTAGGCCAGATATAATATTTGCTACATGTCTCTGCGCACGTTTTCAATCGAAGCCGAAACAAAGTCACCTAATGGCAGTCAAGCGAATCCTAAGATATCTGAAGGGTTGTCCGTCGAGAGGACTATGGTACCCTAATGATGATAATTTTGACTTCATAGCATTTAGTGATGCAGATTGGGGCGGTTGTGACAAAGACAGCAAATCCACAACGGCTGGATGCCAATTCTTAGGGAGCAGGCTTGTGACCTGGCAATGTATGAAGCAGACGTCGGTCGCACTATCTACTTTCGAAGCTGAATATGTAGCAGCCTCTAGTTGTTGCTCACAGGTTCTCTGGATTCAGCAGCAGATGGTTGATTACGGTTTGCAATTTCTAAAAACCCCTATTCATTGTGACAACGAAGCCGCAATTGCTTTAACTAAAGACACGGTCAATCACTCAAAAGCTAAGCACATCCGGATTAAGTATCACTTTATCCGTGATTGCTATGCGAAAGAGTTGATCGATATGGTCAAAATCCACATTGATTATCAGAGGGCGGATCTTTTTACAAAAGCTTTTGATAAATCCAGATTTGAATATCTTTTAAAAGCTAACAGCATAAAAGAGAAACAAGACTGATCATCACCTCGAGTTATCACGTTTTGTTTTCAATTTTTTTTTAGTTTTTACTGTTTTTCAGAAAAATCTAAAAACCCAAAAATATGTTTTACATTTTAGGGGGAGTCTTTATTCAGAAAAACCAAAAACATTGAAAAATCCAAAAAGTCATAAAAATAGAAAAACCCAAAATGATTTCCAGGAATAAGAGAGGATATGATAGTACATCAGTGGGGATCTGACACATGCTAAAGAAATGTAATGCAATATGAGGCATGTGTTGATTTTGTGTGATGTGCTGATAGGCTTCGTAGACCTATTACTGCGTGCATTAGTGATACAAACATAACGAACTACTCGTTAGTGGCTGAACAGCTCATGGGCATATGGTCTTAGTACCGTAATTTCGTCTGATAGGGTTGCCAAATCTGAGGTTTCAGGTCGTTATGATAATTGTTATCTGGGGTATTCTGATTGAACTTTTGTCGTATTAATTTACGGACCTAGATTCAATCAGAATATTTGCTAAAAGAGCTTTAATGCCAAACCTAAAAGTTACTGAATTGAGGAACTTCATGTGTATTATTGATCAAAGATCATTAATTACATCGTATCAAATCACTGATGAAAATCTATGATTGATATCAGCCTAAACCTGGTATATATGCACATGTTACTTTGCTGTATTTATTTGCTGACCTGTACACCTCTGTGCTATATATCTTGTAACAAAACGGATAACATTAGCATAATCACGCGTTACGACGAAGCTTTGTGCAAATTCCTTGATACGGGAGTATGTCGTGTGTGTGGGAACCATCAACATGTTAGTATAATACATCTAATAGCGTATCATTTTAAAGCATTGCAAAACGGTCTGCATGTGAGTTTATGTGGACAACAATATCAGTAGTTGCCGGATCACACATTGTTTCTAATCTACTAATATATATAAATAAAAGTAGATGAGGGACACTTGGCACTTTGTGAGGGCTTCACTATACTTTTTCCCGCTCAAATTTAATGGTCATGAAAATGGGTTATGGATACTACTAATGGGTTATGGATAGTACATTAATTATTGTGGTCCCATTAAATTAGGGTTTTTGTTTCTATCCTCTCTCCTTCATCAGACTATCGATCGAAGTCTTTTCCTCTTCTCCAACTTAACGACATCAATGTAGGGTTTAAAGCTGATTCTTCAATAGTCTAATTTCCCTTCAATAATCATCGATATTTTTATCCTTTATATCAATCCACATCTTTTGTATTGCCGTCGTTTTATGTCTTATGTTATGTAATCCACCCCCTAAAGCGATTTAGGGTTCCTCTTTTACTTCATCAAAATTGCACGTTCAGGTAACTGTTATGTTATGTAATCCTCCGGTTCTAAAAACTATTTAGGGTTCCTCATTTATGTAATCCTCCGGTTCTAAAAACTATTTAGGGTTCCTCATTTCCTTCTCTAAGATATTCAGGTACCGTAATTTTGTTCTACAATTATCTGACTTGGTTTTCTACTGAATATTGTGGATCCCTGTTTTTGTTCCTGATTATAATATTTGGTTTGATTGTGTCCTATTTGTCCTGCTTATAATATTGACTGTAGTGGTTCTGCCTATAATATTTTGACTGTAGTTAGCATAAAGAAGTATGAGTGAACATGATGTTAAGATATGTTTTTGCTATTGTTTTTCCATGTGTTTGATTTTAAGGGATGGTCTTGAATAGTCTGTGGTGCCTTAAAAATGGACAGTAGACTTTGGTCATCTATGTTTCAAAAAATGGGAGCAAAAGGGTTATCCTTGTGATGAGGTGTCACATAAGATTGTCTCAAAATGGTTATGTTCTGGTGTGAGGAAAAATTGGTAGCAGTTGACTTTGTCTATGGTATGACTTCAAAAAGTTTTATACTCACGTCTCTTTTATATGTTACTTCTCATATCATTTCTCATTTCATTACTTTGTATATAGGATGACTTCGTATATGAGATGACATCAAACATTGATTACATGTAACTGTGGCTCTTATGTTAACTTCTGTTATTAATTACCGTTTTTAATGAAGTTTTAAATGAAGTTTTTTATTTCTTGAGTTTTAGTGGTCAATTTAGCTATGGTGTGTACCAGTTATTAGGCACAAATCTTTAAAAAGCCTAGGTTGTATAACTATAGAAACAAGTCGTAGCAGGTGGCCGGCTTCTAAAAGCCTAAGTTGTTCTTAGTCGTTAGCATATTTGTAAGGGCGTAATGTTTTTGATTAGTTGCAACTATTGAAACAAGTTGTGTCAAAAAGACATTAGGAAACAAATGTGATATAAAAGGGATCCCTGAATTTGTCTTGCTTATAAAAGGGATCACCCTATTAATGTATATGATTGAAAACCTTTAATATATACCTACTTATTGATACAAGTATGGTTATTGATAATACATATTCGCATTGAATTAGCAGGTAACAAATACGGTGATCCAAAGTTGAAGAATTATTTTGTTGCTTTTGGATTAATTAGAGTAATAAGCTTATGTTTGTTGATCTAATTCTTTGTGCATTAATCTGTTTTACAGGAACACTGTTTGAACGTTTAATAATCAGGAAAAATGGTTTTTAGGACGTCAAACCTATCACTGTGAACGACGCCAGCTACTTGGTAATATTATATCTACTATTATATACATTTTTATTATCTATTTTCAACTGTTTTTGCATTATATTGTTATCAAACAGTTTAATTTTTATTATAGCATATTAACAATATATTTATTTAAATAATTAACAGGATCTGCCACCATGTTACAACCATAATTTCCCTGTGGGTCCTGTTTTGATAACCACGGATGATGATAAGTTTTGGGGTGTAACAGTTGAACAAAAGTCAGACTCATTTCAGATAACAACCGGATGGAGCAAAGTAGTAAAGGATCTTCAGATTATAGTAGGCGATTTCGTTGTCTTTGAGTTGTTCGAACATGTTACTTTAAAAGTTACCCTTTTAAAGTCTGTTCAAACAAAAGATGTATCGAACAAATTCCCGTATTGGTTTATAATACCGGCAAAAAATAAGATGGTAAATCTTTAGATTTCATTCCTTTTTTTTAATTATTTTATATTTATAGAATGTTCTTATGCGGTTATATTTTTCATTCAATATATGTACAATTTGCCTGATGATTATATCGAGCACCATTTCAAAGACAATATGCTTCCACATCCGGTTGTCATACATTTTGGAGACGTGTATCAATGGACAGTCCTGATCCAGTGGTATATCTTTGGATATTATTTCACTGATGGTTGGAGCGCTGTTTTTAAAGATCTTAAATTATGCATTGGAGATTTCCTGATGTTTGAAAAGGTGGCTGAATTTGAATTCAAGTTAGATCTGTTTCGAGAAGATGGAATGCGGGTTGACCCTGACGAAATAGTGAATGAAAATGATGAAGTCATTGAAGTTTCATCTGATGTATCTGAATACGGTGATAGCCAAAATGAATATGTTGTTCCTGATCATGAAGTAATTACAAAAGTGACAAACCACTTTGTAAGTTTTTACTACTTAAACATATTTATCCGTTCAAATATGTTTACTTTGTATTATAATTTTAAATTATAAATGAATTTTTAATGTTTGTTACAAATGTTTTGTAGCGTTTTCCAATCCTTTTTGGAAAGGACTGTCAGTTTGAGAATGTGAAAAGCTTGCGTATTCAAGTTGAAAATGGGAACTCTATTATTAAGAAGTTGCGTGTTGAAAGTTCTGGTAGTAAAAGGAGATATGCTATCAGAGAGTGGAAGTCATGCATGAAGAAGCTTCGTTTAAAGAATGGTAGGCGTTATCGTATTATGTATTTCCAAAGGGAAGGTAAGTTGGTTTTTTCATATCCTTAGTCGGAAGCTATATGTTATAATAGTTGGTTTCTTAGTTTGTAAGTTGGAAATGAAGTTATTGTAGTAAGGCAGTAAGCAAGGTTTGACAAAACCAATAGTGATTAGACGATGGAATGTACCCAACTTTTGTTTATTTAGTGTTGGGGTATATGCATGGAAGGTTTGTATGATGTAGGGGATTAAAAGTTTTGTGGTTTTTTTAATATGTATTAGAAAATTGTTAATGGTTAATATAAGTTTTTGTATGCGGCCTTAATTTCTAATATTATTTTTATACATTTTTATTATCTATAAACTCTTGCATAATATAAACTGTTTCCCTTACAAGTTGTGTAACAGGGATCGGTTCCTGCAAATATGATTAGCAATAAGCTGCTGCAGATTGTATGAAAATAAAATAATAAAAGAATATTAGAGTTCGGTTTTTACACAAATCTAATCTGCAAGTTTTAATGATTCTTATCTCCTAAAACTTAAAATATATAAAATTTTAAATTTAAAATATATAAAATATATCTCCTAAAAATGGGAGATAATGATTCTTATCTGCAAGTTTAAATTTTCAAATAATTTATGTTATCTTTTAATAGAGTTGGGTTTTTTCAAACAGATTTTATCTCTAAACTTTTTGAATTATAGATATACCTTTTTCTCTATATATATCATTAAACATTGAACCATTTCCACACATTCTCTCTACAACAAAAGAGTTATTCACAAAACTTTCTGGAGGTTAGTATTTCTTTACTTTTAGGTTATACTTTATTATTAATGTTAATGATTACCAATATATATAAATACTAATAACATCGGTTTTTTTTCTTTTTTTTGTTTTATATATAGCAATGGCAGATGAAAATGTTACGATGTTGAATGCTTTGAGGTTGAATGACAATGAGTGTAAAATTAAGGTGAAGATTCTGAAAGTCTGGAGACGGAAAATGAATGGAGAAGAAAAGAAATTTTACTCCATAGAAATGATTCTTATGGATGAGGAGGTATGTATATAAGATGTAATAATTAATTTTTTGAATTTGCATATTGTATTTTGTATTTTTTTTTACAAATTATCTATTTTAGTAGAATAGATTTTAATCTTGCTTAAACATACAGGGAAACAAAATACATACAAGCTGCTTGCATAAGTTTTTCTTCCGATTTGAAAAATTCTTCATTGAGGATGACTATTTGATGATAAAGAGGCCTTCTCTAGCTGATAACAAAAGTAATTTTCAGTTGGTCAACAATGACCACAAACTAACATATTATATCAGCACAACCGTCAAGAAATGCAACAACTGGACTGGTCCTGAACATGGCTTTGCTTTGACTAATTTTAAGTCAATTCTAGGAAAATCGTCTGTTACTGAAGACAACACAGTTGTGGGTGCAGTAATAGGTTAGTATTACATTATATTTTTATACATATTAATAATATTTTTGTTGTACATGTTTTAAAATACTAACACAGATTTATTAAATGTCATTTTAGATCTCATTGGATATGTCTTGATTTGCTATGACATAGAGGATACTGTGTCGAAACTAGGAGCTGGGAAAAGGGTTAACTTAAAGCTGAATGATTTAGAGTAAGTTTTATTAAAATGCATTATATTATCTTTATGTAACGTTTTTTTATTAATTTGTTTAATTTTAATATGTATCAGTGATGAGGAGCTTGGTGTGACCCTTTGGGACGAATTTGCAATTGAGATGCACTCATTCATGACTCGCAAAGATAGGGATAAGGATGTGTTTCTACTTATTCAGTTTGGGTCCGTAAAGCTTCACCAAGGTAAGTCAAGGCTGTTAATATGAATTTTTTATGACTTTTATTTTTAATAATGTTTATTTTAAATTTAAGATTATATTTTCATTTTAGATAAGCGGACTGTGTCAAATGCATTTAGTGCAACAAAGCTATTCATTAACTCCGCAGTTGATGAAATAGTTACCTTTAAACAACGATAATGGTTATTTTTTCAGTTTGTTAATGATTTGTTCGTGCTAAAAATTTAAAACTATATTGTGAAGTTAACTTATGTTTTGTTCACATTAGATATTTGGCAAAGTATGCAAACTCAAGGTCCCTAATTGGTAATGACTCAGGTTCGGTTATGGCAACTTCAGATGAAGATTTGTTTCTTTGTTCTGAATATAGCCCCCTTGCATTTCTGTCGATAATAGATGAGGTATTTTGTATAACTGAATGGTAATATTTTTTTAAAATCTGTTTGTGTTGTCTATTTACAAGGTTTTACCCTTATTTATTATATTTAGGAGAGACATGTGGTGGTTGTTGCTACCATTAAGGGGATATGCAACAAAAAACTTTGGTATTATGAGGCGTGCACTGTTTGCCATTGCAAAGTTGAGAAGGAATTTACTACGATTGAAAATGCAGATGGAGTAGTTGATATTGCTGAAAGGAATTTTAAATGTAGTAATAACAAATGCAGTGCCGAAAAAGTACAGGCTGATTACAGGTATTATCCAAAAAAATGGAATTAATGTTTTTGTTACTATTAATCTTTATTTCAATAGATTCATTTTTCTTCCTTGATTTATGTTTTCTTATTTTTTTTAAGGTTCAAAATTTCGCTTATTGTGCAAGATTCTACTGGAAGTGTTTCACTAACGCTTTTCAATAGAGAAGCCATTAGGATGTTACAGAAGACCGCTGAAGCAATTGTCAACAGACAGGAGCAGGTTTTACTGTTTAATCCATTTTATTTTTGTATATTTACTTTTATTGAAAAGTTATAAATTGTTAAACAATATCATTTTTTATTGACAGTCTGATGAGTTTGAGGAATTCCCTACTGAGTTTAAGGAGCTTATTGGAAAGTGGTTTGCATTTCATATTAAAGTGACAAAGTATAATGTTGATCACCACATTGAATATTATGCTATTAACAAGCTTTCAAATGACTATGATATTCTTAAGAAGCTTGAAGAGAAACATGCCATTGAGAAGGTATGTGTAATTCAGTTATATTTAAACTCTCCAATTATATTTGATGTTGTATGATAGTGAAATAGTATTAACATGTAATATTTAAACTAATTCAGAATGATGATGATGAGTCAAATGGTGCTTCGCCAGGTGATCAGCAGCACACTACTGTTTCGTTGAAGGTGATATTTATCTTAAATTGTTTTTGGTATATATATTAGTAGATGACATTCATTTACGTTCATTTTTTTATTTTTAGGATGCGCAATCTTCAACGGACGAAAATGTCACTCCAATGTCTGCTGTTGCTGAATATGCTCATAAAAATAAATATGGTGATCTTAAAAGAAACCTGGAAGAGGTTTACAAAGAGGATGATCTTCCAGTTCCTAATGTTATTGAGGCAGATCAGAAAGAGGATGGAATTGAGGCAGATACAAAAGAGGAGAGGGGTTCAAGCAGAGCAAGTGCAAAGAAGAAGATGTTGGTTCCAAAGAAAGAAAAATAGCTTCATCGAGCTCCCATTCACCACATGATTTAGTTCTTGCTGTTTTTTATTTCAGACATGTTTGTTTTTTTTTCGTTGTTGGATTGTTTCTTTTGTCATTTCGTTCTTAGACTAATTTATGTTTGATGAATAAAATGGTGAATGGTTTTCTTATATTGAAGCCTTTTGAGCCTCAAACAATAAACAGAGAGCATGCACACACAGTGCACTGCTAAACTGTCGTGTGTATTGAAATCAACATGCAGGATCATCTATTGAAATGTTTTATTTTTATCATTTGTTTGCTTTTACTGAACGAAATACATAGCAACTGTAGGCCATAATTGCTTTTATTATCAAGTTTTACTTTTTAAATCATAAACAATCCATTCCTAATAAAACTTAATCTTATGGTTTGGAAATATGATGAACATACAAAACGATTTTATACTGTATATGTGTCACGAGATCATTTTGGTAAATGTTTAACATTGTCTTCAATAAGTTTAAGTAGTATTTTAAATTTCAAAGTTTACCACCAAATTTCCTTACTGAAAATATACTTTTAATAAAATAATAAATGTTTTTTTTTGTAGTCTATCTTTCCTACAATTTTTTTAATTTATAACTAACTCTCCAATGTTATCTATTGAAACAACTTTACAAATTATTATGTCAAACTTAATAATTTCCCTCCCAAATCCTTCACGTGAATATGATTTCATTTTCTCACCAAAATTAGTGCATATTTTGTTTGACTTTAGAATCAACATTTATAAAGTTTATCTGTTTTAAATTAATTTCAAAGGGCAACAAAAGTTTAGCATTTCTAAACGAGTAAGTATCTTGATTTACACCCCACCATTTTTAGCTCATTATCATATACCATGTGATCTATTACTTCGAAGTCAAACAAAATATTATATGATTTTTGACACATCGTAATTATTACTACATTTAAAAAAAAGATAATTACTAGACCGTATGTTTTATCATGAAGCATTTCTTAAGATAGTGGCCTACTGCATGTCCATCCACGAAGAATCAAGTATGAACACAAAACAATACCCAAATCTGTGATATGTCGATATGGTTGCATAACATCACTCACATGATTGCTTTCAGGAACAAAGATTTTGATGTTTGATATTATCCAGGTAAGTATAGTATGTTTTCATTTTAAAGGTTTATTACTAATATGATTCTTATTGTTGCTATTTCTTTGTTTACTTTTCTCATGTAATCCACATTTCTTATATATTTTTTTTATTTCGATTTGGAGGAACATGTCTAAAAGAACATTTGAGCATTCATCTTCATGTTTACCAAATCCTGTGAACAATAATGAAACATCCGATGGTAACATTGTTATTACTTATGTATAATGTTATTTTAAACTTAGGTGTTGGCTAATTTGTATTTGATTTAGTTTCTTATAATGTTGCTTCAATTGTTTGTAGGTAATTTAATCAGAACACCTTTGTCACAAATTACAAATGGTATGGATCAAAATATATATTAAGTTTAGTCTAATATATATACTCATATAATTTTCGGCCAACATTAATTTTTTGTAAACAATGGTAATTGATATTTTTTTTCATGCTCATGTGGATGGTTTTTTACAGTTATTACTCCGGACCCTATTAGTCCTACTACAGCTTCTATGAATCGGAAAGTTAGTAGGATATATTTGGATAAAAGAAAATGTTATCAGGGTAAAAACATTCCAAACTGTAATAGCACTTTATCTACATCCGACATAAGGTTGTCGATTCTAAAGGATAAAGAAAATACAACGGCACATAGATATACGCTTAGGAGTTTGCGTAGTACTCCTAGCACAATAGACCATACAAGTTCGTTGAATAATATCGGCAGCGGTATGTGTTTTAAATTTTGAAATATACTAACATTTACTTATATTAACATTTTATAATATATTTATAATGTAGACAATTTGTTTTCTGTTTAGGTACATATGTTCGTATCGAAAATAATAGTACGCCACCAAGTTCTACTGCCCAATTCGTAATGTCTTCAATGGTAACGAGATCTGCAAATTCATTTTCCGGAAATGAAAGTTCGTGTTTAACAAAGTTATCGGCCGGGAAGCGTAAGTTTGTAAGTAAGGCAAGTAATATTAATGTTGTACCAATGATTGACTTGACAGAAGATTTAGAAGATGATCAAGAGACAATCAGAGGTATCTCTAAAGGTATTCCATGATTAATACATTTGTAATAGTTTTAACTTACTTGAATCATCTTTTTTTTATAAATTGTTTCCTCATTACTTTCTAAATATTTTTAATTATAGATTACGTAGATCATGGGGATCAAGATGTTAAATGTGGAATTTGTAATGCAACATTATGGAAAATTGAGGCTGGTAAAGGAAAAATAACGCTTTAGACGCTTTGTTATTCTCTATGTTGTGGTTACGGGCGTGTAGAGCTACCTGATTTTAAAGATACCACATCAAGTTATCAAGATCTGTTTCGAGGCAAAGATGATATAAGCAAGTATTTCCTAAAACACATCCGTCGCTTTAATTCTATGTTCTCTTTTACTTCTATGGGTGGAACGATTGATTCAACAATCAATACGGGAAATGCTCCTTATATATTCAGACTTGGTGGCCAAAATTACCATAGAATGGGAAGCCTTCTTCCAAAAGAAGTAGAACAGCCAAAATTTCACCAGCTTTATATATATGATATAGATAATGAAGTGACAAATAGACATTCATTATTCAGGTATGTATTTCTAAGATTGATATATTTTAGTTTATATTTTTTTGTTTTGTAACAATATTTTATTGAATAATGTTTAACATCAAGTTATTTTTTTTTGTAGCGGTGACAAACGAAATGTCTCCACTAAATGTTCAAAGACATTAGATGTTGCCATAATTGAAGCTTTAAAGGTTATGTTAGATAACAACAACCAGCTTGTGAAATCTTATAGGATGGTACGTGACTCTTTTAAGGAAAATCCTCATGTTAATCTTAAGCTCCGTCTCATTTGTGAGAGAGTAGAAGATGGTAGGACATATAATTTACCAACAGCATTCTGAAGTAGCTGCTTTGGTCTTGGGAGACATTACCGAAGCTCTTGGTAAGCGAGATATTATTGTTGAAAAAAACAATGGTTTTCTAAAGCGTATTAGTGAGTTGCATCCATCATATTTGGCTCTTCAATATCCGCTTTTGTTTCCGTATGGTGAGGATTGTTATCGAATAGATATTCCACATAGAAAAACAGAGGATTCAGAATCAAGTGAAACTGAGCGACTTAACTTTGTATGTTAAGTTAAGATATTCCACATAGATATTTCGTATTGTACAATGCGAGAATTTTTTGCATACCATGCATGTTCAAGATAGGGTAGACAAATTCTCATTGATTCTAAATGCAGGAAGATTGTTTCAGCAATTTTTGGTTGATTCTTACACCATGATTGAAACTGAGCGACTTAACTTTGTACGTTACTCGCAAAATGATCTTAGGTGTGACACATATGAGAATATTCAGAATCAGCATAAGGATGGGAATAAAGATTTTTCCAAGTCGGGCAAACGTGTAATACTACCGTCATCTTTTACTGGTGGAGCTCGGTATATGATGCAAAATTACCTAGATGAAATGGCTCTATGTAAATGGTACGGCTACCCAGATTTTTTTATTACTATTACATGTAATCCGAAATGGCTGGAGGTAAGAAGGTTTCTTAAGGACAAAACCATTAAGTCGGAAGATTTAAAGTGAAGCTTGATACATTCTTGAAAGATTTAAAGGATAAGGCAGTTCTAGGAAAAGTTCAAGCAGGTATTTACTTATTCAATTCGAATTTGTCCATTAAGTTAGTAGATTTATAATTCTTTGTTTTTAATAAAGAAATTTACAATTTTCGAGTATGATAATACATAGGCATTAGCGTGTAACTCAAGTACTGTTATTTCCAATAGTTCATAAAAATATAATTATATTTATAAAAGCATAATATTCGTGCTACAATTTTCTAATTGAAAACGTTTTTATTTTTTTATGTAGTTGTTTACACGGTGGAGTTTCAAAAACGTGGTCTTCCACATGCTCACATTTGCTTATTCATGGATGTTGATCACAAGCTTCCCACGGTTGACCATATAGAACCGTTTATATCTGCTGAGATTCCTGATAAAAAAGAAGATCCGGAATTGCATCTCCTTGTGAGTGAGTACATGATGCATGGTCCATGTGGAGAAGCTAATATGAAGTCTCCATGTATGCGTGACAGGAAATGCACGAAAAAGTTTCCAAATAACTTTTCACCTAAAACGTGTATTGATTCTAAACGTTATCCGATATACAGGAGACGAGATTCGGGAATTTTTGTTCAGATAGGTGATGTTCAGTTGGATAATAGATATGTTGTTCCATATAATGAGTATCTTTTAAAAAGATACCAGGCTCATATCAATGTAGAATGGTGCAACCAGGCATGTTCTATTAAATATTTGTTCAAGTATATAAACAAAGGACCTGATAAAGCGTCTATGGCTATTGTACAAGATGATAAGCAAGATGATTATGAACAACCAAAGGACGAGATAAAGGAATATTATGATGTTAGATACATATCTGCATGTGAAGCATCATGGAGAATTTTTAAATTTGAAGTTCATTACAGATATCCTTTTGTTACTCGACTTCCTTTTCATCTTCCAGGTCAACAGAACGTGGTATATGGCGCAGAGGATGATGTTGATGATGTTCTAAAAAAAAGTTCCGTGGCTTCATCAATGTTTTAGGCTGGATGAAGCTTAATGAAACTGATCCAGTTTCAAGAGAGCTTAGCTATGTGGAATTACAAACAAAGTTTGTGTGGAAACTTAAAAAACGTTGTTGGCAGACAAGGATTACAGGTTGTACAATTGGTCGTGTTCATTCAGTTTCTCCAGCTCTTGGAGAGGCTTATTTTTTGAGGATTCTTCTTAACAAAGTCAAAGGACCGAAATCCTTTAAGGATATTAGAAGTTATAATGGTGAAATATTTCCTACATTCAGAGATGCCTGCTTTGCACGTGGTCTTCTAGATGATGATATGGAGTACATTGAGGCAATTAGAGAAGCAAATCTTAGTGGGGATGGCCGTTTTCTTCATGCTTTGTTTGGAACAATGCTTTTGTGTAATACTCTTTCCAGACCAAATTTTGTTTGGGAGCAAACATGGACAATTTTATCTGATGGAATTCTCTATGCACGACAAAAGAATTCTACTGTTCAAGGTACAATTATAAACTTTTTTTGCTGTTACATTATATTAATACTAGATTAGAAAATCTCAATTTGTTAGACTATTTTTAAAATAGTATATTTAGATGGTAAGAAGAAAAGAGCTTGAATAAGATTACCTATCTACAAGCCTACAACTCATTATCAAAGTGTAAAGTAATATTACCAGGTTACCCTATGTGTTCTTTGATAAATTAGCATATTACGTAAAGTATAATCCAATGGAGATTCTCAATCGATTAAAAAATAAATGCTCTATTACGTTTGTTTATACCAGTCCGTTGTAATTGATTATGAATTTGTAAAAGAAGACAAAAAACATATTGAAACACTTTCCAAGAGCTTTAGATATCTGATTGTTATGGATGAGGTTATTTAATTAAAGTTTGAATATGTTTTTGTCAGTTTCAATCGATTAAGTCAGTTTTAAAACAGAAAAGAAAACGCCTCCTTAGAAAGGAAGCAATAAGAAAAGCTTAAAGATGCATTTACGATTTTTTGTGCATTAATTGGTATATGAAACAGTTTTATATATGCTTCATCGTTTTTGTTAGAACAAAACATATTCGATTTCAATTAACAATTGCAGATAACGCATTTTAAATTGCACGGTGATTTGTGATTGTATCCGTATTTGCTTTTACATATTTAATGTTTTTTAAGCTATTGCATTTGTTATTTCGATCTTTAGGTTTACCTACACAGTGATTTGTGATTGTGAACGTATTTGCTTTTATAGTATTTTAAGCTATTGCATTTGTTTTTTCCATGTTTTAGGTTTATCGCTTACCGAAGATCAGATAAAGAATTTGACTTTGTCTGAGATTGAAAAATATTTGCTACGATATAACTCAAGTTTAAAGAGATTTCCATGTATGCCTTTTCCTGATGATCAATCAATAGCTTCCGCTCAGAATCATTTAATCAATGAGGAGTTGAATTATGATCGTACAGAATTAGTTAATGAATTTGATCCCATGTTTAACTCATTAACTAATGAACAGAGACAAGTTTTTGATGAAATTATGAAAGCTGTAGATGGTTAGAAAGGAGGTATTTTCTTCGTGTATGGTTATAGTGGAACTGGAAAAACTTATTTATGGAAGACATTATCAACTGCAATACGAGGTAGGGGTGATATTGTGTTAAACGTTGCATCAAGTGGTATTGCATCTTTGCTACTGTCAGGAGGTAGGACCGCACACTCCCGCTTTCATATTCCTATTAATGTTAATGAAGATTCAGTATGCAACATCACAGCAAACAGTCCTATTGCTCATTTATTGAAAGAAACTAAATTGATTATATGGGACGAAGCTCCGATGATACATAGGCATGCAATTGAAGCACTTGATAGGTCAATGTCAGATTTATTCAATGTTGGTGATTCGACAGATACTGAGACACCATTTGGAGGAAAAGTTTTTGTGTTTGGTGGTGATTTTAGACAAATCCTTCCCGTTGTTCCAAACGGAAGTAGGCAACAAATTGTTAATGCATCTTTAAGCTCTTCTTATTTATGGAACAAATGTAAAGTGCTAAGGTTAACTAAGAACATGAGGCTGATCGTTGGATCTAATGCGAGTGATTTGAAAGAATCTTCAGAATTTGCAAAATGGTTGTTGGACATTGGTGAAGGGAAGGTTGGAGGTGATAACGATGGCGAAGCAATTATAGAAATTCCCGATGATCTCTTAATAAAGCTGTCGTCTGATCCGATTGAAAGTCTAATTGATTTTGTTTATCCAGATGTTCTACAAAACTATAAAAATCCTGAATTCTTCCGTGAACGTGCAATTTTGGCTCCTAAAAAGGAAGTGGTCCATGAGATTAATGATCGCTTGCTATCTATATTTCCTGGTCAAGAAAAAGAGTACTTGAGCTCGGATTGTCTTTGTCCGGATGAGGAGAAAAATGACGAGATAAATGATGACATATACTCTCCGGATGTTCTAAACAGACTGAAAGCATCTGGGTTGCCTAATCATCGTTTGGTGTTGAAGGTTGGTGTTCCTGTTATGCTGTTAAGAAATATTGATCAACAGAATGGATTGTGCAATGGTACAAGGCTACAAATTAAATCACTTGGTAAACGTGTTATAGAGGCTGAAATAATATCAGGAGGTACCATTGGAACCCGAACTTATATTCCAAGAATTACTATGATACCATCTGACAAAAAAATTCCATTAAAGTTCCATAGAAGGCAGTTTCCCATATGTGTTTGCTTCGCAATGACGATCAATAAAAGTCAAGGACAATCACTTGCTCGAGTTGGTTTGTTTTTAAAACAACCTGTATTCACCCATGGACAATTATATGTTGCTCTTTCAAGAGTAAAGAGTAGATCCGGAGCAAAAATACTAATTTTAGACGAAGATGGTGAAGCTACGAATAAGACGACCAATGTTGTTTACAAAGAAGTCTTTAGACACTTAAAGTAATTGAATTTTCTTTCTATATGTATCATGAACGTCATTTTATTTAATGTTAAGCGCAATAGGTGGCGTCTTTGTATTCGATTTTCTAATGGCTTAGTGTCATCGCGTTTAATGGTTTAACCTTCTGTGTTCGCTCTTATTTATCTATGTTTTGAACTGCTGACTTAACTTTTATCCCATGTGGTTGGTTTTTTGGAGCATTCACTTTTGTTTGATTTAGAAATTGTTCAAATATTTGAATTGTTATTGAATTGAATTGAGTTGTGGTCATGGATTTAAAGTTGTATACGTTATCAGGTGATTGAATTGAACTGTCGACACTTTTCAAATTGTTTTTAATTTGTTTGATCCAAATTGATGGGTTGATAAAACAGGTAAGTTTATAATATGGTATGATTTCTACAATTTTGTTAAAGGTTTTTGATTGGTATAGCGGGTAAGGTTCATGTTTATTGTTATTAACAGATTTTCTCAATATTTTGTCGAGGACAATTCAATGATGTTAATTGAACGTATCATTTAACATAAAAAGGATTTCACATATTGTACTTCAAATAGTTATCTATTGACCGCTTCATGTTTTGGATTATCACTAGCACAAATACAATTCTCTTATCACCAATTTTAATTTAATTTTTAATGGATAATCAATATGTTCTCATATTCTTATCTTTATATCTCTATGACTTTTAATAACAATTTGTCAACAAAGTGAATTCATACTTATGTTTTTATCATATATAATACAAAATTTCGATTATAAGCCTGTCATAATACAACCTTTGTGTAAGCTTCATCGTTTTTAACTGTGTTAAACTATATGTCAATGATGCATACCAATACATCATTGATAATATGTTGTTTTGAGTTTAAATATGTTGTTTTGAGTTGAAATTTTGATTGATTATATTATGGAATTTATTGTTTCTAAATCGTTGTTTAAATATGTTGTTTTGATATGGTTTGTATACTTTTGCTGTTTGGGAACCAATTTGAGTTTTGAATCATTTAAATGTGAAATAATGAATGTTTGAGGCTTAAAATGTTGAAAAATGTTTGAATGGGATTCAATTTTGAGATTTGGTAAATTTTCAAAATTTCCATTTTTCATTCACCCCTTAACTGGGTTGAACGTGGAAATTTTGTTACTTTCGAACCTTCAAAATTGGTCGAATGTGAGTGTTCTAATGTCTGATTTTGCATTCGAACCTTAGCTCCACATCCGAACCTTTAAATAGGGTCGAATGTGGAACTAATTTCACTTTCGCCCAACGAGAACGGTCGAACGTGACCATCTATATATATCAGATCCTCTTTCGAACCCTCATTTCAAAAATTTTCAAAAATTTTCAAACTGCCAAAACCTTGTTGCCCTTGTATTTGTGATTCCTGATTATTAATCCTTGATCATTTCTCATCATTTTGATCCAACTATTACAGGTAATGGACAAAAACAGAGACAGATTGAGGGTTTGGGTGTTCGAACCCTAGAACATGAATGTTTGACCAGTTTTACTTGTTTTTAATTAAAATTGTTGATTAGGTTTTAGTTGTAGATGATTTTAGGGGGAGAATATAGGATAATCTAGAGTTTTAACATACTGATTGATGGATTTTGATTCTTAAAACATGTGAAACCTTAGATTATGTTTAAAATCATCTAAAACTAAACAATTGACACAATTAATTGGTAATAATGTTTAGTCGGTTGTTTAAGTAGGCAAATGAATGAAAAACAGATGTTAAAACTAGCTGGATTGCAGAATTGATGTTTGGTTTGATGAACAGATACGTTCGACCAGAATAAGGGTCGAACCTGGCCAGAATAGGTCAAATGTAAATGTTCATAGGGACGAAAGTGAAAATTGTGGACGAAGGTGGAATTTTAATTATGAAATTTCACATTCGAACCAAAATCTTACATTCGAAGCTCAAAAATCTTACATTCGTACCCACGTTGGGGCGAATTTAGACTTTTGAAAACCAAAATTCAAATTTTGTCGAATGTTGTTCGTTTTTAACGAATTTTCAATGTGTCGTTTTTGCAGATATTCAAATGGCTGAACCACAAGTTGAACAACAGAATGTTGAGGTTCCAGTTCAAGAAGTTCTTGTAGATTGGCCATTCGAAAGTGCCCACAATTGCTGTGCATTTGTCGGTGAAGTGCAGAAACTTACTGAATTCTCAGGCATTGTGGATTTCCTCAGAAGAAGTCGAATTATAGATGCTATTGCAACACCTGCAATCATTTATAAGGATCACATTGAGGAGTTCTGGAGGAACGCACGTTATGATTTCTGGGATTCTAAGACAGCTATTGTAAGTGAGATTCAAGGGGAGCTTGCATTGGTTACTGAAGATGATATTAGACAAGCACTAAAGTTAAGGGATGAAGAGCCGACTGATCCTAGAAGCCTTTCATGGATTGAACAGAGGTTATGCTTTCTGAGAATGAAGTATAACGGTCCAATAACGGATGGTGCATTGAACAAAGGGAAGTTATGTCCTCAGTTCAAGTATTTTGCACACGTCATTATTCATGTGTTTGGTACTGTGAGTGGAGGCTATGACGTAATGAGGAAGAGTTTGAGTTCTTTAATGGTTGCTTTAACATTGAATAAATCATTCAATGTAGTGGGGATGATTCTTGATCATATGCTTGAACTTCTCAAGGAATTGAAGACTAAGAAGTTTCTGTTATATCCTAGGTTTCTGCAAATGATATTTGATCTCAAGTATCCAACTTTGAAGAAAGATCCTACGAAGATTTTAGTTCAGGATCACATGAACTTGAAGACTTTGATAAGGATGAAAGGTTACAAAGGTGTTCCTGATAACGAGAAGCCACCTCACAAGAATTTGTTTGAGTATTTGATTAATCTAGGATACACGGATCCGGGTGAGAACAAGGCAAGGCATGCAAATAGTGAGTCTGATACAGATGATCCATTAGTACATGCAGATCCAAAGATGAAAAGGAAAAGGCAAGCTAAGAATGCTGGAGCCAAAGGGAAGGGCAAGGCAAAGCTTGATGAAGCTGAACAAGCTAAGAAACAGACTAAAAGAAAGAAAAGTGTGGCGAAGAAAGGTACTCAACTTGTTGATGAAGAATCTTCTGTTGATTCTGAAGAGACAGAAGAAGATGAGAGATGGGATTCTGATGATGAGACTTTAAAGAAGACCTCTAAGCGCAAGGCCACTGTAGCTGGAGAGTCTGAAAGTTTGAACATAGCGATTGAAGAACAAGGTCCAATTGACTTAGAAGGTGGAGAATGGGATCTTGGTCTTGGTGCTGGAGATTTCAGTGGTTCTACTGTTGTTGTTGAACAGAAGAAACCCAAATACAAGACGATGTGGAAAAGAGATGTGAAAGAGAAACCCAAGAGAAGTCGAGAGAAGGAAGTTGAGATGTTGTTGAAGGGTAAGAAAGTCCCTGATGCTGGTACTTCATCAAAAGTTTCTTCTCCGGTTGCAAAGAAACAAAAGAAGAATACTACTGAATCTGAAGTAGTTCCTGATCTGGATACTAATTTGCAGAATGTATTGAACTTATTCCAGAAAAAGCAGAAAACTCCTGAAGCTGAATCTTCCAAACCTAAAATGACTGTTTCTGATGATGTCATGGAGGTTGTGAATAAGAGGATGGAAGAGATGATGAAGATAATCATTGTACAACAAGCTCAGATTGATAAGTTTAAAAAGAATGAAGAAACGATGTTGCAGATTGTTGTGGCAGCAAAAGCTAATCGAGATGAGTTGGAAAAGAAATTGAAAAAGTTAGAAGAAGAGAAAGATTAGATTGATACTCGAAGTAAGAGAAACAGGAGGTTGATTACTGGAATGAGAAATGAGAATAAGAAGTTGATTAAAGATAATGAGAGGATGAGCAAACTACTAGAAAAACTGTATAATGAAGCTCCTAAACTCAAAGAAGGTGAAGAAGAAGAGGAGGAAGAAGAAGAAAAGTTAGATTATGGTGACTCATCAGATGAAGGAGATGATAATGAATCAGATGATGGATCTGATGATGATGATGATGCTGATGGGAAATCGGGTGAGAAAAATGATGATGAGGATGATAGTAGTGATGATGATGATAATAATGATGCAAGTAAGTTTACTTTTGAAGAGAGACAGACTAAGAAAGGAAGTGAAGGTCAATCTAGTTCCAAGAAGAAATTTGGTGGGAACGTAGATGGTGACGATGATATCTTCTGTACCAAAAAGATTAAATCTTTATCGGATGATGACAAGAAGTTGTATAGAGATATGTTGAACAAAAGAGTTTGGACAATCGAGCTCATAGGAAAGTTTCCTGAAATCTTTGAAGCAGACGATATGAGATTTGAGCTAGAATACAACGATCCAGATATTGAAGAGGGAGAAGTGTCAGCTGCTGTTTCTAAAGAAATACTTGAAGGTATTGTGCAGCAGGTGGGTAAGACACTTGAGGAAATTATGGCAGAACAGGTGATACCTGATATTCCTGAAAAGGATGCAGGAAATCATTCTGATGAGCAATCTTTTGAGAAGGAAGAAATTGAGATTGAGGATATAACACACGAGGAATATCCTGAATACTTCAGAGATAAAAGTAATGATGTTTTCCTAGATTTTACTGAAGTAAACATGAAAGAAGCAGAGTTTAGAGTAAAGAAGAAAAGTGATGTGTTTATGAAGAATGTCTTTGCTGAATGTAATCAGAAACCAACAACTAATGAGCAAAGTGATGATTTGAAGACTCTGTAGAAGAATCTAAAAGAAATGGATGATAAACGACCTAAACCTGAAGCACGAGGTGGATTCTACAGATTTCACAACCAATTATTCAAAGGCAGAGCTTTAGGTTGGAAATATCTGAGATATTTGAAATGCATAGCGGTGAAATGGGAAAAAGGAATTCTGTACTTCTACAGATTTCATGATATTCAGACTTTACCGTACTGGGCGGTGAGAGACATACGCAGATTCACTATGTCAGGTGCTTCAGCGAATTGTGATGCAGTTGGTTGGTTTGCTGATAAGCTATCTTGGGAGAGTAGAACGAGGTGGGATATGTTTAAACCTCAGTATCCCAGAAGGAGAGTGCATAAAGAGATTGATTCGGATACAGGTTTGAAGAAAGTGACTTTAAAGTACAAACCTCCAGTTGTAATGAAGAGGATACCTTTGATGCCGATTCAGCAGCATTTCAGCTCTGAATTCGTAATGTGGTATTATGACTGGAGAACAGCTGAAGCAGTGATTGTGTTGAAAGATGGGAAGGATGCTTACAAGAAAATACACATTTTTGATCTGATGTGGATCATTAACTGTGCTTTTGAAGACATCATCATGCTCTACTACAACCCGATCTATTGTGAACTGAAGGATGCAGATCAAGCGAGAAAGTATCAACAGGTGGTTGGAGTTTGTTTTGCATATGAAACCAATTCAGGTAGTAATCTGGAGAAGAAACTCGGTGAAAAAGTCAAGATGAATGAAGTGCCGAAACGTTCGATGAAGCGAAAGCTTGAGCCCGAGATGACAAAAGATCAAAAGAAACAACTCAGGATTAAGCTGATTAACAAACAGATGGACGAAGAACGTAGGCAATCCAAGCAATAGTCGAGGGGGAGTTTGTTAATGCATAATGTGCGACTAGTGCTTTGGATTGCAAAATCAAAGTTGTTTTGGTGATAGCGTAGGGGCGAAAGTGGAATATAACTGGGTCGAATGTAAAGAATTGGGGGCGAATGTAGATATAGACTGGGCGAATGAAGATAAGGTTCCTGATTTGTACTGATCAAGGGGCGAATGTGGAAAAGTTCCACATTCGACCTAACGCTGAGGGCGAACCTGCAGACCTATATAAGCTTAAAGTTTATTTTACAATGTAACTTTTGTCATCTGAGTCAAGGTGTTCAGTCTAGGTTCTCTCTAGGGTTTGTGTTTATTGTGAAACGTTGTGTTTGACTTGTAATCGTTATTGATAACATCTTTTGACAAGTAATTAATGAATATGGATATTGAAATGGTAAATCTGTATGTTTGATTCGTTAACTATCATATTGTAACTGATCTAGGGTTTCCGCACCTAGATTAGTAGACTTGTATGATCAAACCAATCTGTTTTTGACAAAACGATCCTCTACAACGTTGATACACAATTATGTTTCTATGCCCAACACACCAGTTTTTCTCCCAACATTTGACAACTTCCGGATGTACTCTTCATGTCCAGTTTATAACCTGCATGATCTGCATCAGTGTAAGCTATAAGATTTAAATTTGTACCTTTTGGATACCACAATCCAAGATCTGGAGTTCCTTCTAAATTGCAAGAAAGCATGTTGCAAACATAATATCTGGTCTGCTTGCAGTGAGATATATAAGAGATTCAATCATCCCTATATAGTTCTGAATGTCCACTGAAATTTCATCTGGATTAGATCCTAGTGAGGAATGAGTTGCCATAGGTTTTTTTGGAAGAACTGCATTTTTCTAGAAGGCATTTCATTAAAATTGTTTTGACATATTTAGATTGACAAAGACATATTCCTTCTGGAGTTTGTTTGACTTGTAAGCCCAAGAAAAAGTTTAATTCACCCATCATACTCATTTCAAAATGGTTGGTCATTAGTTTTTCAAATTTCTTGCAAAAATCTAGATTTGATGACATAAAAATTATGTCATCGACATAGATTTGTACCAAGAGTATATGACCTTTGTGAGTTTTGTGTGAAAAATGTTGCATTAGTGGTTCCCTTAGTGAAACCTGATTCCAATAACATTCGGACAAGGTTTCTAACCAAGCTCTAGGAGCTTATTTCACGCCATACAAGGCTTTGTCCAGTTCGTACACATGTTTTGGAAAGATAGGACCTGCCATGATCAATAGGTCTTACATGTAAAGGGTCCTGCACCCATGACTCAGAATTTCCTTGCCAAGCTACATGAAAGAGATTTTTGGAAGTCCACAGAAAAATTATTGCTAATTGCTCGAAGTGAGGTCCAGTTTGTAGACATGTTTTGGAAAGATAGGATCTATAAACCCTTGTGGTTGTTGAACATAAACTTCTTGTTCAATCTTGCCATTCAGAAATGTTGACTTCACATCCATTAGGTAAACTTTGAAGTATGTGTGAGCAGCATAGGCAAGAAGATTCTCACAACTTCTAATCTGGCCACTGGAGTGAAGGTTTCATCAAAGTCAATTCCTTCTTTTTGACTATAACCTTTCACCACCAATTTGGCTTTGTTTCTTGTAATAACACCTTGTTCATCTGATATGTTTCTAAAGATGCATTTTGTACCAATGACATATTTGTCCTTTGGTTTTGGAACCAAGGTCCAGACTTTGCTCTTCTCAAACCGATCCAGTTCTTCCTGCATAGCATATATCCAGTTTGGATTCAGCAAAGTTCAGATATAGAGTTTGGTTCTATTAAGCTTAGAATACATGCACACAGACATTCATTAGTAGTTTCAGCCCTTTTTTGTATCCCTTTATGTGAATCACCTAATATATTTTTAGGTAAATGGTATCTGGTCCACCTCATGTCATGAAAAGGGTTAAGATTATATTGAATTACTGTTTCTTGATGTAGATTTTCAGTATTAATTCTAGATGTTTCACCAATCTCATTACTACTTAGGTTATTTTCTAAATTTAAGCTTAACTCATTTAGGACTTTGAATTTACTTTCCCAATGACATCCTAGAAATTCTTCACATAGTTCATTTAACATTTGTTCTGTATTATATGGAACTTTGAAAAATTTTCTATTTTCAGATTTTGAGTTTTCTGGACTTAGTTTTAATGATGAATCATTGAAAGACACATAGATACTTTCTCTGAATATTTTAGAGCTTAAAATATAAACTCTGTAAGCTTTTGATACCAGAGAGTATCCCAGAAATACTCATTTTCGGCTTTTCTGTCAACTGTTTCTAAACTTTCAAGAAGATGTAGCATGTACATTCAAAGATATGTAAACAATTGACAATTGGAAGTCTTTTGAAAAGTATTTGATGAGACATTTTATGAACTCTTTTGTTCATTAGAATCCTGTTTGAGTGAAGCAGGCATTGGCAATTGCCTCAGCCCAGAAATATGTTGGCAGATTTGAAAAAGTCAGCATAGTTCTTGCAGCTTCAACAAGAGTTCTGTTCCTTTTCTCTACAATTCCATTTTGTTGTGGAGTTCTAGGAGCTGTGAAATCATGTGAAATTCCTTTTCTTAACAGAAATGTTTCTAATCTGGAATTTTTAAACTCAATTTCATTATCACTTCTTATTCTTCTGACTTTCAGTTTCAAGTGATTTTGGATTTTTCTGATAAAATTTATTACTAATTATGGAGTTTCACTTTTGTTTCTCAAAAAGTCAACCCATGTGTACCGTGAATAATCATCAACAATGACAAGTTGTATTTCTTACCTACCATGCTTTCCCTGCTAATTGGTCCATACAGATCCATATGAAGTAGTTCCAAAGATTGTGTTTTTGAGGATCCATATAATGATTTATGTAAGCTTCTTCTTGATTTTACCATTCGATAGGCCTCACATATGTTTTCCTTCTTAAATTCAATGACAGGGAGCCCTTTTACTAGCTTTTTGTTAGCAAGGATGTTTAAAGATTTGAAATTTACATGAGCAAGTTTCCTGTGCCATATTCAGTTTTTACTTGAAGTTTGAGAAAACAAACACAATGGTTTTTTTTTTCTCAGTTTTTCTTCGAAATCAAACTAATAAATGGATTGTCTAATTCTTTTTCCTTCCAAGCATACCACATTATCTAAAATCCCTATTACTTCACATTTATCAGCCATAAAATTACCTTGAAACCTTTATCACAAAATTGTCCACAACTCAACATATTATATTTTAATCTTTTAACATATGAGACTTTTTCTATGGCTAGAGGTCCTATAGTAATATTTCCATAACCTAAGGTCCTACCTTTTATTCCATTTCCAAAGTTGACCATTTGACCAACTCTGGCTACAAACCTACTCAATAATCTCCTGTTTCATGTCATGTGCTTGGAGCTTCCATAATCATTTTACCAGATAGGGGCACATGAAGGTCGTGCAATGTTGAGAATTAGAGATTTTTTGATACCCATCTCTTGCTAGGCACTTATTTGAATATAGTTTATCAACATTAATTTTATTCTTCATATCCTTTCAGTTTTCAGTTGCAGGAATATAAGAGTCCTTGTCTGTTTTTCTGGTGATGTGTGTTTGGACTACTTTCAGAATATCAACACACATACAACAATTAAAATAAGATATGTTATTTGATATTGTATTCCAGTTTTCTTGAATTTCTTGATCCAATTTGATGTCAGGAAGCATAAGCTATAACCTTATCACTTTGCATCAATACACAACCAAGACCATGGTGTGATGCATCACAATAAACCATAAAATCACCTGTACCTTCTGGGAGAGACAATATCGGCGCATCACAAAGTTTTTGCTTCACCAATTGAAATGCCCACTCTTACTTATCCGACCAATCAAACATCTTGTCTTTCTGAGTCAACATAGTCAATGGTTGGGCTGTCTTTGAAAAATTCTCAATAAATCTCCGATAGTATCCAACCAAACGTCACACCTCAGTTGGGGTCTTTCTCATTCACCCCAGTTTTTTATTGCTTCAATCTTCGACGAATCAACATGTATACCTTTCTCATTCACCACATGTCGAAGAAAATGAACCTCACGAATCCAAAATTCGCACTTGGAGAATTTGGCATACAGCTTCTCATTTCTAAGCAACTCCAAAATCAATCTCAAATGATTCTCATACTCCTCCTTGGTTCATGAGTATATTAATATATCATCAATGAATACAATCAAGAATTTGTCCAAGTAGGGTTTGCTTACTCTATTCATCAAATCCATGAAAACAGCTGGCGCGTTTGTCAATCCAAACGACATGACTAAAAACTCATAATGACTCTAACGAGTTCGAAATGCGGTCTTTGGTGTATCCTCTTCTTGAATACGCAACTGGTGGTATCTTGAGCTTAAGTCAATATTTGAGTGGTAGTTGGAACCTTGAAGTTGCTTAAAAAAATCATCAATCCTTGGTAATGGGTATCGATTCTTGATTGTAAGCTTATTCAACTCGCGGTAATCTATGCACATACGAAAAGTTCCATCCTTCTTTTTCACAAACAAAATCAGAGCTCCCCATGGTGAAAAGCTCGGTCTTATGAAAGCTTTATCCAACAATTCTTGCAATTGATTGGACAAATCATGCATCTCAGCTGGAGCCAATCGATAGGGTGATCGTGCGACTAGCGCTGCTCCAGGGACTAGATCAATTCGAAATTCAACTTATCGAGGTGGGGGTAACCCAGGCAAATCTTCAGGAACACCTCTGGATAATCCCTTACAACGGGAATGTCTTTAAGTCTTCTCTCATCTGGTTTCTTCTCCACAAGGTGCGCTAAGAATGCAACATGACCCTTTCGTAAACACTTTTGGGGCTTCATACAAGAGATAATTTGTAGTGGGGCTCCGCATCGTTCTCCATAGACAGAAAGAGTTTCACCATTTGACAACGGAATACGAATTACCTTCTCAACACACACGACAATTGCATGATTCTTTGATAACCAGTCCATGTCCACTACTATGTCAAAACTACCCAACTCTACTGGCAAAAGGTTAATTCTAAACTCATGTCCACATAAACCTAACTTGCAGTCTGCTACAACTTCGCTCGACCCAATTATCTTACCATTAGCCAATTCTATTGAAAAATGTTTATCCTACTTATTTGCGACCAATCTATGTGAGTGTTTAAATGTAGTTGACACAAAACTAAAATCGGCACCGGTATCAAAAAATATCAAAGCATAGGGGATGTTGATAAGAAACGTACTAGTGACAACGTTAGGGTCCTGACGAGCATCACCAATACCAATCACAAATGCTCGACCGTGGGCATGATTCTTCAATTTCGGGAAATCCTTCTTCCAGTGGTCGCTAGAACCACACTCAAAACAAACTTGATCATTCTTGGGCATCGCGGCTGGATCAACTTGACATTTAGTGGTTGAGTGCTTGGATTTCTTGCACTTCTTTCAATACAAACCATTACAACCACCAATATGATGAAATCCACTCTTGTTACACTTAGGATTTGTACCAAGATATTGCTTAGGCTCTGGGCGTGTAGTAGCAACATATCCTTTCCCCTTCTGATTCTGTCCAGATTGATTACCCGAATTCTTACCGTTTTTGTAACCCGTCCACTTTCTCTTACCAGAAGACTGACGTTCAACCACAACATCCTTATTCACTAAACCCTTTGCAAACAAGGTTCCCGTCCTCAAAGCATCCCCCGTCAGACTCAAAGCCAAATCTGTAGCACTTCTGATAGTAGCAGGGTGAGAGGAAGTCACCATACTACGTATCTGTGGTGCTAAACCCCATACGTATCTTTCGATTTACTTACGCTCAGTATTAATAAGGTGTGGAACTAATCTAGCCAAATCATGGAAGTGGGATGTATAAGTGACTACATTCGCCCCAATCATAGTTAGATTCCAGAACTCTGAATCTAGCTTCTAAATGTCACTATCTGGACAATACTCCTTTCTCATCAATTCTTTCAGATCATTCCAGGGGAGTGCATAAGCTGCATCATCTCCTAGTGCTTGTACCTGACTATTCCACCGCGTTAAAGCATTGTCAAGGAACAAGTTGGTGGAATACATAATTTCGCTTGTAAAATATAGGGTAGTATCCCTATGTAAATCTTTTGTACATTAGAAGGTTAGATTCTCCGTTTTATCAATAAAGTAATGGTTGTCACACCCTCAAATTTCCACTGCGGGGTTTATACCGCGAGGTTCATGACATACCAGGATCCCATAGCCATAAGTCACATGAATGACTCTAAATGCCCAAAGAACTTAGTTCGTTATGGTAAAACAAGTTTCATTGTTAACCAATCATTCAAATAGTCGCGGAAGCGAAATTAATGAAAACAGTTAACTGAATAGTCTGCGCAAAACAACGCGCCCAAAATCAAAAGTAAATAATTAAATATTCAAAAATAGTTAAGTGTTCATATCCCCATTACACTATATGATGCATGCCCTACACGTGCTCCGAAACTAGTGACCTGCAAAAGCATGTAATCGTGTGTCAACATAAAGTTGGTGAGTTCATAAAGTAAAGTAAACGAGTAAGTAAACGCGTAGGTTTCCCCAAACCACGTAACAACAAATAAAATCGTAGGCCTCCCAGACCATGTGACAACTAGTAATAGCTAATTCACATGCCAGGGGTAGCTAACTCCCTCATGACGACTAACAGCGGTAATACCGAACTGCTAAACAACGAGATCCCACAATAGTGAGCAAAGAGCCTTGCATCATTGCCCATCAACAATGATAATAAAAGTTAAGTTATAGCTCACACCCATGCTCCCAGCACGATGTGAGGTTTGTGAAACCTAATAGCGGTATCAACTAATAACCTCCCGACAATTCATTCGGTATCCAGAAGGACTTAAATGATAGGGTTGGTTTAGTTCATCAAGGACATATGAAAAAGTTAAGTAAGTTGTCTCCCCGAGACGCAAACTTTTGAGAAAAGAGTAGTGAAACTCACCTTAGGTTGCAAGCAAATATTCCAAACTTCACAAATAGGATGTGCTACCAAATCCCTATTACATGTGTCACTAAATGAGTATATTTTTATAATCAATACACCATATAACCCGTTTGTCCAAGACGTTTTAAAATACAAACCCGTGTAAGTGACACTTAGTTTTTCTATATGCACAAGTAGACCCTACGAACCCATTGGTGAACGGTATAATTGACATCAGTTATGCACTTCATATACACCTCATATAAGCTCTCATACAAGTTCATGTCAATTACAAGTAATAGAAGACTCCAAATAGCGACATAAGCGTACATTACATAATCTGCGTTTTTAGGACAGATCTTGCACTGTGAAGACCAATTTATTAAAAATACTTATCCAATGAATTAGACTCCCAAAATTTTACTGAATATTCTAGGGAGTCTACCGAACAACTCCATATTTTTATTTCGTGACAAAACCATACATAAAAATTATGAAATATCATAAAATATAGCTATGTCTAGAAAATATTCACAACAGATCAGATTAGAAGAAAAATTCCCAAACATTGTGTATTCATCCAAACGGGATGAATCTACTTGGAAAAGCCAAGTTATTCCAATGTTGACCTACTGTCCAAATTTCATAATCTAACTCTTTGTAAAAACTCAAGTTATGGTCGTTTACAGTTGACCCAATTTACTAATCCGAAAATCTGATATGACCTTTAATCAAAGAAAATTCCAAAAACCTATCAAACGACGACCAAAATAGATGATTTTGCCCATTATGAAAAGCTAAGACCTTTTGAAACATGTTCATGCAAAGAAATCATCAAAAAAAAAAACATTTTGAAGCCACGTTACAGACCCTACAAGTTCACTTTAACATTCTGTCCAGATTTTAAATATGCATAAACTTCAATTAAAACTACTCATATACGCATATAATCGATCACCAACACCCAAAAATCATCATACAACATTCACAAGACATAACATGATCAAAACCTTACAAAATACATGCTAAGCATCATCAATCATAAACCCTAGAAGTCTAAACATCAAGAACATGCAATATCATGCAATACATACAATAATCATCACATAATATCATGTTTAATCCATTAACTCATTATAATCATCAAGTTTTAATCTTTATAAAAGTGTTGCAGGCTGGAAAAACTTGATTATAAGGTTTTAAAACATATTAGAGAAGATTAAAACATAAAAGATTGAATGTTATACCAAAAATACTTCAAAATCACCAACCGAAGAGCCTCCAAGCTTCCCGAATGGTGTTCTTGAGCCTTAGCAGGTTTTTGGGGTTTCATATTTTCGTAATTAGGCTGTAGGGGACGATTAGGCTTGTGTTTATGAGAAGAATGAGGTTTAAAATTGTTTTAAAGAGGTTTAAACTTGTTTTCCACTAAATTGGCTCCCCCGTGGGTCGCGGGAGGATTCTCAGTTCCCCCGCGTACCGCGGCGTCCCCCAGAACCCATCAGATTTTATATTTCTCTCGCGGGCCTCAGGGGAATATCCTTTCCCTCTGCGTACTGCGGGGAGACCTAATATTCAAACTTTTATTTTTCTTTTATTCTACAATACTACCAACTTCTAAACATTAATATCCCTTATACTAATATTCAAAATACACATAAACGTTCATCATACATATTTGGATCCCGGTCCGTCCCGCCCCGGTTAATGACCCGTTAACGTTTAATCACGTAAATTCACATAGTCACGCATTAACACATAATATTAACACGTAAGTTCACAATAGTTGTATTTCACCAAGTCACCAACGTTCGGGGTTCCCTACTTGTATACGTAGTCCAGTAATTCTCTGAATTACCGTTTCATGCAGTTATTAACCTATAACTGCACAACGAATGACTCTACTAACTAACCCTAGTTAAGTAGAATGAATGAAATGTAAGTACAAGTAACTAGAGTTTAGTCAAAGTGAGAACCTGAAATTGTGGGGTATCACATCATCCCCATGTTGAAAAGAATTTCATGCTGAAATTCAGTAAGTAAACAGTAAAGCCAGCGTAAAAATGTGTGCTTGGTACCCGTACGAGTGCTCAAAAAAGAAAAAAAAATAACAAAATGGTACCAAAATGGGTACTGTACGGAAATACCGGTATCGATACCCGTACTCGTACCCATACCGTACCTATATATTCGGTACGGTACTCGGTATCCACTTTTTTTCAAATTCGGTACGGGTATTTTCGGTACGGGTACGGGTATAGGTACGGATACGGTACCGATCTTATCCCTAAAACAGAGATAAAATCATGATTTTAGGTATAAAATGGGTGATAATCATAAGTGAAAACATATCAATTTCTCGGCACATCATAACACCTCACACTTGAGCTTTTGCTTGTCCTCAAGCAAACCGACCATTAGGCAATTTTCTTTGGGATTAAAATTGTAAGTCTAACTCGATGTGCCGAGCTAAACTTACCTCCTAAGAGTCTAACTTAATAAACTTTCGAGATTTCGGGCATGGCTTAAGGTGAGACTTATTGAAACAATTCCTAAAGCGCCCCTTTTTCCTTTTTCATCACGCCTCTCATTCACTCGGGTTTTATTTGGGGGTGAACACTCAAATTCTACCTGATGGCCGACTCGAATCATAGGCTTGGGTGCAAATCACAACCCCACCACTTTTATTGAGGTAGAGCATGTGAATCAAAAGGACTTTTCATGGGTTATTTTTAGTGGAATAGTGGAAAATAGGATAGGAATGGAGTCTACCACCATAACTATCTTCGGGTTTAGTGCTTGAGGTATTGGCTGGAATCTTTTGGCGATCTTCCAAGTTGGCTTTGCTGATCTTCTTTTGGACTTTGTAGCTTAACTGTGGCCTACTCTTCGTGAATTGTTCAGCGCGAGGGCCACCTAATAGCCTCCACTAGGCTGTGTCGGTCACTTCGGTCTTTCTGGAAAGCTTTGCAAATCTTTTCTTTTGAAGTTCTTTCAATCCCTTTAGTGGTTTAGCATCTTTATTCACACATATTTTTTTTTTTATTTTTTTAACTAAACACAGATTTCACATGATGCTTGCTGGATGATTTCTTGATACTTGATATGCTCTTTTTGATGGGTTTCTTTTGTACCCTCTTCATGATCTCAACTTTGATTTCTTGATGTGCGGGCTATGCTTCCAAGTCCCAAAATTGCCAAAGAGCTTCTTCAATACCTCAACACTTCCCTGGTTTCGTCATGGCATGGGCTAAATGCATGTAAGGAAATGAAAAAAAGGATAAGGCTCAAAGATGGGTGACTAGCTGTGTGAAAAATATCTGGAAGGCTAATGATAACAGAATGGATAAGTCACACAACTTCTAATCGGGTCATGCCAATTGGGGAATATCTCTCAAGTCAAATGAACGAGCATGTGTAGCAACTATGTGATGGTGTGCTCGATAAGGCTTAATACTCACATGTAAGGGTAGGGGATATTTTAGGAATTGGAAACACCTCAGGCTATCCTGTTGTCTACCAAAAACCTCCCTAATCTCCCGCAAAGTCGTTGGGCTGACTCAAAGGGTTTGAAAATGTTTTTGTTTCCAAAAACTCTTTTGAAAACATTGCCTTTTTGTTATGGTTTACTAACTGCTTTGAGGTGTTTTAAATTTTATTAAATTTTAAGCACATCACACTTAATTCTTTTACACAATTTTTATATTAACGATAGTAGTATACGTGTGTGCAAAGAAAAAGCCGGCAAATAAAAAAAGAACAAGTATCTCCCCTTTTTGTCTTCCAATAGTCCACGTGCGGTTGATCCCTCCAGCATGAACTTCAATAGTTTATTAGTACTAAAATAGAAATAAAAATAGAAACAAGCTGCTGGTCCTAATGCCGAAAGGGCATACCTGGGTGATAGATAGTATCTAGAGTGAATGACCATACCTGATGGTTCTTGACTGACTTGTCTACCGTATGCACCAACCTATCAACTTATTCCTCCTAATCTACTGAATCCGGGCTGCCTCCACGGTAGCGCCACGTTTCATGTCTTTGGCTAGACAAAACGCGTGATGCTTAGACTGCTTCCTTCCCTGCCCCCGGGGCACTAATGGTGTTTTTCTTTCGTATATTCCTTCTCATCTGACGGTTGTCCCAGTACTCATCTATCCACTAGGTATTTTCAAGCCCTACCGTTGATTCCTCTGGTGGTACCACGGGGGCACCTTTGGCTTTCTTCAGTTGATAGTCGAGTTGTCTATCAATGAAGTAGGCCACATCACATGGATCTTCAGGGGCGTATTCTCTTCCACCGACCATGTAGTGCAATTTATTACTTCCAACCCGAAGTGTCAGAATCCGCTCACTCATATCTATGGTAGCTCGGGGAGTGGCTAAGAACGGTCGACAAAGAATGATGGGAGCATGACTTTCGCCCATGTTGAGGATGACGAAATCGACTGGAAAGACGAATTTTCCTCTCTTGATTAGTAGGTTTTCAACGACTCCCTCAGGCTTCTTTATGGAGCCATCCGCCAATTCGATCGTAGCTATCAAAGGTCGCGGGTCTCCCAGATTGAGTTACTTGTAGATATAAGTGGGCATAACATTCAAACTCGCACCCAGATCTGCTAAGGCATAATTCGTAGGCAAGTTGCCGATGGAGCACGGTAAAGAAAATTTCCCAGGATCAGTCAACTTTGGAGGAAGATGTTGCTGGAGTAGTGCAGCGCACTCTAGTGCGTTTCCTTTGACAGCAGCCTTGAGATTTCTTTTTTTTGCTCAAGAAGTTCTTCAGAAATTTGGAGTACTTGGGCATTTGCTGAATGACTTCTATGAAAGGCAAATTGACATGGATCTGACTTAGGAGTTCGGTGAATTGCTGATACTGCTCGTCCGTCTTTTGTCTCATCAATCGTCCGAGGTAAGGTATGTTAGGCCGATATTCCCTCCGTAGTGTCTTTGATGGTGGTTCAGGTGGTGGAGCAATTTGAAGGCTATGGTTGACTGCGGGGCCTTAATTAACCGGCATTGGTGAACTGGCGGTTGAGTTTTTTGGTGTGGTAACATTGGGAATGGTTATGGTTGGAGTGGGTTCAACTGGTGGTGGGATGGGTGGTGTAACTCCTTCATTGGTAGGTACCACTGGTTCAGGATAAACGCGGCTGCTTCGAAGAGTTATGGAACTAACATTGCCTTTTGGGTTGGTTTCAGTGTTACTTGGTAGGCTTCCGACGGGTCTTTCTGCGAGAGACTTGGCCATTACACCCAGCTGTACCTCCAAGTTTCTGATGGTCGACTCGAGTCCTTGAAGCCTCTTGTCGGTGTTGTTGAACTTCTCGTCCATTCGTGCTGCTGATCAGGCTTCAAGCTTTGTAAGTCTTTCATCTACGGATGGGTAACCGTTGTTTTGAGGGCGTTGCTGGTTGTTCTGTTGACTGAATCCGGGTGGTTGCACGGTATTGTTGTTATTTTTCCACCCGAAGTTTGGATGATCACGCCGGCCAGGATTGTACGTGTTGCTGTAAGCATTGTTTGGCAGGTAGCTTGTACCAATGAAGTCAACTTGTTCCACGGTGGCTTGAGGAAGGGTCCCGTCTTGCGGCTGCAACTCTTTTGAGGTGATGGCATTGATTTTTGCTTTGCTCAACTAGTTGAGGTGAGTTGATAACGCCTCAATTTGAGCTTGCAAAGAAGTGGTGGAATCGACGTGATAGAGGCCGGTCTTTGATGGCCGGCTTCAAGGGTTGTACCACTGATAGCTGTTAACTGCAATTTCTTCGATGAGATCATAAGCTTCTTGCGGTCTCTTGTTCCGAAAAATACCTCCTGCGGTTGCGTCTAGCGTTTGCCTTGCTTGGTTTGTCAGCTCATTGTAGAAGGATGAAACCTGTAACCAAACTTCAGGACCACGGTGTGGGCATTTTCTCAGCATATCTTTGAATCTCTCCAAGGCTTCATAGGCTGACTCTCCCTTTTCTTGACAAAAGGTGGTGATGTCATTTCTTAACTTTGCGGTTTTGGCTGTGGGAAAATATTTTGAGAGAAACTTTTGGGCAAGGTCATTCCAGGTGGTAATGGAACCTGCGGGTTGTGAGTGTAACCATGCTTTGGCACGATCCTTTAATGAAAAAGGAAACATGCGAAGTCGGATAGCGTCAGGAGTGACGTTATGCAACTTAAAAGTGTCACAAATTTCGAGGAAATTCGCGATGTGAGCATGGGGATCTTCATCGGGAAGACCATGAAAAGTGCAGTTTTGTTGTATCATGTGGATGACATGAGACTTGATTTCAAAATGGTACGCATCAACGTTGGGTCTAGCGATTCTAGGGCCCAAGGCATTGATGGAAGGTCTAGCAACATCTGAGATGGTGTTGGTCCTTTGAATGGATCGATTACAAGCTAGATCAGATCTATCAAGGTGCGGAATCCCTTGATAGATGTTTATGCAAACAATGAATCAACGAAGAACACGATAAATAATATTAAAACCGTCTTCTATTGATTATAAACGTATTACAATCAATCCAAGACAACGTTGCAGACACACTGACAACTCTCTACAGAACAGTCTCTCCAAAAAACTCTCAAAAAACTGTTAACCCTAGCCTACACCCCATGCACCTATTTATAGTGCATGGGCTGAACGAAGAAGCCCACCTAAAAGATGCCTTTTTCTATCTTCTCCTTGAGGAGAAGATGGCCTAACTTCTCCTTCAGGAGAAGATGGAAAAGATTCCTTTTTCTATCTTCTTCTTCAGGAGAAGATGACTATCTTCTTCTTCAGGAGAAGATGACTATCTTCTTCTTCAGGAGAAGATACTCAAAGGTATCTTTTCCTAAGCTATCTTCGTTCATCAACTATGTTAGCTAGGATTCAAACAAAAGACTATCATACTTGACTTATAAATCCGTCAAGTATGTTACAATTAAACTATCCACTAGCTATTCTATCTAGTAAGCTGTTGTCACACAGAAATGCACCAACAAACTCCCCCTTGACAATAGCTTCTAGATGTCTTCGTCTTTATGCAACTGGATGACTCTTAGTCTTTGGATTGCTTGAGCTTCAATATACTAACAGACTCCCCCTAAGCCGATGAATCCAATATTTGAATTTCTTAACCACTTGAGTCATCTGATCATCATGATCTTCATATTCTTCAGCTGGTGAGCAAATCATTCATCTTTTCAACTCTGACTTGTATGAGTGAGCATTAATGTATTTGGAGATGGAGGATCTCAGCATGAAATCTTGACTTTTGCACTTCACTTTGATAACAGCATCAATCTATGCATCTTGATTTATGCGCTTCACTTTGACATCAGCATCAATCTAAGCACCATTAAAAACAATTCCTCGAAAGACACATTAGCCAATTTCACATTAAAGATAAACCAATAATTTATCCCGATATGCAAAATGCATATGCAAAAACACAATTTATCAGTTCAAAATTGGAAGACCTTTAAAAAAGAAAAATATTTTTGGTATTTTGATTTTAAATAAAAAAAACACAAACTAGTAATATTTACAAATGCATCTTTTTGTGAGAATCATGTGCAAGAAGATCATACCAGCTTTGTTAAACTGTGTCACACTTTCAGTAAATTTTCTTAATTTAATTTTGTGAAAAACAGTCCAAGACGATTACCGATATTGTTTATCCACATAAACAAGCTACATGAAAGTTTCAAAGCTTTTACCTTGTGATATTATTAAATGTATTTTATACCGTTATACCAGTGTGTCCCACAACATGACATATCCCCACGATCAAGGTATGCACAAAGCTTCTTCGTAACGGGTGAGTATATTGTTGCCATCCGGATTATTTACAAGGTACAAGTCACATCAGTGTACAGGTCAGCATATATCTGGATGCAGCAAAGTGACCAATGTGAACTCGACCAGGGTTTGGACAAATACCAATATATTTTGGTACGAATTTTAGCTTGAGGCATTTTTGAGTTAGCCTTTCAGCATATATGGGTTTTGGCATTTTCCTTTTTCTTTTTGAAATAAGATATCCCGGCTGTGCCTAGGTCAGCATATTTCTGGATGCAGTAGAAGGGCAGCCAGGTTATCCCCGGATGTTTCATCAATTTAAAAACCCGAAACCTCAGATTTTGGCAATCTATTAGCGTGAGATTTAAGATTATAAAATCATACGCCAAAGATGTGTTCCCCACTTGTTACACAGTCCTTTACCGGTACATCATATGATGGAGCTGTTATCACATTTAGCACATTTAAGTTTATTTTTCAGTGTGACAGTCCAACCGCTGATGTACTATCATTTCTTCTCTTTCACACCATGACTTCTCATTTTCTGAAATTTTCAATTTTTTTTATTTTTAGAATAAATTATATTACTCCCCCTAAACACACGCACATACCTAAATCTTTTTGGATTAGGGAAATGTCTCCCCCTAAATTTTTGTTTTTCTGAAAATAAAAACAGAAATTTAAAAACAAACTGTCTCCCTCTTAAAACTGACAAAAGGTTTTCAATGTGAAAAGAAGAATAATATGTATAATATGAAAGAGCAGGATTAATATCTTCACCGAAGTAAACCATTCGTTACCATTGGTAACGTATAATTCACCTCAGATAATTTACAGGAACAATCACTGTTGAACAAATCAACAGCCCTCCACGGTCATCCTGCACTCACTTAACAAATCAGTTAGTACGAGGAACCCAGACCTTAGTGGTCTTGGTTTGACCTCTTTCATTAACATAAGTAAACTCATTTAAGTGTCCATTACACCTTTCAGGTGACTTGGATCTGTTGCTTTTTGATTTTGGAGACTGATAATTGGACAGATTTTGATAGTGATTACTTGAAAAGTATTGATTCCGATTATCATACCCTGAATTTCTGAAAATTTTTGGTTGATTATTTGAGTTATGGAAACTCCTATAATCATCTCTTCGAGAGTTTACATGTTTTTGATAATTTCTTTTGTGAAAATTTCGATAACCATCATTCTGGTATCGATTTTGATGTTGGTACCTATTTGATTGACCATAGTAATTATTGTATCTTGGCAACTGATTTCTTGGTCTATTAAACTGTCCTGAACATGATGTCTGAGGATTAGATTTAGATTGATTTTTAGAACATGGTACTTCTTGTTTACCCTTATCAACCCGATTCCCATCCTTTGCAACTCCCTGTTGTTGCGTTTGACCAGACTTCTTATTCAACTTCCTCTCACCAGATTTTTCAATTATGTTAAACGGGCAACAACTAGCAACATGCCCTCTAATACGACAATTAAAGCATGATCGTTTCTTAAGCTTAGATTGAGGAGTAGACTGTGAAGAAGAGGGTCTAGAGTCATGAACCACATTGGAAACTACCTCGGTAAAAACAGTTTCTATTTGTCCCTGAGCAATAGATGACATTGGGATTTCGCTATCAGAAAATATCTTGTCATTACCCTTAAGTTTATACAACTTCTTAACAGTTGTTTTCTGATTTGATTTCCTAATTTCACTCTTCTTGACTTCTACAACCTCATTCATCTTTTCTTTACTGCTGTTTGATCCAACAGATTCTTTTTCTGCAGAACTAAGACTCTTAGGCAAGTCGATATCCTCAGTTTCGACAACAGGTGGTTTACCATTTACCGCATCAATGAACTCTTCCTTAGAAGGCAAGAATGAGTAGTTCCCATTAAAGGGAGGGGGAACATCATTGTATCCTAACCCTGCTGACTCATTCCTGTCCTTTTGTGTATCTATGATGATGTTATGTAGGTACTTGGTACTACGACACTGTTCAACCCGTCTGTTAAGTTCTGCTATCTTAACCTTTTGCTCATCTATCTCCTTGTTTTTCTCAGCAATGACCTTTTGTTTGTCAGCTATGGCTAGATAAGCTAGATCCAGATAAGCGATCTTATCCTTAACTACAAGGTCTAACGCCTTACGGTCCTTTTCTACAGCTTTTAGCTTTGTCTTAAGATCACCCTCTCTAATCATGTTGCTCAGATTAAACTCTTTTTCTGATTTAGCAGCACAACTAACTCAGTGTTATGTTTAGCTACTTTATCATTTTCAGCAACCAATAAGGCAATTCTCTCTGCATAATCTACACATTTTTTACATGCATTAACAACAGAGGAGAGAGAAATGTGTACCTTATTGTCGACAGAATCGAGTTCAGACATGTATGCAATGAACTCCTTGGTAGACATCCCTCTTGTGTCCTCGAGATCAATGATATCAGTCTTGACTTCACTCGCATCATTTACCTCCTTAGCATCAACAGCTTCCATTGCTTCCTCTTTCTTATCCACAACCATGTCTGTCATTAAAGCTTGAGCACCTGTTCCCTCACATGATTTATCTTGTTGATCTGGCACTAACACCTTTGGGCTCTCACTGCTTTCCGAAGAATGACTACTTGAGGTCTGTCCCGAAGGGCTCAGATGAATGTAACCATTTACTGTAAGATATCTTTTCACAATGTCCCACAGCGCTTTTGAACTGTCTTGACTCTTAAACGTAAACTCATGTTGAAGCTTATCTGGTAAAGATTTGTACAAAGTTGCAAAAGCTTTGCCTTCAGCATCATACATTTGTTTATCAGACTCTTGCATTTCGCTGTACTTTGGTATTCGCTTGATGCCGTCAATTCCTTCATAGGCAGGTTTAAAATACGCATAGATGATACAGTCCCACATTCTTTCATCCTCACATTTGATGAATGATTCGAATTTGGTTCGCCAATCATCAAAATCCTCAATTTTTACCAGTTTGGGAGCAGTTTTAATTGCATGTCTAATGTCCATTATACCTCCTTTAAATCACACAGCAGAACGACCCAATAGATTTTGGTATACCTGAGTCAAAATCTAAATCCAACTTGACTAAGTCCCTCTGTAGGTTCGATATTTAGGAACCGGTTAGACAAACTCCAAAAAAATAATAATAATAATAAAAAAATAATTAATTTAAAAAAAAATTCTGCCACAAATTTTTATATATGAATATGTATATTATATATTTTTTTTGGTTACGCTAAAGAAAGAAAAAAAAATAAAACTTTATTCCACCGATTCACGAAAACACTTGATCACCAGATACTCATAATTTGTAATCGTTTTTTTTTTCACAATAATTTTTTTTAAGTGAATAAGACAAAGAATAGAAGATGGATTCTTTTCAAACGAAGATGCAAAGTAAAATTGAATTTCTAAATACTTAAAGAAGATGAACTTTTATCTAGTGAAACTAGTCAACTTCGTTTGACTAGTCAACAATGATGGCTCTTTAATGAACGAAGATGGAAAGATCTTGGGAAGGAGAAGATGCAAGGCAAAGATGCCTTTTTGATGAAAAGGAGAAGATGCCTTTACTGAAAAAGGCGAAGATGCATTTTTTTTTGGATCAATGGACGAAGATGTTTGAATATGGGGGGCGAAGATGGGATTTGATCTAGAAAGATTCCTATCAGCGCTGACAAGTTTTATCTTCTTATCTTCTGAACAAACCAAAACCAATAATGGATAATCACGATAAAATTAATCAGGGTTTAATTCTTTTCAAATCCGTCATTGTCACAGTTATATGGATTAATTTTTATTATGATAATTTTAAACAGGTTATTAAAATTTATTAATGCAGATGGTTTTATATGAATAGTCAAGAAGATTCAATTTTTGCAATAATCAGGCTTGAACCGTACAATCGAGCATGAACGCTCTGATACCAATTGTTGGTCCTTTGAATGGATCGATTACAAGCTAGATCAGATCTATCAAGGTGCGGAATCCCTTGATAGATGTTTGTGCAAACAATGAATCAACGAAGAACACAATAAATAATATTAAAACCGTCTTCTATTGATTATAAACGTATTACAATCAATCCAAGACAACGTTGCAGACACACTGACAACTCTCTACAGAACAATCTCTCCAAAAACTCTCAAAAAACTGTTAACCCTAGCCTACACCCCATGCACCTATTTATAGTGCATAGGCTGCACGAAGAAGCCCACCTAAAAGATGCCTTTTTCTATCTTCTCCTTGAGGAGAAGATGGCCTAACTTCTCCTTCAGGAGAAGATGGAAAAGATTCCTTTTTCTATCTTCTCCTTCAGGAGAAGATGACTATCTTCTTCTTCAGGAGAAGATACTCAAAGGTATCTTTTCCTAAGCTATCTTCGTTCATCAACTATGTTAGCTAGGATTCAAACAAAAGACTATCATACTTGACTTATAACTTCGTCAAGTATGTTACAATTAAACTATCCACTAGCTATTCTATCTAGTAAGCTGTTGTCACACAGAAATGCACCAACAGATGGTTCTATCAACTTGTGCCATTTTTAATCTTTGTTCTTTTCTTCTAGCTCTAAAATATCTTTCGGGTTTTTCAAAAGGAGGTGTAAGAATTGGCGCACTAAATAAAACACGATAAAACATTACTTTCCAGGATACCCAAAATAACATAATTCCGGATAAAAATATCTATAGCCCTTAAACATTACATACCTTAAATACTACTTGTTACAATAGGTGGCCATAATACATATCCTAACACTGCCACATTCTAACACAAATTAAAACATTCATGTCACACTTAACAATCCAACGTAGCTAACCATTACTTACTATTACATTCCCAACAAAAGCGGTTATCCTATGAAAATGACACAAAAGTCTATTCCCCAAGTGCAACATCCTTAATGTCATTCCTGAACTCATTTGCTTTACATAGCAAAATATGTGACGCGATGTTCTTCCTCAAGGCCTCGAGTTGTAACTTCTTTCACCCACCTTCTCTTGTAAACTGACAATCAAACTCTTCACCCACTCCCATATACTTCTCCATATGTCTCATTGTAAAAACCCCATAATCCGTAGCGTTTGATGTGGTTTCCCATGATATTTTCATCCTTGCAACCTTCATGTTGGCCTTCTCATTAGCTTTTAGGTGACCTTTCATCGCCAAGTAGCGTACAAAAATATCCTTCTACAATATGGAGTAATATGGAGTAACAATTACAAATATTTTTATGAAAAAAAACATGTTATGAAGCCAAAAAGTTTTATTGATAACATCTTACCACTTTGTAAGGAGTGTCCTTAAGAAATAAATCGTCATGGTCGTTGATACCTGCTAGATTTTTTGTTCTCGCCCAATTATCGATGATTGATATCGCTCGACATTTTAGCTCAAATACAATTACATAAAAGTGTGCATACTCCAGGATAGGAAAGAATACTAAATCAAAGCTTCTCAAATCCATAAGCTTTGAATTCCTAAAAACTGCACCAAACATTTTCTTTTCAAAACCTGAAACTCTTGTTTTATCATCAGAACTTTTTAGCTTGCACATCCATTCAACCTGTAAAAAGTTTACAAGCAAATGAATACTAATACATTATTATAGAGTTTCATTGGTAATCTATACCACAAATGGGGCCATACAAGATACGATAATTTAACTTAAAACGCTATTTGTCCCACAAAACAGTCTCCAGGTTGACCCTGGTTTTTTAAATTTTTCTTCAAAATTTAGGACATCTACCCAAGTATCAACCACAGAATTTGTAACTAGGTTACCAGGCTCCAGTGACTTCATTAAGTACCTCTCAACCATGACATTTTTTCCCTTGAAAACAAAGTCTCTACATAACGAAATCAAAAGTACATTTAATCAGTGTCGTTACCACCAATTGCTTACTTTTACATTTTATAAAATTAACAAGATACACTTACAAGGCTGAAGAGAACTCACGTTTATGTGGTTTTTTGGGACTATCATTCTCTCTTGATTTCACTGATATCTTACTATAATATTATAACAAGTATATTATATTTAGAAATTTTCATACTTCCCTTTCTTCATCATCTATGATTGGTTACATATGTCCTCTTTGTAGCATGAGATTTTGTAAGGAATTCCCATACTTCCCTTTCTTCATCTATAATTGGTTCTTCAAGGTTCACACAAATTTTGATGTTACTACATAAACCACCAGTTACCACATATAGATTCGTCACAGGTAACCTTTATTTTGCCGAATTCAATGATCATGTTCATGCTTGGTTATGATGAAAATCTTGAGATTTTATAAAAACGTGGGTTTGGTAGTGTTCACTCTAGTCATGAATAGCTCAATACTAGTAAGCTTGGGTGTATGTTGATAGATTTTTTGTGTGATGATTATATCCTTGTAAATTCATGAATTGGGTTTCTTAGTGGAGTGGTTAGAACCATCATTAAACTATGAAAAAAACTAGCTTTTGATATGCATAGCAATGAGAAACTATGATTAAGATTTTTATTGGAAAGCTAGTAATGATAAACTTGGTTAAAGATGGATCCATGAGGTCCTTAAGTCCTAAAATCAAAGATAGGAAAATGATGCCTTCAAGGTGTTTGATAAAACGCCTCAATGAAACTTGATTTCATTTCGATATAGCTAAGGCATTAATAAGTTCGATGAAAACTTGTGTGATCAAATAAATAATGTCTAAGAACATGATTTTAATCACCAATGTGGATTACACATCTAGGTGTGAGTACAAGAGACATCGGCTGGTCAAGAAGTCATGGAATGAGGTAAAGAAGAAGCACGCATAAGGTAAGTCACTCGATGGCTTAAATCCTAATATATTCCGAGTATGTTAATATGCTTGTACATGTATGCTTTGTCATGTTTGGAGACTATTCATAGGAGTTTCACAATAGGAAGATTAAACTAGAATTTACATTTGAAGGTAAACGACCTTATTTGAAAGATGGGATTATCTCAAAATTTAGGCTAGCAGGTCAATTGGGAAAAACACTAGTTAGTCAAGATCCTTAATCGTGGATCGAACATTATGTAAACGTTGCTTGATGTTATTTGTTTAAGTATACTCGTAGTCATTATGTCAACAATCTCAAGTTACTTTAGCGTACAAAACTATTTCTTGAGTCCTACGGATCAGGCGAGTAAGGCTAAGTTAAACGACACATGTGGCTGTGGAAACAAGGCCATCGCTACAACCCTAGAATGACTAAGATGGATATATGCCTTACCAAGACGTTAGGGTGGACGGTCATTCAAGAAGGATAAGTATAATCTAGGGAAACATGGATGGTTAAACTAAGTATGCGAGCCTTGCTAACGTGTGATAAGTGTATAAACATTAAAGCCATATTCATTCTTTTGTGTCATGTTTATACCACGAACTTGAGTTGAATGTGGACTGATTGGATAAACAATTAACGGGTAACTGTGACTCTGTAATTAGCCAAATGCAAGATCCTAACATGAATGGCTCTTAACGGGTCAAAAGAATCTTATTTATAAACAACTAAATAATCGTGTAGTCAAAATTCGGATAAAAGGTTTTACCTTGTGGATTAAGCATGTTGAAAAGGAGGTAAATTAGACTCAAATTATGTGCTCAAAAAGTGAAGGTTGGTCGGTTCAAGCTTGATCATCAATCCGGTAAGGAATTCATTTCCAAATTTAACTTAATCTAGTCAAAATGTTATACATCATGATTGAACACGAGTTAATAAGGAATAAACATGGGGATAACGTATTAAGCACTTAAATCCGGAGTTACACCAATCGCACGGTCAAGGTGAGCTAAGACTCCGCCAAACCGAGAATTGGGAAACCTGATTCCAACACCAATATGATGCGATTGGACAAAACACAAGTAGCATAATAAAATGAATATGCCATAATGCATTAAATAACCAGTAAAGTTGGGCTAAAGGCCGTATCAAAAGATATGAAGGCACGTTACATTGCATCAATGAACAAAAGAAAATGTTAATTAAATAAGACAAGTGACCGGAAATTGTTTACCTGAAAAGTATCGTGGCGACCATGATAAGATCACCGTGTCATGTGTGGATTGCTTACCCTTGCCAGGTAAGTGTTAAACACATGATACCGTGAGCTTCTCGTGATCTACTCGCATTCCTTCCACGTAACAAGGACTGGGTCAACGAGTATGAATGTATAAATATCCCATTATAGGACTCGCAAGGTCATATCACATGGGAGCATTGCCAAACAATCTGGGATGCCGAGTAGACCGGGTATGTAAAACCAATGCATAAATGACCCGAGGGGCTGTTGAGCCAAAGATAGTACCACAACGGTTACACGGACCAAGGTAGGATTGAACCTTAATCGAAGGTTAATTTTTGAATCAACTCAGAGGTCGAGTAGACCAGGTATGTAAAAGCATTGCTTAAACGAACAACATGCCCGTAGAGCCAAAGGTATTACTACAACGGTTACACGAACCAATCTAGGATTGAACCTCAGTCGGAGGTTAAACTGTGAATAAAACTTGAACCTTTATAGAAGGTTAATTCGTATGTAGACATGAACCCGAATCAAAGGTTATGTCATAAACACATACGAGCTTTAACTACAAAATGAATCACAAGTAAACTGAACCTTAACCGAAGGTTAATCCGTGAACAAACTCGAACCTTAGTATAGGTTAATTAATCAGTAAAAGTTGAACCATAACTGAAAGTTAAATTACAAAGGAATCCAAACCTTATCTAAGGGTAAACTTTGAACGAGTCTAAACCGCACTCGAGGACTAACTCGTATTCCAACATGAACCCGGTATTGAGGGAAAACAAAAGCCAGGATTCGGGCTAAGCTCAATGTTAAATTATACCTAAATTTGACTCGTAGTAAATTCGTGAAAATCTATGGGCAAATGTGAACTATGCATCACACTAATCATAATAAATTCGTGAAAGCCTACGGTCAAATATGAACTATGCGTCACACTAATCAATAATCATAATAAATTCATGAACACCTACGGGCAGATGTGAACTATGTGTTACACTAAATCATAATGAATCCGTGAAAGCTCATGGGTAACCAATGATAGGATCTGGGAGTTTGATTTATTAAAGAAGGATGAATATGTAGAGGATGATTTTGACAACAAAAACAGGATTATATGATCATACAAGTTGCTAAACCAGGTGCGGAAACCCTAGCTTAGAACAAACTGATATAAACTCAATCAAAACACAATCAAAGTCATTTTAAAAGCTTTTTATAGATTAACTTTTCCAAATAAACGCTTACAGATTGATTACAGTTAATCTAGACCTCTTCTAAACACTCTCAACACACTCTGGAACACACACCTAAAACACACACTCTGAATGACTCGTTATACATTACAAAAACCCAAAATCTATTTATAATGTCTGCACATTCGCCCAAACTCACTGGTCGAATGTAGCAGTTTTCCACATTCGCCCAATGCTATTGGTCGAATGTGTTCTTCTGTTCAGTCTGTTCCAGATTCGTCCAAACCTTAATCTACCTTCGCCCATTTACAAGTCACCTTCGCCCATTCTGGTCTTCCTTCGCCCCTTAACACATGTTAGTATCTAATCATTAGTCGCAAAACGGCATCTACAAACTCCCCCTCGACTATTGATTAGATCGTTTTCTATCTTCGTCCATGGCTTTATTCAGCAGCTTAATTCTGAGAATACTCTTCTGTTCTTTCGTCATCTCCGGCTCTAATTTTCTCTTTACCGGCTTTGACACATTAGCCATTTTCACCTTCTTGCCAAGCTTACCTTCCAAGTTACTTCCAGCATTAATGTCATAAGCAAAGCAAACACCCACAACTTGTGTGTATTTCCTTGCTTGATCTGCATCGTTTGGCTCATGATGAATCGGATTATAAAAGAGCATGATGATGTCTTCGAAGGTGCAATTGATCAGCCACATAGGATCAAATACATGCACATGCTTGTATTTATCCTTTCCATCTCTCAACACAATCACCGCTTCTGCTTTCCTCCAATCATAATACCAGAATATGAAGTCAGCACTAAAGTGTTGAGGCATAGGCATTAAAGGTATCTTCCTCATGACTTCAGGTGCCTTATAAATCAAGGTAACCCTTTTCAACTTGGTTCTGGGGTCAATATCCCTGTGAACTTTCCTCCGGGGATATTGAGGCTTGAATCTATTCCATCTCGTTCTACTCTCCCAAACCAATTTGTCTGCACACCAACCAACATGAGTATTATTCACTGAAGCACCAGACATTTGAAATCTGCATAAATCTCTAACCGCCCAGTACGGTAGAGTCAGTAAGTCAATGAATCTGTAAAAATACAAGATTCCAGATTCCCACTTAGCAGCTAAACACTTCAGCCTGCCTAAGTATGTCCACCCGAGAGCTCTGCCTCTGAACTTCGCATTATGAAACCTATAAAAGTTTCCTTGAGCTTCAGGCTTCGGTCGGTTTTCATCCATCAGTCTTAATTTCTTCAAATACTCTTTCAACTCATCAGACTTATTTGAAGATTCTGGCAAATCAGCTCCAAGCACTTTCTCTACAAACTCAGCACTTCTCTTCCTTGCCTTTCTTTTTGCAGACGTATTATGTCTTTCAGTAAAATCAGGAAACACCACATCTTCATCAGTTTGTCTGAAGTACTGTGGATATTCCTCATGTGTAATATCCTCTATCTCAACCTCTTCAAATTCAGGGGTTTCTTTATCATCAGAGTGACTTCCAATATCCTTTTCAGGAATATGTGGAATCGACTCATCAACAATGAATTCTTCAAACGTTTTCCCTACCCTCTGTGCAAGTCCATCCAATATCTCCTTTGCCACAGATGCAGGTACTTCCCCCTCTTCAAGATCAGGATCGTTATATTCCAATTCATAACGCATGTCATCAGTTTGGAATATTTCTGCAAAACGACCTGTGAACTCAATGGTCCACTCTCTCTTCTCTAACATGTCCTTGTAAACTTGTTTTGCATCTTCAGACAAGGACCTCACCTTCTCATTCCAGAACACAGTTTCATCATCAACATTCTCTCCTTTCTTCTTTGAACTCGACTCACCAGTGTCTTTCTTCTTCTTAGAAGGTGGTCTTTTCTCAAATGTAAACTTAGCAGTATCATCTCCTCCATCATTATCATCACTGCTACTACTATCATCCTTTTGACTTCCTGAACCTTCAACATCATCATCATCATCATTATTATCACCTTCATCATCACTTTTATCCGATTCTTCATTCTCATCATCCTCATCATCCTCTTTATCAGATTCAGATGGTTCAAAATCTACTTGTTCAACCTCTTTCTCTGCATCTTCCTCACCCTCCTTCAGCTTGGGTGCAATGTTATACAGATCATCAATCAGATCACTAAGGCGTTTGTTTTCAGCCTTCAGCTCTTTGTTATTTTCTTTAATTGCCTTGTATCTGTTCTTGTTTCTCAGAACCTTCCCTTCAAGTTTTTTATTCTTTGCTTCAAGCTTCTTTACCTTCTCATCTATCTCATCTTGATTAGATTTAGAAGCTACAACAATCTGAAGCATTTTCTCTTCATTCTGCTTGAATCTGGCAATTTCTGCTTGCTGAGCTACTAGCATCTTCATCATGTCATCCATCTTCTTATTCACCTGCTTCATCACATCATCATCCACAGTGACTTTCTTTGATTTAGACTTGGACTTGGACTTATATGGCTCAATCTCAGCTTCTTTTCCTTTCTGAGGCTTAGTAAACATATCAAGAACATTATCCAGGGCAATATTAAATTGATCCACTGGTAATGGTGTAGCCTCCTTAGTCTTTTGCTTCTTAGCTGCTGGTGAAGATTGTTTAGATGATGTACCAGCATCAGGTATTCTCTTTCCTTTCAATAATAAGTTCAATTCTTTCTCTCTCAGCTGCTTTGTACTAGTCTTCTTGGCCATGGTTTTATGTTTGGGCTTGGGCAAATTCACTACAACAGTTTCACCCTCATTCAATTCATCCAAATTAATAGTCAACCCTTCATCTTCAGCACCAACAGATTGCTTGCCCTTCTTGGCTTCCTCAATCGATCTGTTTAGTGATTCAGACTCACCAACCAAAGTGGCCTTTTGTTTGGTAGTCCGGACATTTTCAGCATCCGAATCCCACTGTTCCTCAGTTTCAGTCTCCTCTGAATCAACAGACTCCTCATCTACCAAACTCGTACCCTTCTTAGCAGTTGTTTTCTTTCTCACCGCTTGTTGTTTAGAACTTCCCTGATCTGTCTTTCCCTTGCCCTTCCCTTTGGCTCCGGGATTGACAACTTGCCTTTTCCTCTTCGTGCTTGCATCAGCATAAACTAATGGATCGTCATTGTCACTGTCACTATCAGGATGCCTAGCTGTGTTCTTCCCTGGATCATTATAATCCTCTCTAGCTAAAGCTCCAAACAATCTCCTGTAAGGTGGTCTCTCATTTTCAGGCACACCTTTATAACCTTTCATTCTTGCTAAGGTTCTAACATTCATATGATCCATATTAAGTATCTGTGTTGGATCCTTCTTCAAGTGTGAATATTTGTGATCAAAGATCATCATTAGAAATCTAGGATAAAGCATGAACTTCTTAAGCTTCAATCCTTTCAACATCTCTAGCATATGATCCAAAATCATTCCAGCAACGTTAAATGGTTTATTGAGAGTCAATGCAACCATTAACGAGCTTAAACTCTTTCTCATCACGTCATACCCTCCACTAACACATCCAAAAACCATAATGATGACGTGAGCAAAATACTTGAACTGCACTCCTAGCTTCCCTTTATACATTGACCCATCAGTAATCGGTCCTTTGTACTTCATCCTCAGAAAGCAGGCTTTCTGCTCAGTCCAGGACAATTCCCTTGGATCCTCACTTGTTTCAAACTGGATCTGGAGAGCTTCTCTAATATCAGCTTCAGTGATAAACATCTCCATTCCCTGAATTTTGCTTCTGATGATAGTCTGATTGTCAAAGTAATCATACTTGGCGTTGTTGTAAAAATCCTCAACTATATCCTTGTAGATAATAGTTGGTGTGGCCAAGGCATAAACCACTCTGCATCTCTTCAGAAACTTTATAATCTCAGTGAATTCCACATTCTTCTCAACGTCTCCAAGATATGCGCAACAGTTATGAGTCTTCTCAAACGGCCATTTAGTACCACTTGATGATTCTCCTTCTTGCACAGTCTGTGGAACTGGATCAGCAACTGTAGTCTCCACAGGAATATCAACGGTTGTTTGTTCTTCAGCCATCTGTAAGATAAAATCAAAATAAAACGTCAAACCACAAAATCGTCAAAAATTCAAAATTTTAGGTTTTCAAAGTTCCACATTCGCCCATATTACACTGGTCGAATGTAGGGTTTTGTGGCCGAAGGTGCAATTTTTCTGGTCGAATGTACAAAGATTTTGAATAAAAGATACATTCGCCCGTTTAGTGTTACCTTCGTCCGTCCAGTTCCACCTTCGACCAAATCGATGAGCCGAATGTAGAACTGGTTAAACCCCAAAATTTGAAAATTTTCAAACTTTGTTTCTAGGCCTTGATTTTGATCAGAATCTATCCTACCATGGCCGATTAAGCTTCGTGTACCATCAATTACCCTAAACATTCATTCTATATCAGTTTTAAAACGAAATTAGGGTTTATATTGTTTTATTGATCAATCAGTGATTAAAACTTGTTTATAACCTAATTCCTAATACATTCTCCCCCTAAAACTGATGTGGGATGAATGTCTATCAAAACGAAGCATCAAAAATCAGTCAATCATCATAAACACTAAAACCCTAAGTCCGGTGAGAAAGCAAACGATTCCGGCTTCATTCCTGAACCATTACCTGTAATCTTTATACGAAAATGATCAGCAAACACTAAGGATCAAAATGCACAAGCACAGGAATCAAAATCAACAAGGTCTGGTTACGAAGAAAATTTTGAAAAATTTGAAGTGTTTGGTCGAACCTGGTTTGGCATATATATAAGGCTTCACCTTCGCCCGTTCCCTCTGGACGAATGTAGAAGGTTTTCACCTTCGCCCCTAATGAAAGGCACGAAGGTAAAAGAGTTCCAACCGAAAGTGAATTTTGGTTAAAAACCACATTCGCCCAAATCTGTAACGGCCGAAAGTGAACAAAAATCCCACATTCGTCCCAAATTAAGGGCGAATGTAAAATGGAACTTTTGAAAAATTTTGCCAAATTACAAATTCGAATCCCGTTCAACATTTTTCAGTCCGTTAAGCTTCCAAAACACAAATTTTCACTTATAGAATGATACAAAGCCCAGATGGTGTTGTCAAATCTCAAAAATTGACCATCAAGCATCCCCGGTTATCAAAAATAAAGCAGAAATGCAAAAATTTTGGATTTTTCTGAAATTTTATCAAAACACACCTAAAATCTTTTTGGATTTTGTATCTTTTTGACAATAAAAGTAAATTGCAACAAAATAAAATGCATCAAAGTACATGAAAGCAGTAAATATTTTGTGAAATCCGGTCAGAGGATCATATCAGTTTTCTGAGAAATCTGATCACAGCGTTGATCTTTTTGTTTAATATTATCATTAGAAACAGTATGTGATACGGTAATTGCTGATATTGTGGTCCACGTAAGCTCACATGCAGACAATTACGCAATGCTTTAAAATGATACGAGTTAGGTGTATTAGACTAACACGATGTGGTGCCCACACACACGACATACTCCCGTATCAAGTAATTGCACAAAGCTTCGTCGTAACGCGTGATTATGCCAGAGTTATCCGTAAAAGTTACAAAGTATATAGCACAGAGGTGTACAGGTCAGCAACTGAATGCAGCAGAGTAACATGTGCGTATACACTAGGTTGAGGCTGATATTAATCACTGATTTGCATCAGATGATCAATACGATGTAATAATGATCTATGATCAATTAAAACATAAAGTTCCTCAATTCGGTAACTTCCGGTTTTGGCAATTAAGCTCTTTTAGCAAATATTCTGATAAAACTAGGTCCGTAAATCAATACGACAAAAGTTTATCAGAATATCCCGGATAACCATAACATAACGACCCGAAACCTCAGATTTTGGCAATCCTATCAAACGAAATTACGGTACTAAGACCATATGCCCATGAGGTGTTCAGCCACTAACGCGTAGTTCGTTATGTTTGTATCACTAATGCATGCAATATTTAGTCTACGAAGCCTATCAGCATATCACACGTAATCAACACACGCCTCATAAACTATACAATTCTTTAGCCTGTGTCAGATTCCCACTGATGTACTATCATTTCCTCTGTTTTACCAGGAAATCATTTTTGATTTTCTAATTTTTAGGTCTTTTTGAATTTTATATTGTTTTTGGTTTTTCTGAAAAATGGCTCCCCCTAAAATAAAGAACATATTTTTGGTATTTTTGATTTTTCTGAAAAATAAAAACAAAAATTTGAAAGAAACAATCCACTCGAAAGCATCAACTTCTTTGAGGATTAAACAATCCCCTCGAAAGCATCAACTTCTTTGAGGATTACGATAGTAAAGAGAAATTCCCAATTAGCAAAGAGAAAATCCCAATTAGCAAAATGTAAAAACTAAAAACTAAAAAGCGATAAACCGAGGTGCCGATTAGTCCTGTTTTTCCTTTATATTGTTTACTTTTAAAAGAAATTCAAAGCGTGAACGGTCAAAGGCTTTAGTAAACAGATCTGCACGTTGGTAGTCAGTATGTATTTTGACCATATCGATCAATTCCTTAGCGTAACAATCACGGATAAAATGATATTTGATCCGGATGTGTTTCGCTTTAGAATGATTTTCCGAATTTTTAGTTAATGCAATTGCGGCTTCGTTGTCACAGTAAATAGGAGTTTTAAGAAACTGCAAACCGTAATCCACCATTTGTTGTTGAATCCAGAGTACTTGCGAACAGCAACTCGAGGCTGCAATGTACTCGGCTTCACAGGTAGATTGTGCTACGGAAGTCTGTTTCTTGCATTGCCAGGTGATTAACCTGCTCCCGAAAAACTGGCAACCAGCTGTAGTAGATTTGCTATCTTTGTCACAGCCGCCCCAATCTGCATCACTAAAAGATATGAAATCAAAATTATCATCATTAGGGTACCAAAGTCCTTTTGAGGGACAACCCTTCAGATATCTAAGGATACGCTTGACCGCCGTCAGATGACTTTGTTTCGGCTTCGATTGATAACGGGCACAGAGACACGTTGCGTACATAATATCTGGTCGAGACGCCGTCAAATACATCAGAGATCCGATGATTGCTCTGTATGTAAAAGGATCCGTCAGCTCCCCCTTAGCGTCCACTCCAATCCCGTGATTGGGTTGAATCGGGGTATCCATCGGCTTTGAGTCCTCCATCTGGAACCGGCTCAAGATGTCGGAGACATATTTCGTCTGGTGAATGAAGATCCCGTCGGGTCTTTGGTCCACCTGCAAGCCTAGGAAAAACTGCATCTCCCCCATTGCGCTCATTTCGAACTTTTCCTGCATGACAGTTTCAAACTCCCTGCATAAAAGCTCGTTAGTTGAACCAAATATTATATCATCAACATATATCTGCACTAGAAGCAAGTCATCTCCCGTCTTTTTCGTAAAGAGGGTGCAATCGACTAGGCCGCGCTTGAATCCTTTGGTGATGAGGTATGTACTCAGCTCCTCGTACCACTGCCTCGGAGCCTGGTGCAAGCCATAAAGAGCTTTGTTCAGCACGTAGACCTTATCCCGGTGGATTGGGTCCTCAAAGCCTGGTGGCTGCCCGACATACACCTCTTCCTTGACTTTACCGTACAGAAATGCGCTTTTCACGTCCATCTGGTAAACTTTGAATTTCTTATAAGAAGCAAACGCGAGGAACATCCGAATAGCTTCGATTCGTGCTACCGGTGCATAGATCTCATTATAATCAATCCCTTCGATTTGATGGAATCCCTGCACGACCAATCTGGCTTTGTTACGAACAATTACCCCACGATCATCCTTCTTACACTTAAACACCCATTTGGTGCCAATCTTCTTCCTATCCGGCGGCAAATCCGTGAGCGTCCAAACTCCCAATTTCTGGAATTGTAATAACTCCTCCTGCATAGCTTCCACCCAGGCATCATCCTTCAAAGCGTCCTTGTATGTCCTTGGCTCTACCTGCGACACATAACACGCAAACGACCAATCATTTTGACTACCAGATTGTTGAATTTTGGCATATAAAGCTAAAGCACCAAAACTCTCTGGCGTATTAACGCTTTTAAGCTGCCCTCTGGTCATAACACTGCTTCCAGGATCACCGATAACTTGCTCCAGCGGGTGAATACGATGAATCCGAGATTCCGGATAATCAGGTACTTGCACTCCCGTCTGAACAGTCAAGTTCTCTACAGCATCCAGATCATGACCCGTATTTGATGATGAAGCTACATCAGTAGTTGGAGTTGGGTTCACTGGCGGTGCCTCCTGTTCTTCAGCTTGATCAAGAATGGCTTCTTCAAATTGTTCATCTTCAGATTCTGAAGTGTCTAATGAAGTTGAAGCCTCTTGAAATATTTCTTCTTCTTGTATAGGAGCATTGGTATCATTAGAAGCTGGTAGGGGGTTCACGGTGATAGGACGCACCAACGGTGAAGTTGTTGCATTTTCACACTCGTAAAGTAATCTAATAACAGCTTCTTCAACCAAGCTATCTAGATTGAATGATTCAAAGAAATCTTTGTAATCAAACATCCAATCAGGACCCGTGCCTTGAATATTTTGAGTATATCGTTGAACTTCCACGTTAGCCCAGTCTTCCACACGACGAGTTCGCTTGTTGTATACCCGTTTAAGTGGGGTTGCATATCCAACAAAGTAACCCTCCTCGGCTTTAGGACTAAACTTTTCGCTTGGATTCAACATAGTGCAAGGCGCCCCGAAAGGTTCTAGATACTCTAAGTTCGGCTTCCTTCGGTGTAACAGCTCATAAGATGTTTTTCCAAACTTCTTCACTGTTAGAACCCGATTTAGTGTGTAATTTGCTGCATAAATCGCCTCATTCCAGAACATTACTGGAAGATTTGAATCAGCAAGCATTGTTCTAGCCGCTTCAATTAGAGTCCTATTCTTTCGTTCAGCAACACCGTTCTGTTGAGGGGTGTACGGAGCCGAATATTCATGATGTATTCCTTTGTTTTCACAAAGTTCATCCATCTTGGCATTTTTGAACTCCGTCCCATTGTCACTCCGAATTCTCTTTATCTTCACATTGTAGAGATTCTCCAATCGAGTGAACAGAACTTTTAGATTGATAAAAGTGTCGCTTTTATTCTGCAAACACATCACCCATGAAAATCTTGAGTAATCGTCAGTGACGACTAAACAATAAAGCTCTCCAAGATGACTATGGCGCTTGACCGGTCCGAAAAGATCCATGTGCAATCGCTCTAGTGGCATCTCAACAGAGTTAACCTTTTTCACTTTATGAGACTGTTTGTGCTGCTTCCCCTTTTTACAACTCACACACTTGTCATTTAGATGGAAATGTTTCACGTTTACTCCATCGACAAGTCCATTCCTCACAAGTTGATTCATTTTCTTCAGATGAATGTGTCCCATTCTTCGGTGCCACATTATCGATTCTTTCTCAGTCGCCTTGGACAAAAAGCATGTTATTTGCCCCTGTGATGTCATCGCCTTGGACATATCAAGAATGTATAGATTGTTGACACGAGGTGCCTTCAACATTATCCACTCTTTAGGAATTGTAAAGCCCGGTTTCAGAATATAGCAGGATTTGTCATCAAAATGCACAGTAAATTTCTTGTCACAAATTTGACTGACACTCAACAGATTGTAATCTATCTGCTTCACATACGAAATCCGCTCGAAACTCACTATCCCATTGCTCACACTTCCTTCCATTGATATATCCACCTTTATTTCCAGCAAACGCTACATACCCGCCATTGATGTTCTTCACGTCGAACAGCAACGCAAGATCCCCTGTCATGTGGCCTGAAGCTCCACTATCAACAATCCAAAGACTGCTAATAGGGCCAGCTGAAGCTCCCTGCACACAAAAAGTAAATCAGTTAGTTCTTTCGGGGGACCCAAGCCTGAGTCTTGGGTCTTTCAACATCAGGTTTCACAGTAACATTCTTACAAACATTTTCAACAACTTTTTGATCAATCTTTTTCTGATTGCTCAAAACATTTTCCTTTCTCTCATTAACCTTTGAAGATGAGGCTCCTGGAGTACCATTGGATGACCAAGATTGTTCAGACCTTTTCAGGATACGAATCTGAGACTTTGGGCTCTCAGTCGGTTTCTGAACATTGTTAGCAAAAGTAACCTTCTTGGTAACCTTATCTGATTTAACAGACTTAGGTCCAACATTTGATTTGACAATCGGTTTTGGTGAAACCTTTTGCCTCTCAAATGTTGTGTTCACCACAGGCTTCCTCCACGAGTTTTCCATCGCAATCCGATTCCTTCTATCATAGTGCATTGGACGAGTGTTCCACATTTGAAAATTGTTATGATTATAAAACGGTTGTGGTTGTTGAGGAACAACTCTCCTATGAGGTGGCACATAATGATCAATCGGTTTCCTCATGGAATTCCTCACTTCTACCTCGTGCCTCTTGTGCCTAACATATGGACACTGAGCAAGCAAATGCCCACGTTCCCCACACTTAAAGCACGCACGATACTCTTCAAAAACATTTGGAGCATTTGGTTGAGCAAATGATCTAACAGGGTATTGATCATTATACTGTTGCTTTCTTAAACTCTCAGGGAGTGGCCCTTTCGAGTAAGTCGGCTCATTAAAACCATTAGCTCTGTTTTTGGGTTTAACAAACTCTGTGACATGGACCTTTGGTTCTTGAGGAACATCCAAATACAACTTCTTTAACAAAGCTGGTGGAATTTCATTTGTTCTCTCATGTTTCGGAAACCAAATGGTACTTTCTTGCCAAATCTTTTCAATTTTAGCATAATTGGCATTTTTAATTGGAAAGTCCTCGTCAGAGATGATCTTATCGGATCCTTCCATCCGATAAAACACCTTGACAGGTTTGTCACATTGTTCGTTTTTATCATTCTTTTCAAGATCTTTCTTAACCACATTAAGATCTTTCTTCACAACATTCTTCTCAGACTTATTCACATGATGAACATTTCTCATCGGAACAATTTGAGATGATGAAACTGGTTCATTTGTAATGATGTGATTTTCTTTTGGAATTTCACATGCATTAACAGTTTGGTTACAACCAGTATCATCACTCTCTGAGTCTGAGTCAACACTTTCAGCAGTAACACCCTCATCATTGATTCCCAAAATCGGTCTAACATCGGAATTTGGATCACCAATACTTGAAGTATTCGATTCATTTTCCGATGCTGAATCAGATTTTACCGAACTCTCCGGTGTCACTTGGTGACAATTATGGTTTTCAAAGAGAACCGGAGATGGTACAGCCCGATAATTGGTGGTTTTATCATCAATGATGTGATCTACCACATAAGCAACATTCTTATAGCTTTCCAGCTTTTTGTTTACTTTTTCAGCAAAGCATTTGATGGCGGCCATTTCCAACTTGGTGTTTTCAATTTCATTGATATAGTTGTTAATTGCCAATTGTTTTAAAGACAAAGTGTTTTTCAAGTCAGAAATGTCCTTTTTGTATCCATCTAATACTTTGTTAAAAGCATTCAACTCTTTGCGAGTAGATTGACTGTTCATAATAGCACTATCACGTTGAACACGGAGTTGTTTAACCTCCTCAGTCAATCTATCACATCCACCACAATACTTTTCACTAGTATTATCAGTACTACATGCAGAACTTACAGGTTTTGGCGGATCAGTCATGGCCATCAATGCGAAATGAGCTTCCTTTCCTGCAAAGAATCTAGAATAATCAATCTTTGTGAAAGCATCATCTGCAATGCACGACTTCCTTGTCATCAGAAAATCCGCTTCTGCAAGCAACTGATCAATATCTTCATCAAGAGAATTAACACTAGCTTCCGTATCCGAATCACTGTCCGAATCAGAATAAACCGATTCACACTCCTCAGGAATATCAGAAACAGTATCAATCACAACTCCAGAATTCGTCTCTTCAGTTTGCACATCAACATCAACCTCAGCATTAACCTTAACCGGTTCGAATTCTCCATCCATCTCAGCCTCAGACTCATCACTGTCAACCTCAGTTCCTACCTTCTCCTCCATCGTCACAGAATCTCCAACATCAACCTGATATGCAACACAAGCCACATTTCCCCCAGTGGTGATTTCCTCAACACCTATCTGAATGCTCGACCAGTCAAACCTCTCATCTTGTTGGGTAACCAATGCTTGATTGGTATTTGGTTGTTCATTTGGTGTAGTGATCGGTATGACTGTTCGGTTAGTATTGTTTGGTGTTTGGTTTTGTGTCTGGTTTGGTGTGTTTGGTTGTCTATTTTGGTTGTTGTGAACATTGTTTTGATGGTTATTGGTTTGGTAAGAAACTTGGTTTTGGTTTTGCTGTTGACGGTTCTGATAACTGGCATTGAAAGGATTTCTATTGCCTTGTTTTGGTGGCTGGGTGCATTCTCTTTTAAAGTGACCTTTACCTCCACAGTTAAAACAAGTCACTTTCTCCTTATTAAACCCGTAGGTTGTGTTAGGAGAAGTTCCCAAGTCTGTTCTACCTGTTTTCTCAATAAACTCTGTTGCTCTTCGCATTATGCTCGCAAAGGCCCATTGGATGTCAATGAGTTCCATCTCCTCCTTGTCAATCTGTGCGTAGTCTTCATTGGTCAAGTTGTTATTACCAATTTGACTAGCAACTAGCCCATTGTAGGAAGAAACCATTGCAGAGACTAATGCAATGTGTTGCTGAGCAACTTCAACTGTCACATTTCCAAGATTGGAAGTCTCCAAAACCACTGTTTGTTGGTTAGGTTGAGTTAATGGTTGTGGTTGAGATTGACCAGCAGTATAGAAAGCTGCTTGTTGCTTTGGGGAGAATGGTGGAATGTAAGAATATTGATATGGAATTTGTGGTTGTGGTTGTGATAAAGATGAAGTTTGTTGATGGTAATTAATGATAGGTGATTCTACAGCATTTGATATACAAGCAACATGTGGTGTGACTAGCCCTCCTGAACTTGTACTTGCTGGAACTGAAGATCCTCCAAAGTATAGATTTGGATTCTGAGGAATCTGTGCTCTCCTAGCCTTCCTCTTCTCTTCCAATTCTTTGTTTTCCAGCTTCTCAACGAACTCCTGAAGAGACCAGTATTGAAAAGCATCCTTCTCTTTCAGAACATCCACATGCTGATCCCAATTTGGTGGTAAAGCTTCTGCAAACTTGTCCACCTGTTTTGCCATAGGAATCTGTACACCATAGCTAGACAATTCAGATATCAAATGATTATATCTAGGAGTTAGTTCTTTCAAAGTTTCATTTCCAACATAAGAAAAATTCTCAAACTCCTTAACAAGTTCTTCCATTCTCAAACTTCGAGTCTTCTCATTTCCATCATGCTTCCTTTTAAGCATATCCCACAGTGCCTTAGAAGTTGTGCACGTCCCAAACTGATGTAACAGATCATTTGTGATTGCCTGTGTCAGTTGGGAAAACGCCTTCTTTTCCACAGCAAACTTCTTTTTCTCATCCTCAGCCATGCTCTCCAATGGCACTGGTTCACCTGTGTTCTCCAGAACTGGTGGTGTGTAACCTTTAGCAATCATGTTCCATGCTTCAGCACCTTCCACTCCCATGCCTTCCAAATGTATTTTGAACTTTTTCTGCCACTGATTGTATTCTTGAATCTCCATGAGCTTCGGTGGCCGAGTCCCGCTACCTGAAGACAAATCATTAATCAGTGTGGAAATAGCATTTGTAGTTTGAGTGTTTACCACCGCTGCTGCTACTCCCCAGTAGTCAGACTGTGGTGCTGGAGGTGCACTCTGAGTCATGTAATTAACCGGCTGCGAAGACTGTGTGCTCGTCTTCTGTGCTGCCACTGTCCATGGGTCCATCACCTGCTGTTGTGGTTGTGTAGTTGCTGGTGTAGGAGTAGTTTGATAACGCCACATTATCACGAACTTCGAAAAAATTCAACACTTAGAAAATTTTCCAAAAAGTATCCTAGGTTCGCCCAAAAGAATTTCAGGTTCGTCCCTTTTGTTGTTGGTTCGCCCAAAAATCTCTCACCCGAAGGTAAAATTCACCAGAAGATAAAAATATACTATCACTTTACTACCTTCGTCCAAATCAACCTAGGTTCGTCCGAGTGTGTTTTACCTTCGTCCACCCGATCTCCCGAGGGTACAAAAAGTTGCCCGAATGTGAAAAATTCAAGTGAAAAATTCTACGTTCGCCCTAAAAACTACTCACCTTCGACCTAATACTCACACATTCGCCCACTCAGTCCAGGTTCGCCCATTTCTTACTTTTGAAAAACGGTTACACTTTGAAAAACGGTTATTTTGATCACTGATTTTCAAAAGTTTGTGGATTTGATTGATCTTGATCAGGTTATGCTTCGGAGATGATTTGGAACAACTTTAATACTTGGGATTTTGAATTTTAACCACAAAATCACCTCTAATTCTTTCAAAAACACTCAAAAATCATTTTTATATGAAAACAGATGTGAATTGATGAAAATTATGTCCAAATCAGCTCTGAGTTTATCAATTTGTTGTTGTATGATCCTCTACGCTCTGATACCACTTTGTAGAGGATGATTTTGACAACAAAAACAGGATTATATGATCATACAAGTTGCTAAACCAGGTGCGGAAACCCTAGCTTAGAACAAACTGATATAAACTCAATCAAAACACAATCAAAGTCATTTTAAAAGCTTTTTATAGATTAACTTTTCCAAATAAACGCTTACAGATTGATTACAGTTAATCTAGACCTCTTCTAAACACTCTCAACACACTCTGGAACACACACCTAAAACACACACTCTGAATGACTCGTTATACATTACAAAAACCCAAAATCTATTTATAATGTCTGCACATTCGCCCAAACTCACTGGTCGAATGTAGCAGTTTTCCACATTCGCCCAATGCTATTGGTCGAATGTGTTCTTCTGTTCAGTCTGTTCCAGATTCGTCCAAACCTTAATCTACCTTCGCCCATTTACAAGTCACCTTCGCCCATTCTGGTCTTCCTTCGCCCCTTAACACATGTTAGTATCTAATCATTAGTCGCAAAACGGCATCTACAGAATATGAATGAATATTAATAATGAAAAGTGCAGCGGAATAATAACTATGCAATCTTAACAAAGAGAACAATTGCTTTCAAACGAGTACATTTCAGTTGTCATCATAGATTGAAATTAAGTACAAGTTATTACAAGTTCTCCCCCTCAGCCTGATCACTCAATTACTTTGTTTGTGCAGAGAATATGTAAGTGATGAATAGAACAGTACAGGCACTGTTCTATTTATAGACAAACTAAACAACTGATGACCTATGACTGACGTCACCTAAGACAGTGATAGCTAACTACCTTAACAACATAAAACATCTGCTATACAAAACTACTGTTACATTAAGTAAACCACTGATAGCTAAACAGCTGATAAGGAACATCTGATAATCTTTAATCATCTGCTGGAGCCTAAGTGCTGTTGGCTCCAGCAGACCTTTGGTCTTGATCAGCACTTTGTCTTCATTCCTTTGTCAGCACTTTGTTCATCAGAGGTTTTCTTCACATAAGCAGCACTTTGATCAGCAGCACTTTAGTCATCAACAGTTTGTGTCATCGGTCTTTTGGGAGAAGAACTGTTTTATTAAGGATCGGCACTTAGAATATTTTGGCTTTTAATCATCTGTTCTTTTCCAGGTCAGCAGACCCAACAATCTCCCCCTAGAACAGATGATGCCAAAACTTGTCTTTATTCTTGATCTTTATTTCTCATCAGACTCTCTCTAATCTGACCCTTCAATTGAAGTTCAAAGTCAAAGGAGTAGAGATCATCAGTTTCCCTTTCAAGTTCCAAGCTCATGAGATCCATGAGGTCATGTGCACTCAGACCATATGCGTCATCCATGGAGAGCTTTTGAATCTTTCCATTAGACCTGAGCAGTGTCAATTCATGGGTGGGTTTTTCAACCTTCCATTTTAGAATTTTTGAGTCTGATGGATTTTTGGGTTGCAAATTTATTGAAGATGAGTTAGGTGATGGAGGTCTCCCAATGATCCTTCTTAACTCTTCACTGATGGGATCAGAGAAGTAATTGAGTTGATTAAAGATTCCCTCTTTCACATATGTATCAACAAACTTAATCTGATCTTCTTCAGACATCTCTTTCTGCCTTTTGATTTGTCTTTTGGCAGCAGCATTTATGTCTGTTGAAGGAAGCAGTGATTCAAATGAAAGTGTCTGATGGGACTTTGTTGGTTCATCTTCAGGGTAAGTTGGCTTTAGTGGAAGTGTTGGATCTGTCTTTCTTCTTTCTTCAAGTTTCTTATATGTTTCCACCAGCCTCAATTCAGACCATCTGGCTATGTTTTTCATTTCACCATAGTCAGCATCAACAAGTTCAACCCTCATTCTTCTGAGCTTCAAAAGTTTGACAGGGTCTTTGCCCTTCTTAAAGTCTGGTATATCAGCCTTTTGATTATGTTTCTTCAGCTCTTCAATTCTTAGCAATTCATCTTTGAGGGCTTGAATGGTCCAACCTGTGAAGTGTTTTCTCTGGGCTTTATAAGTCTTGGTGGCCATTATTTGGTCAAGAAGAGACTCTCTAACCATCCTTGCCATTTCACCACTGATAGGCATGGAAGACATAGACTTGCTCAGGTCCTTGGCAAAATCCTCAATCCTTCTCAGTTTGCCAAGTTCTACTGAATGAATGCCCTGAGCAGTCCTGTCATCCTTCCCTTTGCATTTCTCTTTTATAATCAAGTCTGCCTGTTGAACTTTTTGTTTAAGGTATTTATCAAGATTTTTAGGTTTTGATAAGTTCATACTTGATAGAGAAGGGAAGGATAATTGTGTAGCATCCTCAGTATTGTAGAAGGACTGAATTTCCCCCTTGATCATGTCAAGTTCAATAGGATACTGAGCAGCTAATGGAGTATCAGATGTTGGAGATTTTGTGGTGGTGGTTTGTGAAATGTGTGGTGAGAATGATTGGAGAGGAGTGGCAGGAATGGGTTGTGTTGGTGGTGGTGTGGTGGCTATATTTTCTTCTTGTATAACAAAGGTAGATTTTCTCTTCCTTTTATACATAATGGTTGGAGATGGTGGTGAGTGTGGAGTGTTAACATCTGTTGGCACTGGTGAAGCACCAGCAGATGTTTGAGCTTGGGATGGAATGGGTGGTAAGGTCAAGGCTAAGGCTTTTGTGGTGGTTGTGGATGTTGTGGTAGATGGTTTGACAGTTGTTTTGGGTGTAGCAGCAACAGAAGTTTTTGATCTAGATGATGGAGGTTGCCTGACATGAGAAGCAGGCCTCTTTTTCCTCTTTGAGGTACCAACATTATCATTTTCTTATTGTTCTTCTTTATTTTTAGAAAGAATCTCTGCTTTGGTTTGTAAGGTCTCAGCCCTGATCTTTTTGGCTTCAGCAATCTTTTCAGCCATTACATTGGCTGATTCATCAACCTCTTTTGTCTTGGCTGCTTCAGCTTCAGCAGTGGTTTGAGCAGACTCTGGTTAAGGTTCTGGAGCAGACTTTTCAGAAGAATGTGGAGTCCCAAAAGGTTTCAGCTTCTTTAGTCTGTCTCTACTACTCTCCCCCTTTTTGGCATCAGCTGCCGTGAACTCATCATCATGTTCATCCCTGAGTATGGTTGTAGGGGCAGAGCCAGTAGTCTTTAGCAGATGATCTTTGATGTCTGCTTTTGTGTCATTGAATCTAGCATCCACCATGTTCCTGATCACTTGCATATATGTTTCTTGAGTCTGATCAGCTAATTTTCTGTGGGCTATGATGATAGGATTGACAGATTTCCATAACTCATTAGCTATCTCCTCCTTTGATGGTTGACTTTTGGTGAGTGTCACCAAGGTGTTCATAATGGTTTTGATATCATCTTTAATTTCCGACACAGATGATTCAATGGCATCCACCCTATCAGTCAATTCATTGTAACTTAACCCATCACCCAAGTTAATGGGATTCCCTGAGTTTCTACCAGAGGTGGTAGTTGTATCTGGTGCAGTCCTTGGAGGAGTGTCCATAGGAAAGAAACCAGATGCCCCTTTGTCTTGGTACTGGGGACTTCCAACCGGAATAGAGGTCAATCTTCTTGCCTCAGTAGTTGTTGCCTTCAAGGAAGTCTGATTGATGTAACCACTGTCCTGAGGTGAGACAATGGTCTCTACAACAGTAGTGGCTGCTTCACTTGAAATACCACTCTGAGTTACATGTAACTCAAAGGGTGTGGCCTCCTCTGTTTGTGGGTTGACCAAATGACTTTCCTCTAGACCAGTCACATGTTGAGGTGCACTCTTAGTGATAGGTGGTTGAGAGGAACTGGTTGTGTCAATAGTTTTGTCAATGGCCTCAAACAAGGGTTGCATAGTGGGAGGAATTGATGGTGATGGTTGTGGAGTGACAAGAATGTTAGCCCTGGGAGATGGACTTGTGAACAGATGTTCAATTGAATCATCTGCCCCTTGATGTGTTTCCTCTTGGCTTACAACATGATCCTTTTGAGAGGATTCATGAGGAGTTTGGCTAGGCAGAGATTTTGCCATCTGTTGAGAGGAAGTATCAACACTGGTTGTTTGTTGCTCTTGTGTTGCAACAGGAATATTCTCTGGTATCTCATCTTCCAGAGTCACCTTTTTGGTGTGTTTCTTGGGGGGTTTTGTGGATGGAGTTTTCTTTTTAGTGGTGGCTGGTGTAGGTTTCATAGCACTGGATGTAGTGCCATGATCACTAGGAGCAGTGGGCTCAGCAACAGAGGTTTGCACAACAGTTGTTGTCTTAACCTTCTTTGCTTGTGTTTTAGAAACTTTTTGTTTTACTGGTTTTTCTTGAGTAGGACCTAACATCCCTGTAAAAGTTTCTTGAGACAGGCTATTCATTTGAACGCCTTGTCCCTGAATGTAATCCTTTTTAGGTAAAAGCTTTTGTAGGATTACACTCAAAAGTCTTGGATACATCAAGAAAGCATTGTTTGACCCAACCTGAACCCCTTTCACATTATTCACCAAATCCAGAAACAGTGCTTGGGATAAGTTGTAATCAATGTTTGTTAAAATGGCATATCCCAAGTACTGGACTTTTAAAGGATTTTCATTAAAAGATGTGGTTTTGGGAGAGAGGCATACAAGCAAGCTATGAAAGAAAAATTTCATGTTTGGGGGAAAAAACTTTTTAAACATAGTTGCCCCAGTTAATTGTCCCTCATACCCTCTCTTAATGAACTCTGGATGGAGTTCAGTTTTGCAAAACTTTCTTTACCTGCCTGATCATTCAAGGAGAAGGTAGTGGATATGGTTTCAGGGGTGATGGCAACTTTGGTGTCGCCACTTTGAGAAACGATGGATGTTGGCTTTTTGTCAACAAACAGGATTTCAGCTTTTAACCAGAAAGCTTGAAGTGTGTCCTCGTAGATGAGTCCATTTGAAGTCAGGGCAGTTTTATACTTAGATGTATTCAAGGTGTCGATAATGGAATGAAAGTGTTGGTTTTCATCTGTTTTGGTCAGATATGGAAGATAATTGTGAGGTGTTTTCAGTTGAAGATCCACTTTATGGATTGTACTGAGAAAGTCGAAAGCTTTTTAATGGAGGAATTAGGTTTGAAGAATGCGTTTTTAGAATTTTGAATTCAATGAGACGGTGGAACAACTGCTGTGGAAAACAGGGGTTTATATAGTCTCAGGTGGAAACCGCTGATGTGGCCAAAACACTGCTTTTGAGAGCAGACGTGGCAAACATCTGATGGAAGGACTGTTATGGTGGCTAACAGTTGTTTATAACAGCTGTTTGACTTTAGTCAACAGATGTTTGTGAAAACAGTTGTTTCATCTGATCAGATGTTTGAAACAGATTTTTCAACCAGCAGTCGTTTAATGAATGAAACAGTGGTTGTGTTATCTGATCAGATGTTTGAAACAGATTTTTCAACCTAAGCTATTTTTAGGGATGAGTTTTTGATTTTTCAAACAACATTTTAATGCTTTTATTCATGAAAATATTTTGATTTTATTCCATGTTTAGCATACCAATCCGAGAGATCAGATCTGCAAAGGTAGATGTGTCTAAAACTTTGGTCAACACATCTGCCAACTGATCCTCTGTTGGAACATGATGTAGATAAATCAAACCTTTTTCATAGCTATCTCTGACAAAATGATGTTTGATGTCAATGTGTTTTGTTGTGGAATGGGAGACTGGATTTTTGATGATATTTCCAGCAGCTTGACTGTCCAGCATAAGTGGAGTCCTCAAGGCAGTTATACCAAAATCCAGTAGCTGGTTTTGAAGCCACATAAGTTGGGCTGTACAGCTTGCAGCAACAATGTATTCAACCTCTGCAGTGGATGTTGAAACAGCTGCTTGCTTTTTGCTTTGCCAAAAAACCAAGGCATTGCCTAGGAATTGGCACCCTCCTGAAGTGGACTTCCTTGTGGTTTGACAACCAGCAAAATCACTGTCTGAATAACCTGAAAGCTCAATGTTCCCATTAGCAGGGTACCAGATACCAAGTGTGGGAGCACCTCTTAGGTATCTGAATATCCTTTTCACAGCAATAAGGTTGGACTTTCTAGGTGATGCCTGGTATCATGCACAAACACAAGTGGCAAACATAATGTCTGGCCTAGATGCTGTTAAGTACAATAAAGACCCAATCATGCATCTATAGTGTGTTTGGTCAACCAGCTCATCTTTGTCATCAACAGTAACTAACTTTGTGGTACTCATGGGTGTGCTACATGGTTTACAGTCATTCAATTCAAATTTTGTAAGTAGGTTTTTAACATACTTGTTTTGATGAATAAAAGTTCCATTTTGCAGTTGCTTCACTTGGAGACCAAGGAAGCACTGTACTTCACCCATGGCACTCATTTCAAACTCAGCTGTCACGAGTTCCCTAAACTTTTCACACATTTTGTTACATGTGGACCCAAAAATGATGTCATCCACATATATTTGAACTATCATTAAACCTTTTCCTTTCCATTTTAAAAACAAGGTTTTATCAATTTTACCTCTTGTAAAGCCAATGGATAAGAGAAAGGTGGAAAGAGTTTCATACCAGGCCCTTGGTGCTTGTTTTAGGCCATACAATGCTTTATTATGCTTGTAGACATGATCAGGATGAAATGTGTCTTCAAAACCAGGTGGCTGACATACATAGACTTCCTCCTGAATTTTGCCATAGAGGAAAGCACACATGATATCCATCTGAAACACCTTGATGTTGTAGTTGAAAGCAAAGGCTAGGAAAAGTCTGATGGCTTTTAACCTAGCTACACGAGCAAAGTTTACATCATAATCTATTCCTTCTTCTTTTCTGAAGCCTTGAACCATAAGCCTGGCTTTATTCTTGACAACAATACCCCTTTCATATGTTTTGTTCTTAAAGACCCATTTTGTGCCAATTGGACATACATCCTTTGGCAATGGAACAAGTTCCCATACTTGTTGTCTTTTAAACTGAAGGAGCTCTTCTTGCATAGCTTCTACCCAACTGTTGTCTTTCAGTGCCTCTTGGTACTTGACAGGTTGTGTGAGAGATAGAAAACCATCAAAAAGACAAATGTTTGAGGATTGACTTCTTGTGAGCACCCCTTCACTGATGTTGCCAATGATTTGATCAGGTGGATGAGCTCTGAGGAAAATTAGATCTCCCCTGTATGGAACGATGCCATTTTGTGGTGAAGGACAGAGGTTTGAGGTATCAGCTGTTGAAACATCTGTTTGCACTTCTGTAGTGTCAACAGAGGTTTGAAATGGTAGTGGGGGAATAGGCTCAAATGGTGTAGAAGTGGATGGACTTTTCTCAACTGAGAGTGGACTTTTGTCAAAAAATAGTGGATCAGTGGTTGTGCTTGTTGAGGCAGTGGTTTGAAGGTAAGACTGATCAACAGTGGTTGACTCAGCTCTGGCAGAGTTTTGAACATCTGCTTGTCCTGAATCAGGATAAATCTTGCGGAAAGACTGCGGTATCACAATGTCATATCTGTAATCCTGTTGTGAAGACTGTAGTGTACCCGCATTGTCAGTTTTCACAGTGATATCTTCAAATTTGAATTTATCTATGTCAAACAGTTCTGCAGGATTTGCTGGGATTTTCAATGATGAAAGTTCATTGAACTTCACATTCAGAGTTTCCTCTACTGTCCTAGTCCTTGTGTTAAACACTTTATAGGCCTTGGCAGTAGAAGAATATCCCAGAAAATATCCACAATCTACTTTGGCTGCAAATTTTGAAATGGAATCTTTTAGATTTAAAATGAAACATGGGCAGCCAAAGATTTTGAAAAATGATATTAATGGTTTGAGTTTGAACAGGACTTCATAAGCAGTCTTTTGATGCCTGGGGTTGATTAAAACTCTGTTTTGAACATAACAGGCAGTGTTTACAGCTTCTGCCCAAAAGGACAAAGGTAAACCAGAATCTGCTAACATTGTTCTTGCAGCCTCAATGAGTGTACTATTTTTCCTTTCAACCACCCCATTTTGTTCTAGTGTTCTTGGAATGCTGTACTGCCTTACAATTCCTTTTGACACACAGAAATCATCCAACTCCTTATTCTTGAACTCTGTTCCATTGTCACTTCTAAAGACTTTTACTGGCAAGTCATATTGTTTCCTAACTTGGGTGACAAAGTCATTCAAAATACCTGCAGTCTCATCCTTGGAATGTAAAAAGTAAGTCCCTGTAAACCTAGAAAAATCATCAACAATAACAAGACAAAATCTCTTTTTCCTAAGGCTCATGATTTTTACAGGGCCAAACAAGTCCATATGCAACATTTGAAGACATTGACTTGTTTTGGACTCATCAATGGATTTGTAAGAGCTTTTATGTTGTTTTCCTTTTAGACAGGAAACACAATGCTCATCACACTTGAATTCTTTTGGTGGCAAACCTCTGACAAGGTTTTGTTTGGAGAGAGAGTTGATAGTTTGAAGGTTGGTATGACCCAATCTCCTATGCCACAATTCTGTCTCTTTGGTAGAGGCAGCAGAGAACAGACAGACATTTGCCATAGGATTATCCTTCAACATATCAACTACATACACATTGCTACTTCTGTGAGCAACAAGTTGTGCTTTGCTCTCAGCAATGAGGGTGTTAATCTTTTCAACCACTTCTGGTCCAACAATCTTACATGTCTTCTTAGTGAAGAATGACCCATATCCTTTGTCACTCATTTGTGAGACACTAAGTAGATTAAACTTTAGATTGTCAATTAGATTAACATTTTCAAACTTAAGTCTCCCTGCTTGAACAGTTCTAGAACCCAACACTTTACCTTTTGAATCATTACCAAAGGAGATATCACCCCCTCCATGAGCAAGGAAATCCAGAAGAAGGGCTCTACATCCAGTCATGTGCCTAGAGCCTCCACTATCTACATACCATAAACTATCTAAGCAAGCAGAAGCTCCCTGCACATCAGTAAAGAATTAGTTTTGGTGAGTGTCCAAAGCCAAATTGGCTTTGGATGGGTTCTCAGACTTTTCAGCCTCAAGCTTAGGAGAATGATCAGTGGTTTGAACTAGCTTTTGGACTAAGTTCAACAGCTGTTGTTGACCATTTGCTAGTGCTTGTATGTCAACACTTGGTCCAACAGATGTTTAATCATTCCCTATCAGATGTTGATAACCATGAGGATGTCTGTTCACTCTAGGTTTTGAAGGCCTTTTGGGCTCTTCATAAACATGTGGTAGACGATGACAAGTTGGTTGTCCATGTCCTCTTGGGAACCTGTTAGCTGGTGGAACATCTGTTACCTGAACATCTCTGGGAGCAGAGGTTTTGTTCAGATTTTTGGTAACAGCTGTTTGGACTGGTTCAAAAGTCTATTTGGGTTTTCCTTTTGAAGTACTAACCATTTGACTTTCCAGAGTTTTAGCCTTGTACTCTTTTATTTTTTCATCAAAATTTTTGAGATACAGATACTCTTTTGTTTTGTGATTCTTTCTCTTACATATTAAACATTCTTTGATTTTAGAATCACTTAAACTTGTTCCTTTGTTGATATCATATGCTTTTAGAAGAAAACAGTTTTTAGTAACATGATTCTTCTTTTCACAAAAATCACAAAACAAGTTGTCTTTTGATTTCCCTTTTTCTTTCTTCTTTTCAACAGATGTTTGATCATCTGTTGGAAGATCTTTCAAGGGAATGATTTTGGCCTGTGGTGCCTTTTCACCATCAGGGGTTTTGAAGGTCATTGGTTGGAAATTTTCAAGGACATCACACTCATCTAACCAGGTTGGTTTGAATTGGTATTTTTCAATCTCATCAAATGAGGGTGTACCTTTCAATTTTTCAAGAATGATTTTCTTGCCATTGGGTTAAGTGACCTTGATTTCTTGACCTTTTAAATTGGTTGGGATGATTTCAACCAACTGTGGTTCCTTTTTGGCAGTGGCTTGTGAACCTTGAGCAGTGGTTTCTTTAAAACCAAAGCCAAATTTCACATGACTTTTAGACTGTTGGTTAACAATCATCTCAAAACCTTTAGATGATTCCACCCATTTTTGACATTCAACCTGGGTGGATTCAAGCTCCTGTTTACAACTTTGATATTTGGTTATCATAGTTTGAAGCTGGTCTTTGGTTATGCTTGCTTCATGTTTTAAACTGCTGATTTCAGATTCTTTTTCAGTTAATTTAGATTTTAACTCTTTAGTGAGTTTTTCAAACTGAATTTCATCTTCCAAAATTTTCTTTCTAAAGTTTTCATTCACCTCTTTTATCTTTGCAAATGCTATGATACATTTATCTGAGCACAAGTCATTTAAGATTTGAGGTGATACCTTAGCAGCAGCCATCAAGGCACAGTTACACTGGCAATCACAGTCATCAGTACCCCATGGGTCTGAGAGATTCACAACCTCCACTTCGGATTCTTCAGCTGAAACAACTTCATCAACAACATCATTAGTCACATTTTCAGACTTAGACACCACTTCCTCAGATTTAGTCTCTTCAACAATTGTTTCTAGTGCCATGAAGCAGAAATTTCCTGGTTCATTCTCAGATTTGGCAACTAGAGCAATGTTTTCATCTGTTAGCTCATCTGGTAGACTGCTCCAATCAACAAAGCCTTGTGTGAAAAAGCTCTGTTGGCTTTGCTGACTGGTCTCTGCAGGAGCAGAGGATGAAGTAGCAGTCATTGGCATTTGTGCCTGAGCAACAGGTGTTTGGACATAATGATACTGAGGAACAGTGGTTTGGACATACTGCACAGGAACAGTGGTTGAGGTCTGTGCAAAGTGAGCAGTGTTTTGCATATTTGTTCCAGGGGTATTTTGGGAATACTGATAAGTGTTGGTCTGAGGCCTTTGATTTGGATAGGTAATCATAGGTGTACCATTTTGACTCCTACATTCCCTAGCAAAGTGACCCATTCTATGACATTTATAACACGTGATCTTTGATTTATCCAACCCCACTTTTGACCCACCATGTAAACCTGGCTACCTTCTGCCAGTTTTCTTATAGAAATTATTAGTTCTAATACAGAGCAAGGCCAATTGATGCAAAATATCCATTTCTTCTAAGTCCACAGGGTCAATGTATTGAAGGTCATTACACACAAAAGATGTGTTGTCAGATACCTGGATATCACCACTTGCTGCAAAAGCATAGCTGGGTGATGAGTAAGAATCAGTGTTAAAACCAGTGGTTATATCAATGTAATGATCATAACCCTGATCCTTACTACTTCCAGGTACCTCATCTTGACCCAAAAGTGTTGTATTACCAATCACATAATCATCAGACACTTTTCCAGAATCCTGGAGCTTCTTTTTCTGGTTAAGCTCTCTCTCATAGGTCAAGAGCTTACCATGAAGCTGGGTCAGAGTCAAGTCCTTAAAACCAATTGAGTTTCTCATAACAATTGCAATAGTGTCCCATTTGTCCTGAAGTGATCTAAGAAACCTATGATTCAAAGTTGAATTTGGGTAAGTTAGACCCACCAGTTTTAGTTCACTTATTAAACAATTGAACCTCTCAAATTGTTATGTTAATGACTCTCCCTTCACATGACTGAATGTTTCATATTGTTGATTAAGTATTTCACGGTTGTTTTCAATTACATCCTCAATCCCACCGAATTGTCCTTTCAAAGCATCCTACAACTCCTTTGCACTGTTACAGTGTAACAGCCCAGCATGGCTACAATACTGAAAGCCTTAGCATCTAACTCAATTTTTTGATAATCTTGCTCGGAGTAGTTTTCGACACTTTTAGGTACTTGGACCTTGGGATCTTCGGTACTCGGCACCATTGGAACATGTGGTCCAAAGACAACCGACTTCCAACACCTAGTGTTTTGTTGAGCTAACACATGGCTCATCCGACGTTGCCAGATATTGTATTCAGATCTGACAATCATTGGTGGCTTGTTGCTAGTACCAGTGTTATGTGGATCTTGATTCATAGAAGCCATTCTCTGATTGTTTATAAAACAAAGTGTGTTTAAAACTTTTGAAGTAAATTAAACTGTTACACTGTTTTCAATCAACAAACAAAGTGATATCAATAATATTGAGCTGATCTGATTATATTAAATTGATTGATCAGATCAAATTTAATTGACCATGCTCTGATACCAATTGTTAGGATCTGAGAGTATGATTTGTTAAGATTTGTTAATGAAGGATGAATATGAATGAATATTAATAATGAAAAGTGCAGCGGAATAATAACTATGCAATCTTAACAAAGAGAACAATTGCTTTCAAACGAGTACATTTCAGTTGTCATCACAGATTGAAATTAAGTACAAGTTATTACAAGTTCTCCCCCTCAGCCTGATCTCTCAATTGCTTTGTTTGTGCAGAGAATGTGTAAGTGATGAATAGAATAGTACAGGCACTGTTCTATTTATAGACAAACTAAACAACTGATGACCGATGACTGACGTCACCTAAGACAGTGACAGCTAACTACCTTAACAACATAAAACATCTGTGTTAGGATCTGAGTATTGGGTTGTTTTGATTAAGTATGAAATATGAATGAAGTATAAGTGGAAAGTGCAGCGGAATAACAATAAATCAAAACATAGAGAATAATTGTTTTTAATCGAAAGCTTTCATTAATGGAAAGATTACAATTGTACAATCAAACTCCCCCTCAGCCTGATCACTCAGAGAATGTTTGTCTAAAAGAGAATGACGAGTGATGAATAGAACAGTACAAGTACTGTTCTATTTATAGACAAGCTCAAACCTCTGATGATCAGTTGTTGACGTCACCTAGATAGCGACCCCTAACTGTCTAACAAACTCTAACAACTGTTAAGCTATAAACTACTGTTACATTGAAACAACTGAAAATACAAAACTCTGATGTCTTCTCATCATCTGTTGAACCAAAGTGCTGTTGGTTCAACAGACCTTTGCTCTTCAGATCTTTGATCAGCAGTTGTTCTTCATCAGACTTTTAACCTTCAGACTTTGTCCATCAGACTTTTCATCAGCAGCAGTTATCTTCTAACAGTTGTTAAGCAGCAGCAGTTTAGGAATCAACAGATCTTTGGAGGAAGCTTTATTGTAACAACTGTTCTTTATTCATGATCAAACACTTAGTATATTTTGGCTTTTAATCATCTGTTCTTCTCCAGGTCAGCAGACCCAACAATCTCCCCCTAGAACAGATGATGCCAAAACTCTGCTTTATTCTTGATCTTTATTCCTCATCAGACTTTCTCTAATTTGCCCTTTCAGTTGTAACTCAAAGCTTAGAGAGAAGAGGTCTTCAGCATCTCTATCCAGTGTCAAGTTCAGAAGTGTCTGGAGATCTTCAGCACTTAGGCCAGGTGCATCATCCATACTTAACTTCTGAATACTACCATCTGATCTGATCAGTGTCAATTCATGGGTCTCTTTGTCAGACTTCCATTTTAGAATTTTAGAATCAGAGGAGTGACTAGGATGCATCTTTATTTTTGATGAGTTAGGAGATGGAGGCCTGCCAATGAGTTCTCTGAACTTCTCTGTGACAGGGTCAGAGAAGTATCTGATTTGGTTCAAGAGACCCTCTTTTACATAGGTTTCAGTGAACTTTCTTGTATCCTCTTCAGACATTTCCTTCTGCTTCTTGTATTGTCTTCTAGCAGCAATAGAAAGATCAGAGGTTTCAAGTAAATTGTCTAGTGTAAAGGCCTGTGAGGGTTTCTTGGGAGCATCATCATAGACTGGTTTTCTTGGTTGTTTGGGATTGGTCTTTCTTTCTTGTTCAAGCTTCTTGTATGTTTCAATTAACCTGACCTCAGACCATCTAGCAACAGATCTCATCTCTCCATACTTGGCTGCTACAAGCTCTTGTCTCATTCTCTTGAACTTCAGGGCTCTAGCTTGATCTCTCCCTTTACTGAAATCAGGGGCAGAGGCCTTAGTAGGAGGATTCTTGGCCATGCTCTCAATTCTAATCAGTTCTTCCCTGAGAGCGTGTGTGGTCCAGCCTGTGAATCGATTCTTTGTTGCTTTGTAAGGCTTGGTTACCAAGATCTGTTCTAGCAATGAATCCCTAACTTCCATTTCCAAGTCTCTGCTGAGAGGCATGGTAGACATGGAATTGCTCAGGGTCTTAGCATAGTCTTCAATCCTTCGGAGTTTGCTAAGCTCTGCTGAATGGATGCCCTGAGCAGTCCTGTCATCCTTCCCTTTGCATTTCTCCTTGATGACAGCATCAGCCTGTTCACTCTTGTATTTAAGATAGGTGTCTATGTTGAGTGGAACAGGGAAGCCTTTGAGAGATGGGAAGGTTCTTTCTGATGGCTGATCAGTATTGTAGAAGGATTGAAGTTCCCCCTTGATTAAATCCAACTCAAGGGGATACTTCTCAGCCAATGGGGTGATGGTGAGTGGTGGTCTATGAGATCTGAATTGAGAGGTGTGTGGTGAGAAAGATGAAAGTGGAATGGCATTGACTGGTGTGGATTGTGAGATTGGGGTGTTAGGTGGTGTGTTGTGGATGTTTTCATCTTGTATAACAAAGGTGGATTTCCTTTTTCTGCTATACAAGATTTTGGGTGAAGGTGAGGATGAAGCAGTTGTTTGGGTTTTAGGTTGTGTTGTGGTAGGTTTGGTAGTTGTTTGAGTTGTGGCTGGTTTAGTGGTTGATGGTGTGGTGATTGGTTTGGTTACTGGTTTGGGTTGAGCAGATGTTTTAGGTTCAGTGGTTTGGGTAGCAGAGGTTGTGGTGGCAGTGGTTTTAGGAGCAGTGGTTGTGATAACAGGTGTTTGAACAGCAGAGGTTTCAGCAGATAGTTTGGAAGGTGGTTTTCTAGTGTGTTTGGCTGGCATTTTCTTTCTTTTAGAAGTATTCACATCTTCCACTTCTTGCTGTTGTTCCTTTTTCAGCTGCACCAACAACTCTGCCTTTGCTTCCAAAGTATCAGCCCTTTTCATCTTATCCTGAGCAGCTTTCTCAGCCTTTTCATTGGCTGAAGTGTCAACTTCTTTTGCCTTTGATGCTTGAGCTGGTTCAGTGACAGGGATCTGAACTTTTGGTTGCTATGATTGTGGAGCTGATTTTGGTGACCCTGGTTTGTCAGCAGCTGGCTTCCCTTTTTGTGAGGGTGGTGCACCAAATGGATTTAGCTTTGGCAGCCTATCTCTGCCACTCTCCCCCTTTTTGGCATCATCAGCTGTAAACACATTGTCAGTTTCATCTCTGAGAATGGTGGTAGGGGCAGAGCCAGTAGTCTTCAGCAGGTGTTCCTTGATCACCTTGATGTCAGCCTTTGTGTCATTGAATCTGGCATCAACCATGTTTCTGATCAAGGTCATGTAGGTTTCTTGGGTCTGATCTGCCAGTTTTCTGTGAGCTATGATGATGGGTGAAACTGATTTCCATAGCTCACTGGCAATATCAGAGGTTGAGGGTTGACTTTTGGTAAAGTTGTTCAATGTTTCCAATATTGACTTGACATCAGATTTGATGTCAGCAACAGAGGATTCAAGGTTTTGAACCTTAACCGTCAATTCTTGAAGTTTTGACTCATCACCTATGTTAATAGGATCATCTGAATCCCTACCATGGGTAGTTTTAGCTGGTTCAGTTCTAGGAGGTGAATCCATAGAATGAGAACCTGCTGCCCCTTTTTCTTGGTACTGGGGACTTCCAACTGTTTTAGGGGACACAATTGTGGCCTCATCAGTTGTTGCCTTCAAGGAAGTCTTATCAATGGAACCACTGTCCTGTTGTGAGACAATGGTCTCAACAGCAGTAGTGGCTGCTTCTCTTGAAACCTCATCAGAAGTAACATTGACTTCTGGGAGTATAACCTCCTCTTTTGTTTGTGGGATAACTAATTGACTTTCCTCAGCCCCAGTCACTGGTGGTGGTGTACTCTCAGTGACAGGTGAAGGAGAGGAACTGGGGTTGTCCTGAGTTTTGTCAATAGCTCCAAACAGGGGTTGCATGGTTTGTGGGACATGTGGTGGTGATGTAGGTGGAGTAAGAAGCTGATTAGCCCTGGGAGATGGACTTGTAAACATATGGTCAAGTGACTCATATGCCTCAGTATGAGGTTCCCTTTGGCTTACAACAAGATCCTTTTGTGAGGACTCTTGAGGAGTTTGCTGGGGTTGAGATATCTCCAACTGTTGTGAGGAAGTAACAACAGTGGTTTCATGTTGCTTTGGTGATGCAACAGGGTTAGCTTCTGGTATCTCATCTTCCAGAAGTCCCTTTTTGGGTTTAGAGGTGGTTTTTGAGGATGGACGTTTTCTTTTGGTGGCTGGTGTGGGTTTCACAGCACTGGATGAAGTGCCATGATCACCAGGAGCAGTGGGCTCACCAACAGAGGTTTCAACAACAGTTGTTGTTTTTGTCCTCTTTGGTTGTGTTTTTGAAACTTTTGTTACTTTTGATACTTTTTCTTGGGTTGAAGAACCCAGCATTCTAGTAAAAGTTTCATCAGTTAAACTTTTCATTTTAAAAGACTCTCCCTTTTGAAAATCTTTTTCAGGTAAAATCTTTTGTAGAATTACACTTAAAATTCTAGGGTAGAGCAGAAAAGCATTGTTTGAGCCAGATTTTATGGCTTTCACATTAGAGACCAAGTCTAAGAACAATCCCTGAGACAGATTGAAGTCAGAGTCTGACAACATTGCATATCCCAAGTATTGTATCCTCAATGGGATTTCATTGAAGGATGTAGTCTTGGCTGAGGCACAGAGGAGTAGGGTATGGAAGAAAAATTTCATGACTGGTGGAAAAAACTTTTTATATAATGTGGAACCAGTCATTTGTGCATCATACCCTCTCTCTTGAAACTCAGTGTGAAGCTCTGTTTTTGGAAAAGTTTCCATACCTGACAAGTCGTTTAATGAGAAGGTAGTGGATATGATTTCAGGGGTTATGGCGATACTGGAGTCTCCAATTTTGGAAATTATGGAAGTTGGCTTTTTGTCTTGATACAAGACTTCAGCATTCGCCCATAATTCTTGGAGTGTTTCCAGGTATATGGGAGCATCAGCAATAAGAACATTTTTGTATTTTGAGTTATTGATGATGTCGATGGTGGTATGGAATGGGGTGCTATCTTCGGTTTTTACCAAATAAGGAAGGAAATTATGAGTGGCTTTTGTTTGGAGATCCATTTTAATGGATTTTGATTGTGAAAGTGATGAACTTTTGATTGAGGGTTATGAGGAAGACGAAGGCGGTTATCAGTATTTTGAATACAATGAGACAGTAAAACTGTTGTTGGGGGAAAAACAGGGTTTTATAGGCTCTAATGAAACCGCTGATGTGGCAAAACTCTGCTTTGGAGAGCAGACGTGGCAAACATCTGATGGTTGAAACATCTGGTGGCATACAGCTGTTTTGTTAAACATCTGTTGCCAACCTCTGTTGTTTAATCAAAAGACTGATGAAAACAGTTGTTTTATCTGATCAGATGTTTGAAACAGATTTTTCAACCAACAGTGGTTGTTTTATCTGATCAGATGTTAGAAACAGATTTTTCAACTATCAGTGGTTTGAATGAAACAGTGGTTGTTTTATCTGATCAGTGGTTTAAAACAGATTTTCAACCAAAGTGACATTTTAGCAAAATTTGATTTTTCTGAAAACATTTTAATGTTTTTATTGAAAACATTTTTGTTGTTTTAATCCATGTTTAACATTCCAATTCGAGAGATCAGATTTGTGAAGGTAGATGTGTCTAAAGCTTTTGTCAGCACATCTGCCAACTGATCCTCTGTTGGAACATGGTGCAGAGAAATCAAACCTTTCTCATAGCTATCTCTGACAAAATGATGTCTGATATCTATGTGCTTGGTGGTTGAATGAGAGACTGGATTCTTGATGATATTTTCAGCAGCTTGGCTATCCAACATGAGTGGAGTCCTTAGTGCAGTTATCCCAAAATCCAGTAGTTGATTTTGAAGCCACATGAGTTGGGCTGTACAGCTTGCAGCAGCAATGTATTCAGCTTCAGCAGTGGATGTTGAAACAGCTGCTTGCTTTTTGCTTTGCCAAGAGACTAAGGCACTCCCTAGAAACTGGCACCCTCCTGAGGTGGACTTCCTTGTGGTATGGCATCCAGCAAAGTCACTATCTGAATAACCTGAAAGCTCAATGTTTCCATTAGCAGGATACCAGATACCAAGTGTGGGAGCACCTTTTAGGTATCTGAATATCCTCTTCACAGCAATAAGGTTAGACTTTCTAGGAGAGGCCTGGGATCTAGCACACACACAGGTTGCAAACATAATGTCTGGCCTGGATGCTGTTAAGTACAATAAAGACCCAATCATACATCTATAGTGTGTCTGATCAACCAGTTCATCCTTTTCATCAACAGTGAGTGGCTTGACAGTGCTCATAGGTGTACTACATGGCTTACAATCATTCATCTCAAATTTTGTTAACAAGTTTTTCACATACTTGTTTTGATGAATGAAAGTGCCATTTTGCAGTTGCTTTACTTGAAGACCAAGAAAGCACTGAAGTTCACCCATAGCACTCATTTCAAACTCTGCTGTCATGAGTTCCCTAAACTCCTCACACATTTTATTACATGTGGATCCAAAAAAGATGTCATCCACATATATTTGAACAATCATTAAATCTTTTCCTTTCCATTTTAAAAACAAGGTTTTATCAATTTTACCTCTTGTGAAACCAATGGATAAGAGAAAAGTAGAGAGAGTTTCATACCAGGCTCTTGGTGCTTGTTTCAGTCCATACAATGCTTTGTTAAGCTTATAGACATGATCAGGATGGAATGTGTCTTCAAAACCAGGTGGTTGACATACATAGACCTCCTCCTGAATTTTGCCATATAGGAAGGCACACTTGATGTCCATCTGATACACCTTGATGTTGTGGTTGACAGCAAAGGCTAGGAAAAGTCTGATAGCTTCTAACCTTGCTACAGGGGCAAAGGTTTCATCATAGTCAATTCCTTCTTCTTGTCTGAAGCCTTGAACCACTAACCTGGCCTTGTTCTTGACAACTATACCCCTTTCATCAGTTTTGTTTTTGAAGACCCACTTTGTGCCAATTGGACAGACATCCTTAGGCAGTGGTACAAGTTCCCATACTTGTTGTCTTTTGAACTGAAGGAGTTCTTCTTGCATGGCTTCTACCCAACTGTTGTCTTTCAGTGCCTCTTGGTACTTGGCAGGTTGTGTAAGGGATAGAAAGCCTGCAAAGAGACATATGTTTGAAGATTGGCTCCTTGTGAGCACACCTTCTCTGATGTTGCCAATGATTTGGTCTGGTGGATGAGCTCTTAGGTAGATTAGATCTCCCTGATATGGTATGATGGCATTTTGTGGTGAAGGACAGAGGTTTGGAGACTCTGTTGACATAACATCTGTTGGCACTTTTGAAGAGTCAACAGATGTTTGGAATGGAGGTGGAGGAATGGGTCCAAGTGGTGTAAAGTTGGACTGACTTTTGTCAACAGATGATTGACTTTTGTCAACAGATGATTGAGCAGTGGATTGGCTGGGTGAATCAGTGGTTTGAAGATAGGACTGGCCAACAGTGGCTGACTCAGCTATGACAGAGTTTTGACAGTTGTTTTGAACCACTGCTTCCTCTGATGCAGGATAGACTTTGTAGTGATCTGGAACCACAACATCTATTCTGTAATCATGTTGTGAAGATTGTGGAGTACCTGCAGGGTTAGTTTTGACAGTAATATCTTCAAATTTGAATTTATCTAAATCAAACAACTCAGCAGGGTTTGCTGGGATTTTCAAAGATGAAAGTTCATTGAACTTCACATTCAGAGTTTCTTCTATTGTCTTAGTCCTTGTGTTAAACACTTTATAGGCCTTGGCAGTAGAAGAATACCCCAGAAAATATCCACAATCCACTTTGGCTGCAAATTTTGAAATGGAATCTTTAAGATTTAAAATGAAACATGGGCAGCCAAAGACTTTGAAAAATGATATCAGTGGTTTGATTTTAAACAGAATTTCATAAGCAGTCTTTTGATGTCTAGGGTTGATTAAAACTCTGTTTTGAACATAGCAAGCAGTGTTTACAGCTTCTGCCCAAAAGGACAGAGGTAAACCAGAATCTGCTAGCATTGTTCTTGCAGCCTCAATGAGAGTCATGTTCTTCCTTTCAACCACCCCATTCTGCTTTGGTGTTCTTGGGATACTGTACTGCCTTACAATCCCTTTTGACACACAGAAATCATCCAACTCCTTATTTTTAAACTCTGTTCCATTGTCACTTCTAAAGACTTTTACTGGCAAGTCATATTGTTTTTCAACTTTGGTGACAAAGTCCTTCAAGATACCTGCAGTCTCATCCTTAGAGTGTAAAAAGTAAGTCCATGTAAACCTAGAAAAATCATCAACTATGACATGACAAAATCTTTTTCTTCTTAGACTCATGATTTTTACAGGGCCAAACAAGTCCATGTGCAACATTTGTAAACACTGACTAGTTTTGGACTCGTCAATGGATTTGTAAGAGATTTTATGTTGTTTACCTTTTAAACAGGAAACACAATGCTCATCATATTTGAATTCTTTTGATGGCAAACCTCTGACAAGGTTTTGTTTGGAGAGTGAGTTGATAGTTTGAAGGTTGGTGTGACCAAGTCTCCTATGCCACAATTCTGTCTCTTTGGTAGAGGCAGCTGAGAACAGACAGACATTTGCCATAGGGTTATCCTTCAACATATCAACTACATACACATTGCCACTTCTGTGAGCAACAAGTTGTGCTTTGCTCTCAGCAATGATGGAGTTAATCTTTTCTACAGCCTCTGGGCCAACAATCTTACAAGTTTGCTTAGTGAAGAATGACCCAAAGCCTTTGTCACTCATTTGAGATACACTAAGTAGATTAAATTTTAGATTGTCTATCAGATTAACATTTTCAAACTTAAGCCTCCCTGCTTTGACAGTACCAGAACCTAACACTTTACCTTTAGAATCATTACCAAAGGATATATCACCCCCTCCATGAGCAAGAAAGTCCAGAAGAAGGGCTCTACATCTAGTCATGTGCCTGGAGCCTCCACTATCTACATACCATAAACTGTCTAAACAAGCAGAAGCTCCCTGCACATCAGTAAGGATTTTAGTTTTGGTGAGTGTCCAAAGCCAAATTGGCTTTGGATGGGTCCTTAGCTGTCTCAGCCTTAAGTTGAGGAGAATGATCAGTGGTTTGGACTAGCTTTTGAACTAGGTTCAACAGCTGCAGTTGACCATTTGCCAGTGCTTGTATGTCAACACTTGGTCCAGCAGATGTTTGATCATTTCCTATCAGTTGTTGAAAACCATGAGGGTGTCTGTTCACTTTTGGTTTTGAAGGCCTTTTGGGCTCTTCATAAACATGTGGCAGACGATGACAAGTGGGTTGTCCATATCCTCTTGGTAATCTGTTAGCAGGTGGAGCATCTGTTACCTGAATATCTCTGGGAGCAGAGTTTTTGTTCAGACTTTTGGTAACAGATGTTTGGACTGAGTCAAAAGTCTGTTTGGGTTTTCCTTTTGAACTACTTACCACTTGACTTTCCAGAGTTTTAGCCTTATACTCTTTTATCTTTTCATCAAAATTTTTGAGATATAGGCACTCTTTTGTTTTGTGATTCTTTTTCTTGCAGATTGAACATTCTTTAGTTTTAGAATCATTTAAACTTGTTGTTTTGTTGATGTCATATGCTTTTAGAAGAAAACAGTTTTTGGTGACATGATTCTTCTTTTCACAAAAATCACAAAACAAGTTGTTCTTGGCTTTTCCTTTTTCTTTCTTCTTTTCAACAGATGTTTTGTCATCTGTTGGAAGATTTACTAGAGGGATTACTTTGGCCTGTGGTGCCATTTTACCATCAGGGGTTTTGAAGGTCATTGGTTTGAAATTTTCAAGGACTTCACACTCATCTGACCATGTTGGTTTGAATTGATATTTTTCAATTTCATCAAATGAGGGTGTACCTTCCAACTTTTCAAGAATGATTTTCTTGCCATTGGGTTCAGTAACCTTGATTTCTTGACCTTTTGAGTTTGTAGGGATGACCTCAACCAACTGTGGTTCCTTTTTGTCTGTGGTTTGTGAATCTTGGTCAGTGGTTTTAAAACCAAACCCAAATTTCACATGACTTTTAGATTGTTGATTGACAATCATCTCAAAACCCTTTGATGATTCCACCCATTTCTTACATTCAACTTGGGTGGACTCAAGCTCCTTCTTACAACTATGATATTTTGTTATCATAGTCTGAAGCTGGTCTTTGGTTATGCTTGCTTCATGTTTTAAACTGCTGATTTTAGACTCTTTTTCAGATATTTTTGATTTTAACTCTTTTGTAAGTTTTTCAAACTGAATTTCAGAATCCAAAATTTTCTTTCTAAAGTTTTCATTCACCTCTTTTATCTTAGCAAATGCCACAATACATTTGTCTGAGCACAAGTCATTTAAGATTTGAGGAGATACCTTAGCAGCAGCCATCAAGGCACAGTTACACTGGCAGTCACAGTCATCACTACCTCAGGGGTCTGAGAGATTCACAACCTCCACTTCAGATTCTTCAGCTGAAACAACTTCACCAACAACACTATCAGTCACATTTTCAGACAAAGATACCACATCCTCAGAATCAGTCTCTTCAACAATTGTTTCTAGTGCCATAAAACAAAAATCCTTTTTAGAGTTGGCAACTAGAGCAATGTTGTCATCTGTTATCTCATCTGGTAGACTGCTCCAATCTACAAAGCCCTGAGTAAAGAAACTCTGTTGACCTGGTTGACTGGTCTCTACAGGAGCAGAGGGTGGAGTAACAGTCATTGGCACTGGTGCCTGAGTAACATGTGTTTGGACATAGTGATACTGAGGAACAGTGGTTTGGACATAATGCACAGGAATAGTGGTTTGGGTCTGTGCAAAGTGAGCAGTGTTTTGCACATTAGGTACATTAGGGATGGTTTGATAAGTGTTGGTCTGTGGTCTTTGGTTTGGATAGGTAATCATAGGAACTCCATTCTGACTCCTACACTCCCTAGCAAAATGACCCATTCTATGACACTTGTAACACTTTATCTTTGATTTATCCAACCCAACCTTTGACCCACCATGTAAACCTGGGTACCTCCTGCCAGTTTTCTTATAGAAGTTATTGGTTCTAATACTGAGCAGGGCAACCTGATGTAAGATGTCCATTTCTTCTAGGTCCAAAGGGTCAATATATTGCAAGTCATTGTACACAAAAGATGAATTATCAGAAGCCTGGATATCACCACTGGCTGTGAAGGCACAGTTGTTTGGTGATGAGTAAGAATCATTATTGAAACCAGTGGTTATGTCAATGTAATGATCATAACTCTGATCCTTACTACTTCCAGAACCATCATCCTGACCCAACAGTGCAGTATTCCCAAATACATAGTCATCTGACACTTTGCCAGAGTCCTGGAGCTTCTTTTTCTGGTTAAGCTCCCTTTCATAAGTCAGGAGCTTACCATGAAGCTGGGTCAGGGTTAGGTCTTTGAATCCGATAGAGTTTCTCATAACTATGGCTATAGTGTCCCATTTGTCCTGAAGTGATCTAAGAAACCTATGATTCAGTGTTGAATTAGGAAAAGTTAGACCAACCAGTTTAAGTTCACTAATTAGACAATTAAACCTTTCAAACTGTTGTGTTAATGACTCCCCTTTTATGTGACTAAACGTTTCATATTGTTGGTTAAGGATTTCACGGTTGTTTTCAATCACATCATCAGTTCCCCCGAATTGCTCTTTGAGAGCATCCCACAGTTCTTTAGCACTATTGCAGTGCAAGAGACCGGCATAGATATCATTCGGCAGTGCCATGGCTACTATGCTGAAACCCTTGGCATCTAGCTCGATTTTTTGAAAATCTTGCTCTAAGTAGTTCTCAACACTCTTTGGTACTTGGATCTTTGGATCCTCGGCACTCGGTACCATTGGAACATGTGGTCCAAATACTACCGATTTCCAGCACCCTGTGTTCTGTTGTGCTAACACATGAGCCACCCGACGCTGCCAGATGTTGTATTCTTACCTGACAAGCATCGGAGGCTTGTTGTGTGTGCCAGTGTTGTGTGGATCTTGATTGAGTGAAGTCATTCTCTTGGTTTTTCAAAAACAAAGTCTGTTTACTAACTGTTGAAATGAAAATAAACTATTACTCTGTTTTAACCCGACAAACAAACGATATCAATGATTATGAGCTGATCTGTGTATTAAATTGATTGATTAGATCAGATTTAATTGACCAAGCTCTGATACCAATTGTTAGGATCTGAGTATTGGGTTGTTTTGATTAAGTATGAAATATGAATGAAGTATAAGTGGAAAGTGCAGCGGAATAACAATAAATCAAAACATAGAGAATAATTGTTTTTAATCGAAAGCTTTCATTAATGGAAAGATTACAATTGTACAATCAAACTCCCCCTCAGCCTGATCACTCAGAGAATGTTTGTCTAAAAGAGAATGACGAGTGATGAATAGAACAGTACAAGTACTGTTCTATTTATAGACAAGCTCAAACCTCTGATGATCAGTTGCTGACGTCACCTAGATAGCGACCCCTAACTGTCTAACAAACTCTAACAACTGTTAAGCTATAAACTACTGTTACATTGAAACAACGGACAATACAAAACTCTGTTAATCTAAAACTCTGATGTCTTCTCATCATCTGTTGAACCAAAGTGCTGTTGGTTCAACAGACCTTTGCTCTTCAGATCTTTGATCAGCAGTTGTTCTTCATCAGACTTTTAACCTTCAGACTTTGTCCATCAGACTTTTCATCAGCAGCAGTTATCTTCTAACAGTTGTTAAGCAGCAGCAGTTTAGGAATCAACAGATCTTTGGAGGAAGCTTTATTGTAACAACTGTTCTTTATTCATGATCAAACACTTAGTATATTTTGGCTTTTAATCATCTGTTCTTCTCCAGGTCAGCAGACCCAACAATCTGCTATACAAAACTACTGTTACATTAAGTAAACCACTGATAGCTAAACAGCTGATAAGGAACATTTGATAATCTTTAATCATCTGCAGGAGCCTAAGTGCTGTTGGCTCCAACAGACCTTTGGTCATGATCAGCACTTTGTCTTCATTCCTTTGTCAGCAATTTGTTCATCAGAGGTTGTCTTCACATAAGCAACCCTTTGATCAGCAGCACTTTAGTCATCAGCAGTTTGTGTCATCAATCTGTTGGGAGAAGAACTGTTTTATTAAGGATCAGCACTTAGAATATTTTGGCTTTTAATCAACTGTTCTTTTCTAGGTCAGCAGACCCAACAACCAAGGACTATGTATCTCGCTAAACTGGAAGGAAAACGAAAATGGATGCCCATGAGGCAAGCGTGAACTATGATTCACACCTGATTGAACTAAGAATGTGGTTGTAAACCGCAAAATGAGGTATTAAGTAAATAAATAGAAGAAGCAAACGCTAAATAAAGAGGGGCTCGTAGGAGATCCCATAAGTCGTAGGTGGACCCTCACCAAGAAAGCGATCATAGCCTCTAGCCGCGATCGTATAAGAACAATGATAAATAATGTGACCTAACTGAGGCACATTAAAGCAAACAGAGCAGAATTAACCTCATGGGCCTTAGCACATGATGGATAAACTGACGAGCAAAAGTTTAATATATATGGATGTGAATTGTAAAGGTGAAGGTAATGCTTTCATAATAACCAAACGAGGTCTGCAGGACCACTATGCATGTAAATGCTAAGAAAAGAAAACATAAGTAAATGTACATACTTGAACAAACACAAGCATGAAAAGCTAAGAAACAGTTAGGTAAGAACCCTTTTGTAAAACGCGAAAGTGATCTGAGGATCAATAAGTACTAAGGAACGCAAATATACAAAAACGGGTCATAGTACAGAAACGGACCCTATAAGGGTAGACCATTAAAGGAATTGCCCTTGGGACAAAGTGTTTTGAGGAATTAAATAAGAACATAATCCAGCGGGGATGTGAAGAAAACAACAACAACAACAACAACAACAATTGTACCCAGTAAATCCCACAAATAGAGATACTATTTGTAGGGTCTGGGGAGGGTGGGATGTAGGCAAACCTTACCCCCATCCCTAGGGATGGAGAGGCTTCTTCCATAAGAGACCCCCGGCTCCAAATAGGATGAACTGGATATATATATATATATATATATATATATATATATATATATATATATATATATATATATATATATATATATATAATAAAAACTACCAAGTACCAACAATCAAGTAAGTGGTGAAAAAGAAACACGACAGACAAAGGAAACATATATAAACATGGTACACAAACATATATGCAGGCATGATTACCAACATAAACCAATTACAACCTGAAAATGTACAGCCCCTAAGAATCCTTAGCCTTAATTCTACGTCTCCACGAACTCCTATCCTGGACCATGTCCTTAGAGAGGTGCAACTCTATCAAATCCTGTTCAATACGCTTATCCCAAGTCAACTTGGGTCTACCTCTACTCCTCCTACCCTCAACAGTCAGCGCTTCCACTACTCTAACTGGCGCTGACGTCTGCCTCCTCCCTACATGCCCAAACCATCTCAATCTCCACTCTTTTACCTTCTCTGAAATACTAGCCAAGCCTAAGCATTCCCTAACAAACTCATTTCTTATTCGGTTTAGCCTTGTGTGCCCACACATCAACCTAAGCATCCTCATTTCTGCTACATCCATCTTGTGGGCTTGCCTCTTCTTGATGGACCAACACTCCGTCCCATACAGCATAGCTGGTCTTACTGCAACTCTATAAAATTTACCCTTTAGTTTAGTTGGGAACCTCCTGTCACACAAAACCCCAGAGGCTGCTTTCCATCTACGCCAGCCGGCCTGGATATGGTGGGCTACATCTCTATCTATCTCCCCATCATTTTGAATAAAAGATCCTAGATATTTGAAACTCGTTGTCTTTGGGACCGCTTGGCCATCGATGGTGATCTGCGTGTCACTGACATCACCTGCATCACTGAAACCACAGTAAAGGTACTTTGTCTTCGACCGACTAATTCTTAACCCCTTGCTCCCTAAAGATGATCTCCACTCTTCTACCCTCGCATTTAGGCTTTCTTTGGTCTCCGCCACTAACACAATATCATCATCAAAAAGCATACACCACGGCACTGGCTCTTGAATGGATTCGGACAACTCATCCAATACCATCGCAAAGAGGAATGGACTCAAAGCAGACCCTTGATGGAGTCCTATCTCCATAGGAAAAGATTTAGTGTCCCCTACAGGTGCCCGAACGCTGGTGACAGACATGTCATACATATCCTTAATTATATTTATATACTTCCCCGGCACTCCCTTACATTCCAAAGTATCCCAAAGCAGCCAACGCGGGACACTGTCGTGTGCCTTTTCCAGGTCAATGAACACCATATGTAAGTCTCGTCTTTTCTCCCTATACTTCTCCATTAATCTCCTTAGAATGTGAATTGCTTCAATAGTTGACCGCCCAGGCATGAAGCCCAATTTGTTTAGCGAAATATGGGTTTCTTTCCTAATCATATTCTCAATTATTCTTTCCCATAATTTCATAATATGGCTCACCAACTTAATTCCTCTATAGCTTCCACAACATTGGGCGTCTCCTTTGTTCTTATATATAGGAACCACGACACTACTTCTCCATTAATCTGGCATTTTTACAAGACTTGAGTATACGATTGAAGAAGTTTGTTAACCATTTGACTCCTTCCTCTCCTAAACTTTTCCACGCTTCAATCGGAATGTTGTCTGGGCCGACTGCCTTACTCCTTCCTATCTTCCTAAGTGCTAAGCTTACCTCACTGATAGTTATACGCCGATAGTAGCAGTTTTCCCGATGAAGCTCTAGAATAATGCTGCTTTTGTTTTCTTGATGGTACGTCCTCCCACTGTTGAAAAGATCATGGACATAGGTTTGCCACCTCAACTTAATGTCCTGATCCTTCACTAAAACACGTCTATCCTCTCCCTTTATGAATTTCACGGCTCCTAGATCTTGTCTTCTACGGGCCCTGGCCTTTGCAATCTTGAACATATCATGCTCCCCTTCCTTTGTTTCCAAACGTTCATACATCCGCCTATAGGTTGTGTTCTTAGCCTCTGCCAGTGCTCCTTTCGCATCCCTCTTGGCGATTTTGTATTTCTCCCTCAATCTGCCACGCTCCTCCTCGTCTGTGCACCTCCAAAGATCTCTGAAACTTCCTTGCTTGTCCCTGATTTTGTTTTGAACACCTTCACTCCACCACCATGACTCCTTATGTCCACTACCCTTACCTGTAGAGATCCCTAGGGTCTCCTTCGCCACATGGATAATGTTGGCCGACATATCCTCCCACATCCCATTTGAGTCCACATCTATTAGAGACGCTGTCATCGAAAAGACCCTTTGTGACAACCCGCAAATTTCGATCACTTTTCGATGTGATTTTAACCATTCGAAATAATTTCTTATTATACATATTGTTAATTTTTAAGTTTGAGAAGTTAACAGATTATTTTAACGAAAGAAACTGTGATCGTATCTTATAACTCGATTTAAACGCGTGTTCTGAAAGCACGCATCGAACAACGAAAATATTTATATTTTCGCTCGGTTTATTATTATTTTAATTACGAACAAAACCGACTAGTTTTTGTAGCGAGTTATCAAGCCTAAAATAAAACCGAAGCGAAATACGATTAAACGGGTTCAAGACACGGTACAACTCACCTACCACCAAACCCTAAGTATAAAAGAAGCTTCTTCTTCCTCCTCCATTTTTTGAGCAGCCGCAAGACCCCTCTCTCTCTACTCTCTCTCTAAAACCGACGATCTCTCTCTCTACCACCTCCCCCTCCCTCGTCTCTCTCTGTGTAGCGGCGGCCGGCCACCACCCTTCTTATGGTGGTGGTGGCGCAGGTTACTAAGCCCAAATCGGGCTGTGATCATGGTCGGGTTATAGTGGTTAGGTGGCGGTGGTGGAATGGAGCCTAGATGGTAGGGGTTTGAGGGTCTTGGTTGTGGGGTTTTCGGCGGAGGTTGTTATGGTGGTTGCTTGGGTATGTGAAGGCCGATGGTGGTGGTTTTGCTCAGGTGAAGGGTGACTATCGGAGATGGTGGTGGTTTGTTGATTTATACAGATCTAATCGTGTTCGGGTCTCGGGTCCGACTTGTTGCTCGTGTTCGGGTCTCGGGTCCTTAGTGCAACTTTGGTTCTGATTCACGGATGGTGGATTGGTTGGGTCCGATGGCGGCTCTGGTTATGTTTGGGTTCACGTCTGTTCGTGGCTTGGGTCTCGGTTTAAGTTTTGGTCCGACTCGGTTATGGCCCGAAAGTTCCTTGATGGTTATTCCGGTTGTGATGGTTTTGGCTAGTGGCGGTTCGATGGTGGTGGTTCTTTATGGTGGCTTGAGTCAAGGTTGGACCAGTTTCGGTTTTGGGTTCATGTTCGGGCTCGGCAAACCAAGTCAACTCGGTCAAAAACTGGTCAACGACGGTCAACAGTCAGATCTGGTCAAGCGGCTCGGTCAACGGACAGATCCGGATCGGTAACGATCAATGCGTCGTTCGAGACGCTGTGTCAGGATACACGTGCGAGCGATTATGGTATAACTAAATCATTTGTATTTATTTTTGAGTAATTGTAGTTATAAATATATATATATATATATATATATATATATATATCCGAATAATAAATAGTGTTATCTCGCGATCGAACCAACAGTATAATGATTGTTAAGTATATAAAGCGTGACTTGGTATTATTGGACCTCGGACTAAACTGGTTGGACTATATATATATATATATTGTTGCGTCTTTATTTAGATAAGTAGTTTATATAAAAGTTATCGAAACGTATAAAGTCTTGCAAATTGATATGACAGATAAATGGATTTGAAGTCTTGTATTGGATATTGATTTTTCGGAAAATTATAGGCGACTTGTGTTGCCTGGTTTGTACAAAAACAGAGGAAACTCTGCCGAAATTTCTATAAAATTATAAGCATAAATGGAGATGATAATTATTATTTCATTATAACAATCTTTCAAAGTATTTTGACAAACGTATTTTTCTACAAAATCGCAAGGTTTTCGACAATTGATTTATTGCAACATTTAAAGATACACGTCGAACAATATTTCCAAAGCAAATACATAATATTTACTGAGCGTCAATTGTGTCAATCTTTAAAGATTTTAGTAACTAAAACATTTCTATTTAAACGGTTTTGAATTACAAAAATGCTCGGCATATTTGAGAAAGAATTATATAAAAATTTATGTTCAAAACCTTTAAAGACATAGATTTGGAAAAGAAGCGATATTGTTATTAATCAGTTTTAAATAACTATACTTATATTTTTTATCAAAGAGTATTTTCCTAAAATATAATTATACAAGACGAGCTACGACTCAGGATAAGTTATACGCTTCATAATATTAGTCCATCATGGTTTATATATGAATTGTAACAAGTGATTAACTTGGGTGCTAGGTCGCATAAAATAAATGTAAGTCACGATCGGTTTTCGAGATAAAACGCTTAAGACTCGGGTTAATACCCACTAGTCTAGATAGTTGGATAAGCTATCTATTAACCGGATAATAAGCTAGGCTTATTTATGATAGACTGTTAAGGTATCCTTTGTTGGTAATTAGGGCACGAGGAAGCCGGTCAAGGCTTCGGACTTTATTTTCTAGCTAGCAAGGAATTAAGGTGAGTTTCATGACCCCACTTTTTACTGTTTTTGTAAATGTTTTCGGGGGGGGAAGACATGCTTCTTTTATGATAACCTGAGGAATTTAAAGTGAAACAAATTTTTGGGAAATGAAATGGGTGTGTGAGCGCCATAGCCCCACTTTTACTGATTTCACCTTCGGGTGAGAAACATGCGTATTACTTACATTTGTTTTAAAGATCATGTTACACTATGGTTATGGTTGTTTACTATACGAGCGTTTCATTAGGGAGTCCTAGGGGGAAACCATGAGTATGTGGGTACACATATCGAGGAAATGTGGATAGATCTATTGGGACTGACAAACCCCATTCGTCGGTTGGCGGCCGACGGGTGCATATTGTCTCTAGTTCCGGAGTCACCGATGATGACGGTGGCTCATTTATTCTGGGCAAAAACAGGAGTTACATGTTAGTAATGGTTTCCCACTCGTAGTAGTAACGATACTTAACGTCTAGCTAACGTTCTTATAACATAGTATTAACGGGAATGATCTTTTCAGACTTACAAAAACTCTTTTATAAAACTTGTGGAAATACTTTTGTAAAACTTATGAACCCACCAGCTTTATGTTGACTTTTTAAGTATGTCTTTCAGGTTTAGACTTTGGTAACGGCATGGTTGGAGTGGGCGGCGTCTTGGGATCGGGGATCCTAGAGGGTTAGAAATGGCGTTCAGGAAACAAAAGGTCTTAGATACATCTTTCCGCTGCGTGGCGAAGCTACCAAGCGTCACAACCGATGTGGGAAAAGTCGGGGTGTGACACCCTATCTTTGAACACTGGAATCTTGTCCCCTTTCAAACTCCTCCAACGGATAGCAGGTCTCATCTTCCTATCCCCGCCAGCAGGCTTTTCACTCATGGCTATGTCTGCTAATAATAAATGATGTTGAGTCACTGCTGTCTCCCCGGGTATAACCTTGCAGTCCCTCCACCGTAGGCGGTCCTCTCTCCTCATCAGGAGGAAGTCAATCTGGGTCTGCCGACCCCCACTGCTAAAAGTAATCAACTGAGAATCTCTCTTCTAGAAGAAGGAGTTTATAATACCTAAGTCTTGAGCCACTGCAAAATCTAGAAGATCCCTACCTTGGTCATTCATATCACCAAAACCGAAACCCCCATGGACCGCTTGATAACCATCATTATCCTTACCGATATGGCCATTAAAATCACCCCCTATACAGATTCTTTCCCCACTAGGTATAGACCTTACTACTGCATCAAGACAATCCCAAAAATCCCTCCTCTCCTGGTCTCCTAGCCCTAGTTGTGGTGCATAGGCGCAAACCACCGAGACTACCTCATCACCTACTACTAGCTTCAATACCATAATCCTATCATTGTGTCTTATAACCTCCACCACATTCTTATGCAATTCCTTATCCACTAGAAAACCCACCTCATTGCTGGCTCCATTTGACCCCGAATACAACAATTTGAACCCGTTGCACTCGGCCCCGCTATTCCCCTTCCACCTAGTCTCTTGCAGACAAGCTAAATGAATCCTACGCCTTTTAACTACGTTTGCTACCTCCAACAACCTACCATTTAGAGTTCCTACATTCCAAGAAGCTAATCGAAAACAGCACCCACTCTGTCTCTCTTTACCCGCATCCCTCGTCCCCGAACACGGTCTCAAGGAATGATCATGCCTCCTACCTTCTATGGTTGTAGCTAATCACACAAGCGCACAAACGCACATGTAGGATATATAGTTATATACCCACAATCACAAAACACAGTAGGCCAAACTCCAGCGGGGATGTGAAGACGGGGTGTTATACACGAAATAACACCTAGATAAATAAAAGAGTCGGAAGACTCGGGTTAAATCTCAAATAAGATGCTTGCGAGAGCTAAAAACGTAAATTCGATAGGCTGGATAAGAAGGGATCATGAATCATACGCTAATTCTATAATTCATGAGTCTCGCTTCAGTCGATGAACGCCAAAGTAGGTTCGATACGTGTGCTGTGCCTGAATCCGTCATAAATCCTGGGGAGTGGAACCACACTTTGGGAATCATAATCGTAAGGGTGTGTTCCGTAATTGTCAAATGTCGCAAGACGCTTTTGCTGACATTGAAATCCCCCTCGAAAATCAAATGACGGACTACTGGAAGTGGTCACGTTATTCTGTTAAATTAAACTTACCCATGGGACGACAATTCCGTTGCTCTTGTTGCAATAACGTTCGTCACCCTCATCATGAAGACGAGACTAGTTATCTCTGTGGGGTGACAATTGATGCGAAGTGTTTTCCATCAATCCCCATAGATGGCGAGATCCATTCGTTATGGACAATGTGACCTGGCTAATCTCTTGTCGTACTTCGATACTCTCACTGCGTTGCCTATCAGGAAGGAAGTCCATCAGCCTCGCTTAGATTACGGAAAGACACTTAATCAAATGACTTTCGATGCTTGTGCCAAAATAACATGTAAGAGGATTCCAATGAGAAGGGCGACTCGTCTGATTCGTCAGAGTCTATATCATCTCCATTTTATCGTGATGTCTCGATAAATCATGATCCTTCTACCTCTACTTGTTGCTATTCTCATGGTGACCACTATCGTTGATATTGGGAAAGATGTTGGTTAGTTTCTAGGTCCTACGGATACTATTTGCCGCACATCTAAGGCTTCCGCCGAGCCTGTTATTGTTGTTGCTGTTATTTTTCTTTGGCTCTTGTCGAGTTTGATGTTGCCGTTGATATGGAAGCTCCTGCTGAGGTTACTAACGTAGACGTAGACGTCTCTATGACCCTTGCCAAACCGATATAACCCTGTTTGTGCCTCGATGGAATTCGTTGTTGTTAACCCCATTTTCTTTGAGGCTTTCATTGAACCCCTCGTTATCATTCCTTGGGCTCTTGGCAAGCCTAATATTGCCGATGGTTCTCAGGCCTCGGTTGAGTCTGTCGATGCTGCTGTTGCTATCGTTCGATTGTCTTATACCAAGCCTACGGTCGTTCTCTCTATGAACAGTATCGGCCTGATATGTCTGCTAAAGTATGTGAAACCCATCGTTCCCATTTCTGTTATACGGATACCCTTGTTGACCCAATCGTTCCTACCATTGAGCCTATGGAGGATAGGTTTGAGGTCGAAGGCATGGATACAAATCCTGCCCCCACAAGTGAGTTGTGACGCACCGAGATGCGTGCTCACCATAACGGAGCTTTCTGTTGATGTGGACTGTGGATTTTCCATATTGAGCATCAAATTGTCGTGTGCATTCATGCTGTTGTGTTACCCCTAGCGATTGTGCATGCTTACAGTTGCATTATTTCGCCGATTACGTACCCATGTGGTTGCGTTGCATTGTCGACTATGCATTCCTGTTTTTGTGCTTCTCCTGCAGTAGTGTAGCCTTGTTGTCGTGTTTCTCTGTGTCGTGCGGTTCCTGTTGCGGTGTTGCCTTGTCGTCATGCTTCTCTGTTGTCGTGTCACTCCTGTGCGGTGTTCCCTAGTTGATGTGCTTCGTGGATGTGTTGCTGTCATTGCCGTGTTGTTTCTACTGTCGTGTTGCTCAGTGGGCGTATTGCTACAGCTGTAGGATTTCCTTGATGATGTGATTACTTGTCGTTTGCTTCGCTCTTGGTTCCCTAGGGATAGAGACATCACCTAAACCCCTCATTGTTGTCATTGTTCTATTTGTTTGATTATGTAGCGCCGACATTGATTATGTAGGATTTCGGGTATCCAACGGACTTTCTAGGAGTCATACTAAGACACTCTAGTCTGAGTGTTAGCCCTTGTATTCCTCTGGGTCTCGTGATTGTTTGGCTAATTGACCGAATCATGTGTCGACCCTTTATATGCTCACGCATTCATGAGCGGTACATCTTCAGAATCTAAGGCATCAGTGACGCCGTGTCCAGCCTTAACCTTTTACGCGCATTTTGGTCAACTAACCACACTCAATCATGTCGGAAAGAAATCCCATGATCCACACATGACGGGGCGTGGCTCGTCTTTGTGATAAGGGATTTTGAATACGTCTCGAACCTGAAGGTATCGAGCAATTGTGGGCAATATTATGACCCTTGCCTTTGGGACTAGTAAGAGTTGAAAGACTCAATTCATTATTGCTCATCCCAGTGGGTTCGTTTGACGTCATACATGCCGACGTGTCATACTGATGATTATGGAAATACCATTGTGGACCCACCTAAGGCGTTGGCATTGGTGGAGTCCCTGGTACATGATTCGGAGGTCTTATGGAACCCTGAATCCAGAAGGGCGTGCAACATTATCTACTATATAAGGGTGCTACCCTATCGTTATGAGATGGTCGATCAGCTCAGCCTTCGATTAATGTGGTTATTCCTCTGATGATAGGTTTATCTTATCTTGGTGTCGTTGCGTAGGTTCTTGGAACAATGGAACCATTTCGACCTTGGGTCGATACTAGTGTTCCCAGTTATCCTTTAGTAGCATTGTTCGCGCCAGAGCAAAATTCCTTGTCTTTGACAGACACTGTTGGAGACACCATAGTAATGTGAGCTGCCAGGTCAGTGCGTATGGTACCTGACTAATCAAGATGAGCTTGAAAGCTTACATATTGCGCCCATATGTGTGACTATCCGAGTCGTTGAAAGGGATGCCTTATGGGAAGGTTAAAGACTATTGCTTGTGGTGCGATCTCAGTCGTTCGTTTGTTTGTTTTAAGTAACGACTTGGGCGCATGAAGCCGTCAAGCCAAACATGAAATCTATGCCAAATGCAATCATCTATGACTTAATTTCACCTTTTACCTCGAAAGATTTCAAAAAGATGGAACCTTCGGCGAGTGAGGGTTCCGGTTTCAGGACTCCTTTCACTCAAATCTCTGCATAAGAACTGATAGTCAATTCGAGGGCGCGTGGCCTGTTTTATTGAGAAGTGACTTGCTAGGCTGCTAATGACGATAGGACACCAGTGCCCGTAAGGCACATATAACAGGACAAGTACTGGGTAGCCTTGTTTTGGGTGGCTATCGGTTCTCTGTATACCCTGGTTGTTGCGGCAACAATATTATGATGTTCCTCATATCACATTCCAGTGTTGACCAATGTGCTGGAAGCATCTGGTCATTGGTGTTTGAGTCGACTGGTAATTCTCGAGGATTGTGGAACTACATGACCGGTGTGTCGTTTATACACCGCTTACAGTCAGGGAACTGAGGGGTGAAAGCGACGCAAAAACTTTCGACCCCCATCAGTCCATGCTAGGCGCCCTAGTACCATTAACCATAATTGCTCAGGTGGGAGGTAGCAATTCAGTACCTAGAATATTCTACGGAAATAAAGTCCCATTTTGAAGGTAGTTGTTCGGTCGACAAGAACCTAGTATATTTATCTTAATGGGGAGGTAAATATACGGTAAAGTGAGTCGAGCCGAAGGATAAATAAAATGGAATACCCGACGAGGTTTCCAAGGGGACTTTTATGACCATTATGTGGTGCAGTAAAATCACATGCTTAACATTACCATGCCACCCGAGGTGCCCCGTGGTTGGGATGTGACCCGAGTGATGATTGATTGCTTTTTGGAAACCCTCTCATCCCTTACTCATCTGTAGCTTCGAGATGAGGCATATGGATAGCTACCTATACTCTTGGAGAGTCGTGGCTAGACTCTGGATTGCCGACTTCTATTATATCGGATCGTAGTAGTCACTCTACCTCAAGTTCGACAAAACATGTACACTAGCCTGGGATACTCGATTTGAGATGAGTATGGCTTGTCATTCTCGGACAAATTGTACTTAACGGAATTGTTCCGTGCTGACACGATTGATGTCCATGGCACGTCGAATTCGTGTGCTTCATCGCCAGAATTTCCTATGTGATAGGAATTATTATCCCAGCTTCCGGGGTGTACTGCTCAAAGCCCTTTAGAGGGCATACGTGTACATCTCAAGTACGTCGAATGACAGACAGAGATAGACACATAATCTGGTTTGAGTTATTCGAGAGATGTCAAATAAATCTTGCAAATTTGAGACTGCTTAGATAAGATGCGAACCTATTAAGAAGTCATGCGGACAAGGCGTAGGCCTTAAGAACTTCGAACTGATAATAGGTTTTCACTGAGAGTTATACTCTGAGAGGGTATCGATAAGCATAGAAATTGTAGTAGGCCAAATTCTTGATACTCCAGTGGCACAGAGATATCGATCAAAATTGGTTTCGTGATGATTAGGCTCAAACTATCGCAAGAGCTGAGTTGGCCTCGGGATGAATTCCGCAAGTCAAGACCGAGGAAGTGTTATCAATTCCTCAACCGGCGGAGGTCCGGTTGATGTTAAGCTCTACTATATCAAGAAACCGATAGGTGTGTCAAATTGGGAGACCCAAGAGCTTAGTCGTAGTTGGAACAGGATATTGTGTTTGTTAAAGCGCTTAGCGTGAGCCTAGCATGAACCTGAGTTCACTTAGGAAAGAGGAGATCTCGTGAAGCGCAAACAACCCGCCCTGTTCCAGGATACTATTGTGATGGATAACTTGAATTGAATTCCGGGACGGAATTCTCTTAACGGGGGAAAATGTAACATCCGGCAAAAATCGATGTGTTTCCGTACGTAATTAGTATATGTAATTAACGGTTTAAGTGCATATTTAAATTAATTGGATTAATTTAGCCTTTAGAGAATAGAAAATTTCCCATAAGATGCATAGGGATGCACATGTTTAATGTTGAAGCATGACGAAATCGCGTGCGAATAAACTTGTCCGGAACGGACGTTGGTGATTACCCTGTAAAAATTAAATAAACGAAAAGGATCCCGGAAACCCAGGATATAAAATAAAGGGTATTTCATGAAATATAATGTGTTTTGGAACTCCAAAACCATAAATAAAAGCTCTAAATACGAATCTTCCGGTAACGAATAAAGTGCGCGTATCGCACCCGATACGCGTATAACTTATAATTTCACCCAACAAAAGCCTAACTAACCAACCAACACTTAAACTAGGCTATGTTTAAGGGTTATTACAGGCTATTATAATGTCCAAATAACGTACAATTAAAATCCGATTAAAACTCGAACGAAACCCGAACTTCATGTTTAAATCTTAACGCACTAGTTAGTAGATATGTTTGGTGAATGGACCCCACAAAATCCCAACCCATCCGTCCCCAATCCCATTAACCATGTCCAAAATCTTTTTGTTGTACAAACTAATCCATGGAAATCTATGAAGGATTAGGAGTATCTTGGATAGATTGTGTACAAGATTGTTGTGTCTTTAAAAGATTTATAAAAATCCTCCATCTCCTTACTAATAATCGGCCCAAGAACCCTCCTAAGATCTAACAAGATCATTCCTAGTACCAATTTCCATAAAATAAGGGATTAGAAAATCTAGAGTTAGATATGATGAATCCATGAGATCTTTGGAAGATTATAAGAAGATTGGATGATTACAACCTTTGATAAACCAAAAGAAAAACTCTTTCTTCTTCTACCTTGAGGCCGTAAGTTTTCATCCACCCACACACATCCATTTTCAAGTTTTAACACTCCAAATTCATCCATAAACTTCCATTTCCAAACCCCTAATTGTGTGTTTCAAGCTTGGAGCTTAACCACCTTGGAAGAACACACTAAACCCCTTCAAAATCAAGTATTTTTAGCTTCCCTAGCCTTGTGCTAGTTGTAAGTATTCTTGATCTCATTCTTGTTCTTAAAAGTTTATGTTTTGTTATCTAGAAAGCAAGTTGTACATGGGTTAACTTGATGGAACTTTACATGATAAAACATATGCTTTTTAAGACTAAAATGGTGATATAAATGTATACTAGGGCCGAAAATATGGTGATGTTTATGTATTATTTTTGTAGTTTCCTAAAGTTCACAAAAACTTGAAGAAAATAATGATCTAAGTATAGATTGAGAACAAAACTTGAAAACACCTAAACGTGGTTTAAATCATCTTAAAATAATCATCTAAAAACTTAATGTAAAGTTGATCTTGATAAGGAGTGAAAAATATAAAAGTTACATCTTCAAAGTTTACACACTTGAGAAATGCAAAGCTGGACTTATGGGACATATTACACTAAATAAACCTATTATTACCCTTAATAAGGTTATTATGGACTATAGATGATGTTGGATCATAAAAACAATCTATCATGACAAAGTTGGCATAATAAAGTTTACTAGTTTAGTAGAAAATTGTCACTTTTGAAAGATTGAGAAGAAAATGTAACTTTTGAAAGTTAAAGGATTATTTTGGTAACTTTAGTAGTTGAGGAACATAAAATGTCATTTTTAGAAACTTGAATCTAAAAATATGACTTTGGAAAGTTTGGTGTCAAAAGTGTAAAATGTTGACTTTCCAAGGTTGGTTGTGTAAATGGTAGCAAATTTACAAGTGTATATCTTGTATAAAAATATTTTTATAAGGTTTATAAAAATATACATTTCCTAACATGTTGGAAAAGTATAAAAACAAAGGTTTTTATAATAGTGTTAGATAAATTAAAAACTTGGTGAAAACTTGAATAAAAATGGACACCTTTATATAAATGGGAATATAAAAGTGATGGAGCATTTTTATGTGTAAGTAACCAAGTCTTTATATTAAAAATACAAATGTATTTATAAACTTCCAAGTAAAAATATGTAGAAATTAAAGGATGAACAATTTCAAGAATACATATTGTTGGAAACTTGAAAAAATCAACAAAATATATACAAGATTAAGTGAATCGGATATGGACGTGTTACGACGTGTTAACGGACTAAGACGTAAAAAATGACGAATAAGTATTTGTATTATTCCGTCTAATGGGAAATGAGAACATATATTTTAAGGACTTAAAATATATAATTTGGGTGAAAATACATAACACTTTCCTAAGTGTTGGAAACTTCTTCGTGGGGAAAAATAACTGCTGATGAAGAATTTTAGCTAAAACAGGATATTATGTCATACAAGTCACAATTCCAGGTGCGGAAACCCTAGAATTGAACAAAATGATAATACGCAAATCACAACATGGATAATACCTTTTCAATCACCATTTTTATAGATAAGTTGTTCAAAATATGTTTACAATGAACTTACAAGTTAATCTAAATCAACTTAACACACTTTCAATCTAGAGAGAAACCTGACCACAAAACACACAATCTCGAAAACTATTCTAACCAACAAAATGATCAAAACATATATATACTAGCTGCACATTCGCCCGTTTGCATGGTGCGAATGTGGACAAAGTCCACATTCGCCCAGTTACATGGTACGAGTATAAACATCCTTCAGACAGCTTCCACCTTCACCCAGAACTATTCTTCCTTCGCCCATACTTATACACATTCGCCCACACAGAACTCACCTTTGCCCCTACAGAATCATACTTAACATATGTTAAAAGCCTAATCCAATCATTAGTCGCAAAACGTGCATCTAAAAACTCCCCCTCGACTATTGATTGGATTGTCTTCTTTCTTCATCCATTATCTTGTTCAACAACTTGAGTCTGAGCTGCTTTTTCTGATCTTTCGTCATCTCGGGCTCAAGTTTACGTTTCACTGAACGCTTTGGCTCATCAGTCATCTTCACCTTCTTACCCAACTTAGTATCCAAGTTGCTTCCAGAGTTGATATCATAAGCAAAACAAACTCCAACAACTTGCTGATACTTCTTCGCCTGCTCTGCATCATTGGGATCACTGAATATTGGATTGTAGTAAAGCATGATTATATCCTCAAAAGTACAATTGATAAGCCACATTGGATCAAACACGTAGATCTTCTTGTACTTATCCTTTCCATCTCTTAACACAATCACCGCCTCTGCATTCCTCCAATCATAGTACCAGAAGATAAAGTCTGCACTGAAGTGTTGTTGTAAAGGCATCAAAGGAATTTTCTTCATCACTTCAGGCGCTTTATAAATCAAAGTAACCCTCTTCTTTCCAGTTCTCGGATCAACATCCCTATGAACCTTCCTCCTAGGGTACTGAGGTTTAAACATGTTCCATTTTTTTCTCCTTTCCCTGACTAACCGATCAGCAAACCAACCTACAACCGTGTTGTTTACAGAAGCTCTAGTCATCGGGAATCGACAAATGTCTCTAATCGCCCAATACGGAAGAGCTAATAGATCATGAAATCTGTAGAAGTACAAGATTTCTAATTCCCATTTAACTGCTATACATTTCAATCTCCCAAGATACTTCCAACCAAGAGCCCTGCCTTTGAACTTCTGGTTGTGATACCTGTAAAATCCACCTTGAGCTTCCGGCTTAGGTCGTTTATCATCAGCTTCTTTCAACTTCTTTAACAACGTCTTCAAATCATCATTCTGATCAGACGGTTTCTGCTGATCTCCACCAAATACTTTCTCTACAAACTCCTCACTTCGCTTTTCTGCTTTCTTTCTAGCTTCTCTCTGTCGGAGTTCTGTAAAGTCTGGAAATACCTCATCTTCATTGTTATCCCTGAAGTATTGTGGATATTCTTCATGAGTAATATCCTCAATTTCAATTTCCTCCATCTCAGGTGTATGTTTATCATCAGAATGATTTCCAATATCCTTTTCAGGAATATCTGGAATCATCTGATCCATCATGATCTCCTCCAATGTCTTCCTACTCGCTGCGCTATACCTTCTAAGATCTCTTTAGCAACAGCAGCAGATACTTCACCCTCTTCCAAATCAGGGTCATTATATTCAAGTTCAAACCTCATATCCTCCGTTTGAAAGATTTCAGCGAACTTTCCTGTAAACTCAATCGTCCATTCTCTTTTCTCGAGCATCTCCCGATACACATTCTTTGTTATCAACCTTCACAATCTTAATCATCCTTCTGTTTCTGTTGCTCTGATACCACTTTGTTGATGAAGAATTTTAGCTAAAACAGGATATTATGATCATACAAGTCACAATTCCAGGTGCGGAAACCCAGAATTGAACAAAATGATAATACGCAAATCACAACACGGATAATACCTTTTCAATCACCATTTTTATAGATAACTTGTTCAAAATATGTTTACAATGACCTTACAAGTTAATCTAAATCAACTTAACACACTTTCAATCTAGAGAGAAACCTGACCACAAAACACACACTCTCGAAAACTATTCTAACCAACAAAATGATCAAAACATATATATACTAGCTGCACATTCGCCCGTTTGCATGGTGTGAATGTGGACAAAGTCCACATTCGCCCAGTTACATGGTACGAATATAAACATCCTTCAGACAGCTTCCACCTTCGCCCAGAACTATTCTTCCTTCGCCCATACTTATACACATTCGCCCACACAGAACTCACCTTCGCCCCTACAGAATCATACTTAACATATGTTAAAAGCCTAATCCAATCATTAGTCGCAAAACGTGCATCTACAATAACGTAAATAATCTAACGATTAAACGTTTTAAACGAGCATATGGACTTGACAATGAAAAATATATGTAATTGAAGAATTTTAGCTTTAAACAGGAAATCTGATCATACAAGGCACTATTCCAGGTGCGGAAACCCTAGAACAGAACAAAATGATAATACACGAATCACAACACACGAATTACGCTTTTCAAAGACATTTTCATAGATTACTTGATTCAATTATTCAATTCATACGCTTTTACAAGTTAATCTATTGACTCTTTCAAAACCTCAACCTAGAGAGCAAACCTCTGACTTAAACACACACAATGACCAAGAACTCTAATCAATAAAACAAGCTAAACCCTTATATAGTGTCTGCACATTCGCCCATTTCAAAGGTACGAATGTGGAATTCTTCCACATTCGTCCATTCCTATGGTACGAACCAAGTTAGTCTTTTGTGTCATTTCTACCTTCGACCCTGAATATTCACATTCGACCTTCAGTACTTCACCTTCGACATTCAGAAATCTCTAACACATGTTAATGTTTACAATCCGAAGCATTAGTCGCATATAATGCACCTACAAACTCCCCCTCGAATATTGCTCGGATTGCCTTCTTGCTTCGTCCATCTGAATGTTCATTAACATGATCCTCAGCTGTTTCTTTTGGTCTTTTGTCATCTCTGGTTCAAGTTTCCTCTTTGTCGATTGCTTCGGTACTTCAGCTACCTTCACCTGCTTGCCCAACTTCTGCTCAAGGTTGCTCCGACAACCTGTTGATACTTCTTGGCTTGTGATGCATCATTGGGATCGTTATAAGTCGGGTTGTAGTACAGCATGATGATGTCTTCAAATGTACAGTTAATGAGCCACATCGGGTCAAAAACATGTATCTTCTTATACGAATCCTTCCCATCTCTTAGCACAATAACTGCTTCAGCATTCCTCCAATCATAATACCAGAAGATGAAATCTTCACTGAAGTGTTGTTGAATTGGCATTAGAGGAATCTTTCTCATAACTTCAGGAGCTTTGTATATCAACGTCACTCTCTTCTTACCCGTCTTTGGATCAACATCCCTATAAACCTTCCTTCTTGGGTATTGTGGTTTAAACATACTCCACTTTGTCCTACTCTCCCAGATCAATCTGTCAGCAAACCATCCAACCGCCGTATTGTTCACAGATGCCCCAGTCATTCTAAATCTGCATATATCTCTCACCACCCAGTACGGTAGAGTTAGCAAGTCATAGAATCTGTAAAAGTACAGAATTCCAGTTTCCCATTTGACTGCAATGCACTTCAGATTTCTAAGATATTTCCAACCAAGAGCTCTGCCTTTAAACTTTTGGTTGTGATATATGTAGAATCCTCCCTGTGCTTCTGGTTTAGGCCTTTTATCATCCTTTTCCTTCAGCTTCTGCAACAAAGTCTTCAAGTCGTCACTTTGTTCAGATGGTTTCTGTTTATCTTCACCAAACACTTTCTTAACAAACTCTTCTCTTTTCTTTTCAGCTTTCTTCTTTGCTTCCCTCTGATGTGTTTCAGTGAAATCTGGGAATACTTCATTCTCATCATTCGTTCTGAAGTATTGAGGATACTCTTCATGAGTAATATCTTCTATCTCAATCTCCTCAGTTTCTGGTGTTTGCTTGTCATCAGAATGATTTCCAACATCCTTTTCAGGAATGTCTGGAATCATTTGATCTGACATTATCTCCTCCAGTGTCTTTCCCACTCGCTGCGCAATTCCTTCCAGAATCTCTTTAGTTACAGCAGCAGACACCTCACCGTCTTCCAAATCAGGATCATTATACTCTAACACGTATCTCATATCCTCTGTTTGGAATATCTCAGCAAACTTTCCAGTAAACTCTATCGTCCATTCTCTCTTTCCCAACATCTCCCGATATATGTCTTTAGCTTCATCTGATAAAGCTCTAACCTTCTCATTCCAGAAAATACTTTCATCAGAATCAACGTTCTCTCTTGATTTCTTCGAGCTAGACTGACCTGCACTCCCCTTTTTGGTCTGTCTTTGTTCAAATGTGAATTTGCTCGAGTCGTCATCACCATCATCATCATCACTGCTACTACTTTCATCATCATTACTCTTATTACCCGATCCACCCTCAGCATCATCATCCTCATCATCAGATTCATCATCTGATTCATCCTCGTCTTCTTCTTTATCAGATTCTTCATAATCTACTTGCTCCTCCTCTTTTTCTTTGTCTTCTTCTCCTTCTTTCAGTTTAGGAGCTTCACCATAGAGTTTATCAAGTAGATCACTCATCCTCTTATTCTCCTTTTTCAACTCTTTGTTCTCTTTCCTCACACTTTTAATCATCCTCCTGTTTCCATTACACTTCACATCAAGCTCATTCTTCTCATCCTCTAGTTTTTTCAGCTTCTTTTCAAGCTCATCCTGATTCGTCATGGACGCAACAACTATCTGTAACATCTTTTCTTCATTCTTTTTAAACTTTTCTATCTCAGCTTGTTGAGCAACTAACATCTTCATCATTTCTTCCATCTTCTTGTTCACCTGTTTCATCACATCATCTGAAACAGTGACTTTTGTTTTGGAAGATTCAATCACAGGAGTCTTTTCCTTCTCAGGCTTCTTGAACATGTTAAGAACATTTTCTAAAGTAGCTTCTAGATTAGGAACTACTTCAGGTTCTTTAGCCTTCTTTTGTTTCTTCGCAGCAGGTGAGGAAACTTTCGATGAAGTTCCAGCTTCAGGAACTTTCTTTCCTTTCAGCAACTTCTCAATCTCCTTCTCTCTCAACTTTTTCGTACTCACCTTCTTAGCCATCGAATTGTGCTTAGGCTTTTTCAGATTAACAACTACTGTCGATCCATCAAAATCTTCAGTATCCAAACCTAAATCACCTTCAGTATCAATTGGCTCTTTCTGTAACATCTCTTCCACAGATTTGTTGAGTGAATCAGACTCTCCAACAGCAGTGGCCTTGCGTTTGGAAGACTTCCTCACCAACTCAGTCTCAGAATCCCACTGTTCTTCTTCCTCAGTCTCTTCTGAATCCACTGAGTCCTCATCTACCAAACAAGTACCCTTCTTTGCAGTACTATTCTTTCTAGCCCTCTGTTTCTTTGCAGATTCACCTTCATCAGCCTTTGCCTTGCCCTTCCCTTTAGCTCCGGCATTTTTAACTTGTCTTTTCCTCTTGGTACTCGCATCAGCATGCACCAAAGGATCATCATTATCCGAATCGCTCTTATCATGTCTTGCCTTGTTCAATCCTGGGTCAGTGTAACCCGGATTAACCAAACATCCAAACAAACGTTTATGTGGTGGCTTCTCATCATCTGGAATACCCTTATATCCCTTCATTCTCACCAATGTTCTGATGTTCATGTGATCCTGTCCCAACACCATCGTAGGATCCTTCCTCAAGTTAGGATATTTATTATCAAAAATCATCATTAGGAATCTGGGATACATCAAGAACTTCTTAGACTTTAGTCCCTTCAACATCTCAAGCATGTGATCTAATATCATCCCAGCAATGTTAAATGGTTTGTTTAGTGTCAACGCAACCATTAACGAGCTTAAACTATTCCTCATCACATCGTATCCACCACTAACAGTCCCGAAAACATGAATAATCACATGTGCAAAATATAATTGCACACTGAGCTACCCCTTATGTAACGCTCCATCCGTGATCGGACCGTTATATTTCATTCTCAAGAAGCATACTCTCTGCTCAGTCCAAGATAATACTCTGGGATCAGTACACTCTTCATCTTTAATCCTGAGTGCCTCTCTAATGTCTTCTTCAGTTATCAACATTTCCATTCCCTGTATCTTGCTCACAATGGCAGTTTTTCCCTCCCAGAAATCATAGCGAGCATTCTTCCAGAAATCTTCAACGATGTCTTTATATATGATCGCCGATGTAGCAATGGCATGGATAATCCTGCTCCTTCTGAGGAAGTCAACTATTCCTGAAAACTCCGTATTCTTCATCACTTCTCCAACATACGCACAGCCGTTATGTGGAGGTTCAAACGACCAAACTTTTGGTACATTTTCTTCTTGAGTTTCCTGCACTGGGTCTTGAACAAGCACTTCCTCCACAGGAATCTCCACATTCTCTGGCTGTTCTGCCATCTGTAACACAGAAACATGAAAAATACGTCAAAATAGTTAAAAACGACAAACTTTGAAATTTTTTTGAGTTTAATAAATTTCCACATTCGCCCATTTATAGGTACGAATGTGAGAAAATATAAGTTCGAAAGTGAGAAAATTAGTACGAATGTGAGATTTTCAGTACGAATGTAAAATAAATTCCACATTCGTCCCTTTTATTCCACTTTCGTCGATTCTTGAACACTTTCGCCCATTTGAATTCCACATTCGACCCTTTTGACTTGGTCGAATGTGTCTGTTAAAAACCCCAAAAATTCAAAATGTGTTCTGATGTGTTTAACCCTCTGTTTTTTATTCAATCATCAACTAACATGTCCGACTAGGCTATTAAAACAATCAATTGTGGTTTTCATTCAGTTTTTATTGGTTTTAAAGCAAAAACTAGGATTCGGTTATCATAATCCATCAATTAACACTTCAAAACTATGAATTAATCCTAGTTTTTCTCACATTCTCCCCCTAAAACCAATGAAAACTTGTTCCAAACCAAATAAACGGACTAAAACAGTCTAAATAGGTCCAGATTGTTGAGTCTAGGGTTCGAACGAAAAATCCCCAATTCTGGCTTCAATTTTAAGCCATTACCTGTATAAAAGGAATCAAACTGATGAGAAATTGATAAGGAACAATGTCGTTCACCGCTCTGTTGGGCGGAGGTCGGCGACAAGCAATTGACAGGGCCCGAGATAATTCAAGAGACAACGGATAAAGTCTTCCAAATTAAAGAAAGATTGACGGCGGCCAGGGATAGACAGAAAAGCTATGCGGACAATAGAAGAAAGCCACTGGAATTTCAGGTTGGAGACCGAGTTATGTTAAAGGTTTCACCCTGGAAGGGCGTGGTTAGGTTCGGTAAACAGGGGAAGCTTAGTCCTCGATATATTGGGCCATTTGAGATCTTGGATCGGATTGGTCCAGTTGCTTATCGCCTTAAGTTGCCGCAAGAGCTTGTAGGAATACATGATGTTTTCCACGTGTCTAACTTGAAAAAGTGTCTGTCCGATGAGACACTGATCATACCGCCAGACGAGGTTCATGTCGATGAGAAACTGCGCATTGTCGAAGAATATGTTGAAATCACAGATTGGAAGATTCAGAAACTCAGGCGAAGTCGAATTAAGCTGGTCAAGGTTAGATGGAATTCTAAGGGTGGACCAGAGTTTACATGGGAGCGTGAAGACCAAGTGCGGCAAAAGTATCCCCACTTACTTCCGCCTAAACAGAAATCAAAATTTCATGGGCGAAATTCCCTTAAGAGGGGGAGACTGTGACACTCGCCGTTTAGGAACCGTTATCCGTACTGTAATTAACGCACTAATGGTAAATTTGTAATAAGACTTAATTTTGTTAAATTAAAGTTTTATTAATGCTAGCAAGTTAGTTTGATGCATAGGTTTGCATTAGGTAATTTTTAGAAATTACCATATCGCGTTGCGATAATTAACCGAAATGAGCGTTGGTGACGACCCGGTAAGTCCTAAAAATCCAGAAAAGGACCCATATGCTTGGAATAGCATAAAATAATATTTTATAAGTGAATATTTGGTTAAAATAAATAAAAACGCTGATTTGGAGTTTTTATTGCGCAAGTGTCCGGTACAGCTCAAATGCGCGCCTTTAACCGAAAAATTCGATCTAAATAAGCGTTCAGCACCTAAAATAAATATCGTATAGTAAAAATTATAAGATTTAGTGGGTATAAATAATCCATAATTTATTGGGTTAAAATAAAATATTTTAGGGTGTATTTTTATCGTTTTTATACCCCTAAATCACCTAAAATACCCCCTAATTACAAAAATTAACCCAACCCCTTAATATTACCCACCCATTTAAGGTTGAATACAACCATGAGCAGCCCACAATTTGTTTTTAGGCCACAAATCTATGCCCTCAATGATACAAGTGTCAAACCTACATCCTACCATAATCATTTGAAGGAGCTTCTTATACATGCAAAGTTTCAATGTCCAAGACACTCAACCTCTTTTCTTTTTCCTCCTTGTGGCCGTCCATCATCACCACAACCTTTCATATTCTTTTTTTTTCAAACCTTAAACCATTACATCTATTACATTCATCACCATTTGAAGTTATGGGTTGATTTTTGGTGAAGTCTTGGAGCATTATCAAGCTTGGTAGGAAGCTTGAACAAGAAAACCCAGATTCTTTTTCTTCAAAAACTCAAGTTCTCTAAGGGTATGAACATTATTTAAACACCTTTCTTTTGATTTTTGATCTTTGTTTCAAGTAGGTTCTTGTAAGAATGTTCACCAACAACTTAAATCTTTTTAAAAGAAGGATAAAGAACCAACATTTGTTAAACAAAAATGGATGAGAATGGTGTAAATAATATGTATGTGTGTGTCATATGTGTGTGTTAGTAGGTGTGGGTATTGGGTGTTCTTGAAAACTTGATATATGTAAGTAACTATTTGATAAAAATTTGTGTTTTTATAAATGTTTTTCCATGTTTAAAAGATAAAAACAAATCTGATGTAAAATGAAAATGTGATAATATACATAATGTGTAATGCATGTTATGTTATTAGGCTTGCATGTAGGTCTATATGTGGTATATAAGCTCAAAAATGCAAGATCTGAAGTAGATGATCTTTGAGTTTATACACATAATTCAGATCTGATATGATCACTTGAAAAATGACATATATATTATGTTTATGAATGTACACATAAAAATAAATGCTAGTGATATGACTAGAATTGATTAAAGTGCTTAAAAATGACTTAACATAAAAATTGCACTTAAATGAATGTTTTGAAATATTATTTTTGATCAGTAGTAAAAAGGTCATTTTGACCTTATAATGACCAAAATAATCTATGATAAAGATTAGAATTAAAACAATGTGTTTAAAACCGATTTCTAGACGTAAAAAGTTCGGTTTTCGCAACTTTTCGGCACTTGGTACCTTATATTTTCAAAACTGATTATAATCAGATTCTAAAAATATATATTAAGGATAAAATGATTTTTTTTAATTAAATAATAAGCTTGGTATTTTTCTATGTATTTATACAAGGCTTAAACGCGAAACTAGGCGTTAAAACGGTAATTTTAACGCTTAAATCGTAAGACTTTGGAAACTGATTTATATCAGCAAGTTTGGACATAATTTATGTTTAAATTAAGTATTTTAAAGTGTTAATAAGTATTTTGGTGTTTATACTCGTGAAAATGTGAAAACTGACGCGTAGGAAACTACGGTTCGGCTAGAAATCGCGCCATTACGCAATTTTTAGCCAAACTTATTAAATTATGAAATTTCACTTCATAATCAATATCATAAGTGTTAATATGTATAAATTAGCGACTTATGTGTTTAAATGTGAAAAACGTGGGAAATGATTAATTAATACTAGTCGTTTCGATTTAAAGACACGTACGCGATAACCATTAGTAAAAGTTGTCTAACTATGCTAAATATTGATAAAGTCTTGGCATGATTATTATATTTTAAGTATAATTATATAATGAAATTCACTTAGTAAAAATATAGAATAAAAACCGGGAGTTTGAGTCGCCAACGTATCATATAAGGTTACATGTCTTTTCTTGTAAAAGAAAGATAAAAATATTTTAAGTCTGGTAAGTTAAGGTGAACAACTTACGGGAATAGACTTGATACTCAAAGTGAGTAGGTAAATAACTCACGGATATGACTTATAAAATAAACCATAATGATGCCCCGTGTATATAGGGATCGTTAAGGTCGGAGATTAAATTGGATTAAAATTTGCTAGCTATTTTATCAAGATCCAAGGTGAGTTTCACGGCCCCTTTTCTTTTTAAATGTTTTTGAACGTTTTTCAATATCGGGGGAGAAATATGCCATGTTTGTGATAGATATTTGTTGGTAACTAAATGATGGTCTAGAATTATTGTTGTTGGATTACCCCCTTAACATTATAATCATTAACTCTGGTATTCGCACCGGAGCCAACATGGGTATATTGGTAGATCTATTGGGTGTGACAGCCGCCCCTTGCTGCCAGTCGCACTGGTTTGGATATCCGTGAAAGGATTACAGGGGAATATATTCTGAATGGTGATGGGTAATCGCCGCTAGTCTTGGGTTGATTATGGGTTCTAGGTTGCTATCATGTCGTGAGGCCTTGCAAACCTACGAAATTGTTACAAGTTATAAATATTATCACAAACGGTTTGGAAATATAAATTTATTTTTTGTGAATTGGAAAACCTGTGAACTCACCAGTTTTACTGATGTTTTAAATGGGCATATTTTTCAGGTACTTAAGGTATGATGCATGGGATTATGAATGCGGGTTTCGGGGCAAGCACGGAATGTGGCTTTTGATATCATCGATCTGTGGGGACCAATAAATGTTGTAGTTGTGATGACGACTTAACTATCTATGTTTTTAAATCAAGTTTTTGTATAATAACTACTTAACTTTTAAACTTATGGTATCTAAACTTGCCACTGTGTTTGCTTAATTGTTGACTGTCACCAACGTCCGTTACACCGCCCACGCTTAAGTTTTGCTGCGATTTCTGGGGTGTGACAGAGGTTGGTATCAGAGCCAACAGTTATAGTGAACTAGAAAATTTTTTAGAAAAATCTAGACTATAACATTAAATTTTTCTTTTAAGAAACCAAAAACGTCATCAATCCCCACACGAGGTGTATATGCATTCATAATTAGGTACTTGAAAGAAATATATACTATTAGTGGTTAATTATTTGATTAGTTATGCATTTATTTAAATTATTTGATAACTAACTCATAGTACGGATGTTCCTTGCACAGATGTCTTCACACTCGGCTGACTCGAGGAATGAGTCAACCGCTTCTGCAGTTGTACCAGCGCCCGCACCCCCTCAGGTTCATGAGAATACTTGTGGGTGGATCGAGGACTCTGACGATGAGATCCCGGCCCCGAGTTACCTTTATCTGGAGTGCCTGACTTGGTAGTCCCGCCACCTACTGTTACACCATCCACATTGCCTTCTGATACCCCCGTACAGGCATCTGGGGAGGTGGCCATACCCACCCCTAACGTACGTTATGTCTACACTCGCCGCAGGCTCAGGGATTCCCGCGGGAAGGGTAAACATGAGTCTGAGGATGATGGGCCTACTGATGGGTCCAAGAGGGGTAAAGGTATGGAGCCCCAACTCAAAAAGCAGAAGAATTGGGGATGGATTCCTAGTAGGTTACGGGAATGGGCTAGGGAGGATGGCATTCGATCTTCTCATGAGGTGGGTGAGTCTTCTGCCGCAGGGCAGAATATGTCTTTGATGGGCGATACTGTAGATCATGCGTTAGCCACACTCACCACTCGTAGCGTTCGGTATGAGACCCAGTTGGGTAATATTTAGAGTATGTGTGATTTAATGGGTAGGGATAGCAGGATTTTGGACGAGTGACTGTTTTCACTCGAGGAATCGAGGACCATGGAGTTGAATACCATGAGGCAGATGTTGTCTAGGATTTTAGATCTTGAGATTGGAGCACAGCAGGGTCGTTAGGCGTATGTCAGGCTAGAGGCTAGGTTAGGGATCGCTGAAGAAAAGTGCCTTCAGCTTCAGGAGCAGATTGCCTTGTAGGAGGCGTAATTGACTCATTTTAGGCACATGATGGGTCTTGTTTATGAGCGGTTGCAGACTGCTAATGCTTTGGCATTCCTGTTCATGGCATTGTTGGTGTATGTGATGAGGCCTGGTGGTTGGGTCAGGCGCCTTCCTTAGGTTGTAGGGGCGGGGTATGCTTCGTAGTATCTAGATGATGTTATCTTTTGTGGTTGATAAACCTAAAAACTCTTATTTGTATTCGCATGTGGCGAATGATCATGACCCTTAAACTATTCCAAACATGGGAAGTATTATGTTTATATTTCTATGTTATTATCTTATGTTGTGTTTGGTTGTGAATTATTTACTTTTAACCTGTCATTATTATTAACTAAAGTAAGGATGTCTAACTTATAATTATATATTTCTTTCCTTGTATGAAAATAGTAAATGCCTCCAAAGACTCGTAGTACCCCCGGTACCAGTGGAAACCAACTACCCACTACTCCCGAGGAGCTAGCTCAATTAATATCACAACATGTTAATGCCGCACTAGAACAACGAGACGCAACCCGTACTGAATTGGAAACCGGTAATGGCGGTACCGGCGGTGGACCCAATGGTGGTTTAGGAGGTGGACCTAATGGCGGATCTGGTGCTGGTTCGGGTGTCGGTCCCGGTGGTGGTCCCGGTGGCGGTACTGGTGGTGGTTCCGGTAGTGGTACTGGTGGTGGTCCCAGTGGCGGTAATGGTGGTGGTCCTGGTGGTGGTACTGGTGATGGTTTTGGCGGTGGATCGGGTGTTAGAACACCAACTGGTGGTGCTTCAGGTATAAATCGAATAAAAGTTTATGTGATAAATTCTGAGGATATCAGTTTGTGTTAACCAAACTATAACTTCAGTTACTGATTCGATTTAATATTTGAACCACAGGAAGTCAAAACCAGGGATGTTCTTATAAAACATACCAGTCATGTCACCCACAGGCTTTCAGTGGAGCAGGAGGTCCGCTTGACATTATCCGATGGATCGAAAAATCGGAAGCTGTTATGAAAATCAGTGGATGTTCTGTGGAACAGAAAGTTAAGTATGCCACATCCACATTCAAAGATGCTGCTTTATCATGGTGGAATACTCAAATTCAATCCTTAGGGGAAGATATAGCCTATGATCTTCCTTGGGATACTTTGAAAGAGATGTTACTTCAGGAGTATTGTCCACGATCGGAGGTAAAGAAGATTGAGGAGGAATTTTGGAAAGTAGCGATGGTAGGGTCTGAGGTGAGAGGTTATACTACACGATTTAATGATCTTGCTAGACTAGCTCCCAGAATGGTTACCCCCGAATACGTTCGAATAGAGAGGTATATCGAGGGCTTAGCACCTCAAATCAGGGGTATGGTTACTTCGTCAAAACCTACTACTATCTGGAGTGCCATTACCTTAGCACACTCCCTAACAGATCAAGCAGTAAAGATGGGGGTAGAGTTTAAGAAAGAAGACGCCAGAAAGAAGACCGTTGGACCAGAGAATAAGAGTACAGAAGATCAGAAGAAACAGAGGTCAGGAAATTCCGGAAAGGGTAGAACCCGTAGATCGGGGAAAATGTATGCTGCTAGTGTTGCTGACAAGAGTCAAAGGAGTACCCCTCCAAAATGTAACGTATGTGGTAAGCTTCACTCAGGATTTTGCAGGCATGAGGTTTGTGCCCGATGCAGTAAAACTGGGCACGCAGCCCAGAAATGTAGGGTCAGACTAGCTGAAGAAACACAGACTTGTACCCGATGCGGTAAATTTGGGCACGCAGCCCAGAATTGTAGAACCATACTAACAAAAGAATCAGATAAAGATCCTAGAGGTTGTTACGAATGTGGTGTAATAGGACACTTTAAGAAGGATTGTCCTAAACTGAAGAATGCTATCGGTAGAGCTTTTGAGCTAAATGCAGGAGCAGCACGTAATGACCCGTCAGTTGTGACTGGTACATTTCTCGTTAATAATCAGTTTGCTTCTATTTTGTTTGATACCGGGGCGGATATGAGTTTTGTGTCAAAAGAATTTAAGTCTTTTCTTGGGTTGAAAGCTGAAAAATTAAATGAGATTTATAGTATCGAGTTAGCAAATGGGAAGGTTATTAAAACCAGTGAGGTAATTAGAGGATGTGCATTACAATTAGAAGGCCACTCGTTCAGTATTGACCTTTTACCCGTAGATCTTGGTAGTTTCGACATCGTGGTCGGGATGGACTGGTTGTCTAAGAATCACGCTGAAGTGGTTTGTCATGAGAAAGTTATTCGTATTCCGCTTCCAAGTGGTGAAATCTTGAAAATCCATGGAGAAAAGAAGAAATCTCTTTTAATGACGGTTAGTGTGATGAAGGCGCGGAAGTATTTACGCAAAGGTTATCCGGCATTCTTAGCTAGTGTTGTTGATTCAATGGTTGCAGAGTCGAAGCTTGAAGATATTCATATAGTCAGAGATTATCCAGAGGTCTTCCCTGAAGAATTGCCAGGTTTACCGCCTTCGAGGCAGGTGGAATTCAGAATTGATCTTGTACCCGGAGCAGCACCCGTTGCTAAATCTCCGTACCGTTTGGCACCTTCAGAAATGCAGGAGTTATCTGCTCAATTACAGGAGTTACTTGATAAAGGGTTCATCAGACCTAGTTTTTCCCCTGGGGACGCCTGTGTTGTTCGTAAAGAAGAAGGACGGATCGTTCCGGATGTGTATAGATTATAGAGAATTGAACAAACTCACTATCAAGAATCGGTATCCATTACCGAGGATTGATGATTTGTTTGATCAGCTGCAGGGTTCGAGTTTTTATTCGAAGATTGATTTGCGATCAGGTTATCATCAGCTTAGAGTTGTTGAAGAAGATATTCCGAAGACTGCTTCAGAACGCGTTATGGCCACTATGAGTTTTTGGTTATGCCTTTTGGATTGACAAACGCGCCAGCAGTATTCATGGATCTCATGAACCGAGTTTGTAAGCCCTACTTGGATAAGTTTGTAATCGTGTTCATTCACGATATACTGATTTATTCAAAAACTAGGGAAGATCATGAGGGACATTTGAGATTGATTCTGGAGTTGCTAAAGAATGAGAAGTTTTATGCCAAGTTCTCAAAATGCCAGTTTTGGATTCGGGAAGTTCATTTTCTCGGGCATGTTATTAATGAAAAAGGCATACATGTAGATCCGGCAAAGATTGAAGCCATCAAAAACTGGGAAGCACCCAAGACTCCAAGTGAAGTACGTCAATTCTTAGGATTGGCTGGTTACTACAGGAGATTTATTGAGAACTTCTCTAAAATAGCGCAGCCCATGACGCTATTGACTCAAAAAGATAGGAAGTTCGATTGGGGAGAGAAGCAAGAAGCTGCTTTCAAGTTGTTGAAACAAAAGTTGTCACACCCCAACCGATGGCGGAATACATCGGGGCGAGACTTGGGATAGATTGTTCAAAGACTTCATGACACTAGATTTTGTGACAATATAGTTTAAAGATAGAATTTCATTTATTGTCTAAAAATAGAAATACATGTAGTTCATATAACAAAAAAATACAACAACAAGAATAATATAACTTGAACTAGAGTGAGTTTCTATGTCCAATCCTAAGTAGATTTCTTGAATGTCCTGCAACAAATATTTCCTGCAACATGTATAAAATATCCGTCAACACATAAAGCATTGGTGAGCATACTAGTTTTGACGTACATACATAGTATAATAAAGTTTTGATTATAGGCATATGCAAGAGAACCATACAAACGGCGACTAGCCACGAAGAATTTTGCTTAACATGACCCATGTAGGGTGCGGATAGCCAATCCTATAGCGCTATACATGCAAGGTGGGTTGTCAACTATATGAACATTTGTATGTTAGAGTAAATAATTCTACATAGCATAGCGTACAAGCATATAATAGACTTTAGATTGCGCATGATAGAATTTAGAATATGATAGACTTTAGACTAAGCATAATAGATTGTAGAGTTTAAAATCGTTTGAGTTTGATAGTGATACATGTTGGGCCCCAAAGAATAAAGGATAAAAGGAGGACAAGTATGAACTCACCTTTGGATGCGTTTAGTAAGGTTCCAAAGACGAGTCTTGGGAGATTAGTTCCTTAGCCTTGGTTAACTAGAATTAGAGAATAAAGGGTCTTAGGTTCGAGTTTAGATTATAGATTCACGAGATTCATGCAAGCCTTTTAGGCAAACCAAGCACAAATTGCCTTTAGGGCAATCCGGATGGTCATGAGATTAAGTTAGACCAAGCACAAAATCATCATAGATGATTCGGATGGTATAAGGTTAGGAATGTGAATCCATTTGATAGGTTCATGTCATAACCACTTTGCTTATGGATTAAACGTGGGTTTTGGACACGGGATTTCCCCTTTCTAGTGTGGATAAATCCGTAGCACAAGAAGGGTCAAGAGAGTTGGTAAGGTAGGGTGTAACCACAAACCTTCCAAAGATTAATAATAGGATAATAAGATAGGAGATTGAAAGTAAGTTTATAATAATACATAGTATAACCAATACCATAGCACAAATCCATCTAACATTAGATTGTTAGTAGACTTTGTTGGTTCCTTCACAACAAACATTCTTAGGACATAAAAACAATTCAGAAAAATAAACCCATTTGGGACCTCTTTTAGGTGTTCTACCCTTATCACACTTCTGTGGATAAACATGGGGAAGATCCTAGAGGTTTCTCCAAGGAGTTTTGGATAGAAAAGAGAAGGAAAAACATAAAAGAATTAAAGGTTTGAGCCTAGAAACTTACTGATGTGTTATCAGAAAGTTTGCTCAAAAACCTTGAAGATTAGAGAGAGTTTTAAGGAGAAAAGAGATGAACAAGAGATTATGGAGTGGGGAGGGGTTGTATTTATAAGTGGGTTAAGGTGGTTGGGTATTAAATGAAGTTAATAGGGTGGTTAGAAAGAGATTAGGTGGGAGATAAGTGTTTATGAGATGGCCAAGTTGTTCTAATTGCTGCTGTTGTGCCATCGAGTCAAAGAAAGAAAATAATAAAAAAAGAAACAACGAACACATTCAATTGATATTGGATGTTGTTTGTTGTTTGTTGTTTGTTGTTGTTAAAACCTAAAGACCAAAGTACGATGATGTCCTTTCTGATGATTATAATACCATAATAGTTATTTTAGATGGGAAAAATCTATAAAGGTTTTAACTTTTAGAAATACTCTTCATATTATTATGCGGAGATGATAAATTAAAAAAAACTTATAACATTTAATAAAAAAAATAAAATAAAATGATTGTGACCGTTGATAAATTAATTAATCAAATGACTAAGATGACACAGACAATGGTTTTTTTGATCATGAATCGAAAGTTATTTATGGTTGTGTGTAATTAAAAATAAATGTTAATGTTGCTTTTCTATAATCTAGTTAGTTCATAAAAGTCCACCGAAAAATTAATTTAGGCTTTTCCTTTTTTTTTATAAAAAAATGTTATTATTAGAACTATTAGTTTAAAAAAAATATATATACGTTTTATAAATATATATTAAGTTAAATGAGTTTCTTGTTATAACACCTAAATTGAGTAGGATAAATTATAACTACGACTTGTCATGAATTGGTAGGAGTAACATAAAAGAAACGAATAAATGCGAACTTGGAATTTGTTATGTATAGAATTTAAAATATATGAAAAGTGAAAATCACGCAGTGTTACAGTCTCCCCTACTTTAGGAAATTTCGTCTCGAAATTTAATTAAAAGTCAACGTTTTGAAAAATAGGTATGTGGTTTGATATGAGAACAAAGCTTGTTAGTTTATTATGTTTAAAGCGAATACGATATCTAGTCACTGTGCGATAATTATGTTCGTAAGAGAAGTACTTTTAAAATTTTAACCAAATGTCGTAGGTAGAAATTTGAGAACTTAACCGACGTAAGCATTTTGTAAATAGTGAAATAAGGGGTACGTATAATTAGGTTCGTATATGGGGTTCATGCAGAAAATTTAAAAAAAAGAATGAGTAAATATACAGTATAATATTCATTAAATGATAAAAGTCTTGGGAAGATAAGTATTTATATAGTATATTTGAAGTAGCAATAGTTTGGAAGGATAAGTAAGTATACCGTATGAAATAGTGAAAGTCTTGCGAATGTAGGTAAGTATACAGTATAAGAAATTGTAAGAATTCTAGGAAAGTAAGTATTTATACGGTATGAAATAATGAAAAATTGAAGGTAGGTAAGTATGTTTGTATAACATATAGAAATTTTGGGAAAATAAGTAGTTATACGATTATCATATATGAAATAGTAGAACTTGTTGGCTTGTAAAAGAGGTGTCTTTGGGTAATTGGGAGAATTAGTCAAAAATTTTAGTTAGAAAGACTCTTAGAGGCGGTTAAGTAAATGAGAAGTTGGACTATATGAAAAACAATCCCTTGGCAAAGAAGTTAGTAGTTATTTAGTTTTGGAAATCCGGTATATAGTTAGTCAAGAAGGTAAGAGGGAGTGAGAGAAAATCTTGTTTCAGTTGCATAAGGGCTTTTTAGAGGTTTAGGCCAAAGTTTACGAGCTTTAGAAAGCGATTCTTGAAAATGGGAGGATCGATGATTAGGAAAGGAACGCATGAGAGTAGAGTGGAGTTTGATGTAGATTGCAAACATAAGTTATTCATGGCATGGATATGTTACATAATAGAGAGTGTGGTTCAACACAAGGTTATGATATGCATAAGAGAATAGTGATGCAAGTGTAATTTTGACTAGTGAACTATAATATAAATGACATCGCGGAAGATAAATAATGTACGTGTTGATAAAAAAAAATTAACTCGAAACCCAAAACTTCTCGTGGCACGAATAGCTCTACTTTTAGTAATATGACAGGACATTTACGTTGTAGGGCGTACCATGTCGTTATCATACCCCATCCGCGTTGTTATTCGAGTTATGATAGGTTACACACACTAGGGCTTGTTATGTTTTCCATGCGGCCAATTATCGTAATTACGTGTGCACCCGTAATTAGTCCAGTTGTCGTATGGTCCAAATAATTTTGCCTTCGTCATGTGTGGGTCGCTAGTGAACACAAATACTTACACACAAAGGACAAGAAATTAAACTAAGACATTTAAACAGTTTTAATGTTGTAAACATAGCAAGTAACGTGACATGTAACACATAAAATGGAAAGACATTTAAGCAAGTTTTTGATGTTGTGGTGCGTACGAGTTTTTGGCGTAGGTATATGGTATCATGGCGTAAAGGTGTAGGTTTGTGTATATGTGGTTACGTTAAGATGTATAACAGCAAGGAAACAAAAGAGTGGACAATTAGGTTCCTATTGAAATGGGGAAAACGTTTTGACTTTGGACGACATAGAATTTAGGTTTATTACAAATCAAGTTTATGAGTCCACGAGGGATTTTAGCTTTTCAAGACTAAGGGTCAAGTGTGGTGGTATAAGAATTTAGCCCGTTGTATGTTAAAGAACGGCGAATTTAATTGTAGTGAGGAAGGTTTAGTGTAGAAGTCTTATCTAAAATGGTTGTTTGTTTTATGAAAAATTCATTTTATTAACAAGGAAAATAGTTTATTGACAATCCTAGTTTGGCGTTGATGATTATTTCGACTCGTGATAGAATTTCAAAAGGTCTTGAGACTAAGATTATTTAATTTAGCGTACTTGCTCGCAAGTCCTGTTTACAAAGAAAATATATTTCAAACACTTGTATCATTTAAAATTTTGTTTGTCATACCGACTCGACGCACACATTTGTTAATGATTTAAAAGTGAGGATTTTATAGAAGAATAGGCATCCTCTAGAAATAGTAGGAAGAATTTTGTTCAACCGTTTTGAAAGAGATTGTGCGTGCGGAGAAAAATGATTTTGCATTGTTTAAATTTTGCCGATAAATGGTGATTGTAAGCTTGAATAACAATAGTATTTTATAATTCATAAGGAAATTTCACATTTGAAGTAACAATCTTGAAAACATTACATAAAGAAATTTTCATATTTTAAAGGAAAGAAAAAGCAGTCTTCTTTGGTGTGGTGAATGGGTCCTTCAGTATTGTAGATTACCAAGGCAAGTCTTGGGCATTGGTCACGCTCATGAGTTGGGTCGTTGCACTCGAAGCACATCCATCCATTGTCTTCGGTAAATGAGGTGGTACTAGTTTATTGAAAATTTGAGCTTATGTATTCTGTGGTACTAGTAGGTTGTTCGGCTAAATGAGGTGGTACTAGTAGGTTGTTCGGGTTGTGGTTTAGTGGTGTGGCGACATGTTTCGGCTAAATGACCATATATGCCACAGTTGGCACATATGCGGCATGGTGAGGAGGTGGGATGATGAAATTTGCAACGGTTGCATTTCGGAAAGGTTCCATGGTATCGCTTTTTGTTATGTTTTGGTGTTGTAGGAGTTGTCGAAGTGTGGTTTCGTTTGAGGTTTTTGCGTTTTCGGCCACCCTTTTTCGTTTGTTTGGTAAGGGTATGGGTAGGAGATTTAGTATCTACATGGGTTGTGCTGTCCTGGATGGTATCGCCGGGGTTTGGAATCGGGTTTGTTGGTGTTTCTAGGTTAGGGAGAATCTTGACTAGTTCTTGGGCAATAAGACTCGCCAGTTAGTTGAGGTCGATGTTGTTGAGATGGGAAGACATCTACGAGGATTACGCATAAGAAATTTGCATAAGTGTTTGTAAATAATACGTCTTTTGAATTTATAAATTAAGTTACTAGCATTTTGGTTAACATTGAAAAGCTTGTGGGTAGGATAGATGTAAACTTTAGATAAACAGAATACATAAGCTCAAATTGTTCTCATAGATTTAGTATGCAAGTTCAAGTTACACGTATAGGACGCAAGTTTCACATTGTTCAAATAGCGTAACACATATGTATAAGCAAGTATAGTGCACTTAGTTAACATAAAGGAGTTTTGATTTATGTTGGTTTGCGATTATTAGTATTGTTTGGAGATTGCTAGAGTACTAGAGATGCGAGTCTTGAAAGCCTTTGCGAGTAGTAAAAAAAATTAAATCGAATATATGTAGTGAAAACATAGCATGAAAACAACATTGAAAATAATATTAACATAAAATGAGGAGCTTGTTTTAAGAAAGCCATTGGAGTGTTCCGGAACGGAACTAAGACTGACCAAAGTGGTTCGAATTTACCTTTGGGTTTGAAAACATGCTTTGGCCTAATAGGTGGAATACTCTCCCCGAACTTGCGGTTAACGGTATTCACCCTTCCAGTTACTACATGTTTCTTGTCATTAGTAAATTTGAGACTTTGGCGAGATTTAAAAAAAATATCAAGGATTGAGACTAGTCGCTAAGTTGCGGATTTTACTCCTATCTTAGCGTGGTCGTTTCTTTGAGTGTGGTTTGTACACTTTGCCCAACGTGGTAAGAAAATTAATTCTAACCTTCAATTGGTAAGTGTCCACTAGAACGAGAATTGTGAAATTTCCACCGAGGTGAGTATATCACTCCTATCTTGGTGTAGTTTCAAAAACACAAAGAATTTACGCGGATTGAAAGTTATCACCAAAGTGAGGGTTTCACGCCTATTTCGGTGAGTTCCTTTCGTTTGTGTTATACGAGCGTCTTCGAGTATAGAGTAATCCACAAATAGGGAGGTAAATGTTTAAGACCAAAAGAATGGAGTAGAAGCAAGATAGGGAGAACAAGTATATTAAGCATGATAAAAGGAATGGTCAAAAAGGTTCCTAACTATAGTCTAGGTCAAACATGGCAATTTTTTTCCTAATTCCCTATAGTCATGGCTCTGATACCAATCTGTCACACCCCAACCGATGGCGGAATACATCGGGGCGAGACTTGGGATAGATTGTTCAAAGACTTCATGACACTAGATTTTGTGACAATATAGTTTAAAGATAGAATTTCATTTATTGTCTAAAAATAGAAATACATGTAGTTCATATAACAAAAAAATACAACAAGAATAATATAACTTGAACTAGAGTGAGTTTCTATGTCCAATCCTAAGTAGATTTCTTGAATGTCCTGCAACAAATATTTCCTGCAACATGTATAAAATATCCGTTAACACATAAAGCATTGGTGAGCATACTAGTTTTGACGTACATATATAGTATAATAAAGTTTTGCTTATAGGCATATGCAAGAGAACCATACAAACGGCGACTAGCCACGAAGAATTTTGCTTAACATGACCCATGTAGGGGGCGGATAGCCAATCCTATAGCGCTATACATGCAAGGTGGGTTGTCAACTATATGAACATTTGTATGTTAGAGTAAATAATTCTACATAGCATAGCGTACAAGCATATAATAGACTTTAGATTGCGCATGATAGAATTTAGAATATGATAGACTTTAGACTAAGCATAATAGATTGTAGAGTTTAAAATCGTTTGAGTTTGATAGTGATACATGTTGAGCCCCAAAGAATAAAGGATAAAAGGAGGACAAGTATGAACTCACCTTTGGGTGCGTTTAGTAAGGTTCCAAAGACGAGTCTTGGGAGATTAGTTCCTTAGCCTTGGTTAACTAGAATTAGAGAATAAAGGGTCTTAGGTTCGAGTTTAGATTATAGATTTACGAGAGTCATGCAAGCCTTTTAGGCAAACCAAGCACAAATTGCCTTTAGGGCAATCCGGATGGTCATGAGATTAAGTTAGACCAAGCACAAAATCATCATAGATGATTCGGATGGTATAAGGTTAGGAATGTGAATCCATTTGATAGGTTCATGTCATAACCACTTTGCTTATGGATTAAACGTGGGTTTTGGACACGGGATTTCCCCTTTCTAGTGTGGATAAATCCGTAGCACAAGAAGGGTCAAGAGAGTTGGTAAGGTAGGGTGTAACCACAAACCTTCCAAAGATTAATAATAGGATAATAACATAGGAGATTGAAAGTAAGTTTATAATAATACATAGTATAACCAATACCATAGCACAAATCCATCTAACATTAGATTGTTAGTAGACTTTGTTGGTTCCTTCACAACAAACATTCTTAGGACATAAAAACAATTTAGAAAAATAAACCCATTTGGGACCTCTTTTAGGTGCTCTACCCTTATCACACTTCTGTGGATAAACATGGGGAAGATCCTAGAGGTTTCTCCAAGGAGTTTTGGATAGAAAAGAGAAGGAAAAACATAAAAGAATTGAAGGTTTGAGCCTAGAAACTTACTGATGTGTTTTCAGGAAGTTTGCTCAAAAACCTTGAAGATTAGAGAGAGTTTTAAGGAGAAAAGAGATGAACAAGAGATTATGGAGTGGGGAGGGGTTGTATTTATAAGTGGGTTAAGGTGGTTGGGTATTAAATGAAGTTAATAGGGTGGTTAGAAAGAGATTAGGTGGGAGATAAGTGTTTATGAGATGGCCAAGTTGTTCTAATTGCTGCTGTTGTGCCATCGAGTCAAAGAAAGAAAATAATAAAAAAAGAAACAACGAACACATTCAATTGATATTGGATGTTGTTTGTTGTTTGTTGTTGTTATTATTAAAACCTAAAGACCAAAGTACGATGATGTCCTTTCTGATGATTATAATACCATAATAGTTATTTTAGATGGGAAAAATCTATAAAGGTTTTAACTTTTAGAAATACTCTTCATATTATTATGCGGAGATGATAAATTAAAAAAAAAAAAACTTATAACATTTAATAAAAAAATAAAATAAAATGATTGTGACCGTTGATAAATTAATTAATCAAATGACTAAGATGACACAGACAATGGTTTTTTTGATCATGAATCGAAAGTTATTTATGGTTGTGTGTAATTAAAAATAAATGTTAATGTTGCTTTTCTATAATCTAGTTAGTTCATAAAAGTCCACCGAAAAATTAATTTAGGCTTTTCCTTTTTTTTTATAAAAAATGTTATTATTAGAACTATTAGTTTAAAAAAAATATATATACGTTTTATAAATATATATTAAGTTAAATGAGTTTCTTGTTATAACACCTAAATTGAGTAGGATAAATTATAACTACGACTTGTCATGAATTGGTAGGAGTAACATAAAAGAAACGAATAAAGGTGAACTTGGAATTTGTTAAGTATAGAATTTAAAATATATGAAAAGTGAAAATCACGTAGTGTTACAAAAGTTGTGCAGTGCTCCTATTTTATCCCTTCCAGATGGAACAGATGGTTTTGTGGTTTAGTGTGATGCGTCGCATCATGGTCTGGGATGTGTTTTGATGCAGAACAATAAAGTAATAACTTATGCGTCGCATCAGCTTAAGGTGCATGAGAAGAATTACACCACGCATGACTTAGAATTGGGAGCAGTTGTTTTCGCGCTGAAAATTTGGAGACATTATCTCTACGGCACCAAGTGTACGATTTTCACAGATCACAAAAGTCTCCAACATATCTTCGACCAGAAAGATTTAAATATGAGACAGCGCAGATGGGTAGAGTTACTTAATGATTACGACTGTGAAATTCGTTATCATCCTGGCAAAGCAAATGTTGTAGCCGATGCTTTGAGTAGAAAGATAAGAGGGAAGACTTTGCGAGTTCGTGCATTAGGATTGACTATTCACACGAGTCTTACTACTCGAATCCGTGATGCGCAACGCGAAGCTCTCAAAAGAGTTAATTTGCCAGCAGAAGGTTTGAAAGGTATGGTTAGAGAGTTAGTGCCAAAGTCAGACGAGACTTGGTATTTTATGGATCGTATTTGGGTACCACGTAGCGGTAACCTGCGTGAATTAGTGTTGGATGAAGCTCATAAATCTAGATACTCAATTCACCCAGGTTCAGATAAAATGTACAAGGATTTGAAAGAATTCTATTGGTGGCCCAACATGAAAGGCGAGATTGCGGCTTATATTGGTAAGTGTTTGACTTGTTCCAAGGTCAAAGCAGAATATCAGAAGCCGTCTGGGCTTTTGCAACAACCGGAAATTCCTATGTGGAAATGGGAATGCATCGCTATAGATTTATAACAAAATTACCCCGAACGTCTAGTGGTTTTGATGCTATCTGGGTAATAATCGACCGGTTGACAAAATCTGCTCATTTTCTTCCGATTAAAGAAACTTACCGGATGGACAGACTAGCCCGCATTTATCTTAAAGAAGTTGTATCTCGTCACGGAGTGTCAATCTCCATTATTTCCGACAGAGATGGTCGTTTCACTTCCAGATTTTGGCGGACTTTACAAAAGGCTTTGGGTACTCGTTTAGATATGAGTACTGCTTATCATCCGCAGTCAGATGGTCAAAGTGAAAGGACGATTCAAACATTGGAAGATATGCTTCGAGCTTGTGTAATTGACTTTGGTGGGAATTGGGACGCTCACCTACCGTTAGCTGAGTTTTCCTACAATAATAGTTACCACACAAGTAGTAAAGCAGCACCGTCTGAAGCTCTGTATGGTAGAAAATGTCGTTCACCGCTCTACTGGGCGGAGGTCGGCGACAAGCAATTGACAGGGCCCGAGATAATTCAAGAGACAATGGATAAAGTCTTCCAAATTAAAGAAAGATTGACGGCGGCCAGGGATAGACAGAAAAGCTATGCGGACAATAGAAGAAAGCCACTGGAATTTCAGGTTGGAGACCGAGTTATGTTAAAGGTTTCACCCTGGAAGGGCGTGGTTAGGTTCGGTAAACAGGGGAAGCTTAGTCCTCGATATATTGGGCCATTTGAGATCTTGGATCGGATTGGTCTAGTTGCTTATCGCCTTAAGTTGCCGCAAGAGCTTGTAGGAATACATGATGTTTTCCACGTGTCTAACTTGAAAAAGTGTCTGTCCGATGAGACACTGATCATACCGCCAGACGAGGTTCATGTCGATGAGAAACTGCGCATTGTCGAAGAACCTGTTGAAATCACAGATTGGAAGATTCAGAAACTCAGGCGAAGTCGAATTAAGCTGGTCAAGGTTAGATGGAATTCTAAGCGTGGACCAGAGTTTACATGGGAGTGTGAAGACCAAATGCGGCAAAAGTATCCCCACTTACTTCCGCCTAAACAGAAATCAAAATTTCGTGGGCGAAATTCCCTTAAGAGGGGGAGACTGTGACACTCGCCGTTTAGGAACCGTTATCCGTACTGTAATTAACGCACTAATGGTAAATTTGTAATAAGACTTAATTTTGTTAAATTAAATTTTTATTAATGCTAGCAAGTTAGTTTGATGCATAGGTTTGCATTAGGTAATTTTTAGAAATTACCATATCGCGTTGCGATAATTAACCGAAATGAGCGTTGGTGACGACCCGGTAAGTCCTAAAAATCCAGAAAAGGACCCATATGCTTGGAATAGCATAAAATAATATTTTATAAGTGAATATTTGGTTAAAATAAATAAAAACGCTGATTTGGAGTTTTTATTGCGCAAGTGTCCGGTACAGCTCAAATGCGCGCCTTTAACCGAAAAATTCGATCTAAATAAGCGTTCAGCACCTAAAATAAATATCGTATAGTAAAAATTATAAGATTTAGTGGGTATTAATAATCCATAATTTATTGGGTTAAAATAAAATATTTTAGGGTGTATTTTTATCGTTTTTATACCCCTAAATCACCTAAAATACCCCCCTAATTACAAAAATTAACCCAACCCCTTAATATTACCCACCCATTTACGGTTGAATACAACCATGAGCAGCCCACAATTTGTTTTTATGCCACAAATCTATGCCCTCAATGATACAAGTGTCAAACCTACATCCTACCATAATCATTTGAAGGAGCTTCTTATACATGCAAAGTTTCAATGTCCAAGACACTCAACCTCTTTTCTTTTTCCTCCTTGTGGCCGTCCATCATCACCACAACCTTTCATATTCTTTTTTTTTTCAAACCTTAAACCATTACATCTATTACATTCATCACCATTTGAAGTTATGGGTTGATTTTTGGTGAAATCTTGGAGCATTGTCTAGCTTGGTAGGAAGCTTGAACAAGAAAACCCATCTTCTTTTTCTTCAAAAACTCAAGTTCTCTAAGGGTATGAACATTATTTAAACACCTTTCTTTTGATTTTTGATCTTTGTTTCAAGTAGGTTCTTGTAAGAATGTTCACCAACAACTTAAATCTTTTTAAAAGAAGGATAAAGAACCAACATTTGTTAAACAAAAATGGATGAGAATGGTGTAAATAATATGTATTTGTGTGTCGTATGTGTGTGTTAGTAGGTGTGGGTATTGGGTGTTCTTGAAAACTTGATATATGTAAGTAACTATTTGATAAAAATTTGTGTTTTTATAAATGTTTTTCCATGTTTAAAAGAGAAAAACAAATCTGATGTAAAATGAAAATGTGATAATATACATAATGTGTAATGCATGTTATGTTATTAGGCTTGCATGTAGGTCTATATGTGGTATATAAGCTCAAAAATGCAAGATGTGAAGTAGATGATCTTTGAGTTTATACACATAATTCAGATCTGATATGATCACTTGAAAAATGACATATATATTATGTTTATGAATGTATACATAAAAAAAATGCTAGTGATATGACTAGAATTGATTAAAGTGCTTAAAAATGACTTAACATAAAAATTGCACTTAAATGAATGTTTTGAAATATTATTTTTGATCAGTAGTAAACAGGTCATTTTGACCTTATAATGACCAAAATAATCTATGATAAAGATTAGAATTAAAACAATGTGTTTAAAACCGATTTCTAGACGTAAAAAGTTCGGTTTTCGCAACTTTTCGGCACTTGGAACCTTATATTTTCAAAACTGATTATAATCAGGTTCTAAAAATATATATTAAGGATAAAAATGATGTTTTTAATTAAATAATAAGCTTGGTATTTTTCTATGTATTTATACAAGGCTTAAACGCGAAACTAGGCGTTAAAACGGTAATTTTAACGCTTAAATCGTAAGACTTTGGAAACTGATTTAGATCAGCAAGTTTGGACATAATTTATGTTTAAATTAAGTATTTTAAAGTGTTAATAAGTATTTTGGTGTTTATACTCGTGAAAATGTGAAAACTGACGCGTAGGAAACTACGGTTCGGCTAGAAATCGCGCCGTTACGCAATTTTTAGCCAAACTTATTAAATTATGAAATTTCACTTCATAATCAATATCATAAGTGTTAATATGTATAAATTAGCGACTTATGTGTTTAAATGTGAAAAACGTGGGAAATGATTAATTAATACTAGTCGTTTCGATTTAAAGACACGTACGCGATAACCATTAGGAAAAGTTGTCTAACTATGCTAAATATTGATAAAGTCTTGGCATGATTATTATATTTTAAGTATAATTATATAATGAAATTCACTTAATAAAAATATAGAATAAAAACCGGGAGTTTGAGTCGCCAACGTGTCATATAAGGTTACATGTCTTTTCTTGTAAAAGAAAGATAAAAATATTTTAAGTCTGGTAAGTTAAGGTGAACAACTTACGGGAATAGACTTGATAGTCAAAGTGAGTAGGTAAATAACTCACGGATATGACTTATAAAATTGACCATAATGATGCCCCGTGTATATAGGGATCGTTAAGGTCGGAGATTAAATTGGATTAAAATTTGCTAGCTATTTTATCAAGATCCAAGGTGAGTTTCACGGCCCCTTTTCTTTTTAAATGTTTTTGAACGTTTTTCAATATCGGGGGAGAAATATGCCATGTTTGTGATAGATATTTAGCTGTTGGTAACTAAATGATGGCCTAGAATTATTGTTGTAGGATTACCCCCTTAACATTATAATCATTAACTCTGGTATTCGCACTGGAGCCAACATGGGTATATTGGTAGATCTATTGGGTGTGACAGCCGCCCCTTGCTGCCAGTCGCACTGGTTTGGATATCCGTGAAAGGATTACAAGGGAATATATTCTGAATGGTGATGGGTAATCGCCGCTAGTCTTGGGTTGATTATGGGTTCTAGGTTGCTATCATGTCGTGAGGCCTTGCAAACCTACGAAATTGTTACAAGTTATAAATATTATCACAAACGGTTTGGAAATATAAATTTATTCTTTGTGAATTCGGAAACCTGTGAACTCACCAGTTTTACTGATGTTTTAAATGGGCATATTTTTCAGGTACTTAAGGTATGATGCATGGGATTATGAATGCGGGTTTCGGGGCAAGCACGGAATGTGGCTTTTGATATCATCGATCTGTGGGGACCAATAAATGTTGTAGTTGTGATGACGACTTAACTATCTATGTTTTTAAATAAAGTTTTTGTGTAATAACTACTTAACTTTTAAACTTATGGTATCTAAACTTGCCACTGTGTTTGCTTAATTGTTGACTGTCACCAACGTCCGTTACACCGCCCACGCGTAAGTTCCGCTGCGATTTCTGGGGTGTGACATAAATGGTGGTGTTGGGAGTTGGGTGTACAACTTGCCGGAAAAACACACCCTATAGACTTAGTGACTTACACGCACTAGGACGTTCGTAGGTGCTTGACACGGACTTGCTATTCTCTGTTATTTGATTGTACGCAGTACTTCAGGTGAGTTTCACGGCCCCTCTTTACTGTTTTATTTGGGGGAAATATATGTTTGTCAAATGTTGTCACATGTTGAAATGTTTTCAAAGGTTAAAATGTGATGAGTGGCATGATGAGTACTTGGGTTTTGTTGTGTGTTCGCCACTAGGGGTTGAGTCCTCGCTACGGTAACCATTAATTTAGGGGCATGAAACCGAAGGAATATTTGGATAGTACTATTGGTGCCTGACAAGGCCCACCCCTAATCGATAGCGTCGATTATGCATCGGTGTATGCCTGGGGTGCACGTATTCTGAACTAAGTTGTTATTTTCCGAGAAACAACTTGTGCTCGCGGGGCATATTTATTAGTCTTGGTTTGGTTATGGGCTCAAGGGATTGCTCATCATCGTAGTTTTGTAGGAGCTAGCTACTCCTTACAAAGGCCACAAATTGTGCTGGTTCCGCACATGTTGTAAAAATGTTGTTGTTATGAAACTAAAACCTGTGAACTCACCAATATTTCATATATTGACGTCTTTTTAAACATATCTTTCAGGTAGCTAAGTGTTGATTAGATATGAGGCTAGTGCGGTGGAATACGGGATGTCGGATACTTGTCGGGGTTTCATCTATTGTTACAATCGGGTTGGAACATCAATGAAAATACCCCACATTGAAACTTAATGTTCATTGTTTTATGTAATGTTTGAAATATGATACTCTGTTTCGACATCCTAATAATTTGATCTTTTCTAATTAAATATAGTTTGTGTTAATCTTGACTTTGATATGCTTTCGAGCGTTGCGCCACGTGTTTCCGCCATTGGCGTGGTGTGACACAAGATCACCCTAGAAGGAGTGAACTATGTTGAGGAACTTAAACACAATCTCATGAGTGTCTCACAAATTTGTGACAAGGGGCATTCGGTTCACTTCACCAAGATTGAAGCTTTACTATTGAAACCAGGGGTGGTAATTCCAAAAGAGTTGATAATTATGAGGGCTCCTAGAAGAAACAACACGTATATCATGGATATGAGCATGACTGACGATTCTTCAAAGGAGACCACTTGTCGATTATCTAGAGCATCTGCATCAGATTCACTTCTTTGGCATAGGAAGATGGGACACATCCATTTCAGGAAGCTGAACTACATTGTCAAACACGGTTTGGTTATGGGTGTTCCATTGAAAATTTTTGGGATTGAGGACAAATGTGTCCCTTGCAAAAAGGGAAAACAACACAAGAAGCCTCATCACCCAAAAACTGTAAATTCCATTTCTGCTCCTTTCGAACAACTTCACATTGATCTTTTTGGTACAGTGAACGTTCAGAGCATTGGTGGAAAATATTATTGCCTTGTGATTACTGATGATTTTTCTAGATTCCCATGGGTGTTTTTCTTAGGTGTGAAGGATGAAACTACTGAAATCTTGACGAATTTCATACTTCAAGCAGTGAATCTGTTCAACACCACACTGAAGAGGATCAGAAGCGACAATGGCTTTGAGTTCAAGAACAGCACGTTTTCAATCTTTTGCATTTGCAAAGGAATTGAACATCAATTCAGTGCTCCCTATGAGCCTCAACAGAATGGAGTCGCAGAGAGGAAAAACAGGACTTTGATTAAATCTGCTCGGACCATGCTAGCTGATTCTAAGCTTCCCGTTCACTTTTGGGGGGAGGCCGTGAACACAGCATGTTATGTCTTGAATAGGGTCTTGACCGTTAAGAAACACAATAAAACATGTTATGAACTCTTGAACGGCCGTAAACCCAATATCAAAGATTTTAAGCTATTTGTCATGCCTTGCACTATCCTGAAAAATAAACACCAACCAAAATTTGGTGAGGTGGCAGACGAAGGATTCTTCCTTGGTTATGTTCCCGGCTCACCAAACAAACGTGTTTTTAATAAATCCAAAGGTGTAGTAGAAATTGCTTTTAATAACGAAATAACAAGTTACTCACCACCGGATAGTGCACAGGAACCAAGTTGGATGTTTGATTACGATTATGTTTTTAAGTCCTTTAATGTTCCTCGCACTTTTAATGCAGAATCACCAGTTGAAGATCAATTGATTGTTGATGAGGATGATGACGACTTTGTTTCACCTCGATCAATACTCCTAATTTCTGAAAAAAAAGGACAAGACAGATGCAAGTACCAACTCTTCGGGAAACAACAGGTCTTCATCTACAGACGCGATTACTGAAACTGAAGAAGAACCTTTCATGAATCTGTTCGGGGTAGATTTTACTGATGATGAAGTTACTGCAGGAGAAATAGGCTCCAACTTAGATGAAGAACTGTCGGTAGACACTGTGATTTCAACACGCGCAAATAAAGATCATCCAGTTGACTACATACTGGGAGATCCTAATGCGGGTATTCAGACTAGGAGAAGTTTTTCGACTGCCAACTGCATGTACGCAAGAATCATTGACTCGGGGATTGTGAACAAAAGCTTGAAGTGCTTTATGTCACAAATTGAACTAAAGAGTTATCAATTGGCTCTTCATGACAATTCATGGGTAGAAGCTATGTAGGAAGAGCACGCTCAGTTTAGGAAGCTCAAAGTATGGGAGTTGGTCGATCTCCCTTGGGGTGCACAGGAAATTGGCACCAAATGAGTTTTTCAAAACAAGAAAGATGACAATGGTGTAGTAGTCAGGAGGAATAAGGCTTGACTTGTGGTAAAGGGGTTTAATCAACAGGAAGGAATTGACTTCAATGAAGTGTTTGCACCAGTTGCGAGGCTGAAAGAAATTCGTCTGTTTCTAGCTTTTGCATCTCATAAGGACTTTAAAGTGTATCAATTAGACGTTAAAAGCGCCTTTCTGTACGGTAAAGTTCAAGAGCTGGTGTATGTCTCACAACCACCGGGGTTCATTGATCCAGAATATTCAGATCGGGTCTACAAACTTGATAAGGCCTATTTGTGGACTTCATCAGGCTCCTCGGGCCTGGTATGAGACACTATCTTCTTACCTCTTGAACAATGGCTTTGAGAGACGAAAAATAGGTAGTATGCTTTTCATTCGAAGAAAAGGAGACGATTTTCTGCTGGTTCAGATGTATGTGGAGGATATCATCTTTGGATCATCTAATGAAGACTTATGCAAGGAATTTGAGCAGGTCATGAAGAAAAAGTTCGAGATGAGCGTGATGGGGGCGTTGAACTTCTTTCTTGGTCTGCATGTAGATCAGAAGGCAGATGGAATGTTTGTCCATCAAACCAAGTATGTGCATGACATCCTGACTCGTTTGAAGATGAATGATTGCACACCTTACCATACTCCTCTACTATTGAATCACGGACTCGGTCCAAATATAAAGAGTGACAAGCATGTCGACCCAACAGAATACAGGGCAATGATTTGTTCTCTTATGTATTTAACTGCTTCTAGACCTGACATTATGTTTCTAGTTTGTCTTTGCGCCAGTTTTCAGGCTAATCCAAAGGAGTCCCACATGATTGCAGTTAAACGGATAATGAGATACCTAAAGGGGAAACCCAAATTAGGTCTTTGGTATCCATCGGATGATGGATTAGATCTCGTATCCTACACCGACATCAGAGGTCTCGGGTCTTTATATTGTTGATCTATCCAGGGATAATCTGGCTGTCCTTCTGCTGGAACCAGATATATGTTGACCTAGGCACAGCCAGGATATCTTAAAAGAGCAAATCCAAAGGAAAAATGCCAAAACCCTCTATGCTAAAAGCCTATGTCAAAAAGCCCAAAGCTAAAATTCGTACCAAATGGTATTTTCCCTACCTTGGTTGAGAACACACCGGTCACTTTGTTGCATCCAGATATATGCTGACATGTACACCCGTGTGTCTCGTACCTTGTAAATTATACGGATACGAGCAATATACTCACGTGTTACGATTAAGCTTTGTGCATACCTTGATTACGAGGGTATGTCATGTTGTGGGACACGCAGTACCTACAGTCAAATGCTCATAATCGTAATAAGTAAAGTGATGCTTTCAAGAGAATGATGTAAGTTTGTTTAAGTGGATCAATATACTGGTAATCGCCTTGGACTGCAACTGTGCTTATAATAATTCACATATAACAATACTAACATGTGTGTTCAGTCTTGTTCTAGCTGAAATGATCCTTTCACAGGTGACATCTTATCAAAAATAGAGTGTTTGCTTTTGAATTTTTATTTTATTTTATTTTCACTTTATTGTTGTTTTTATTTCTTTAAATTATTAATAAAAATTCAAAAATGCCAAAAATACTTTCTATTTTTCAACTTTAGGTCTTAATGCACTGGAAATGGTCATTTAAGGGAGTACTCATACTGTTTGGGAAAACGTCCCGTTTTCGTACCAACCAAATTTTCTCAAAAGCCAAGTCATTGTTTCGTTACAAATCTCTAAAACTGAAACTTCTTGGGCTCGGATTTATGTTCAAGACCCACTTATGAAACATGTTGGGTTAAGTTTTTGTTCAAAAATTGTTTTCAATCCATACGGCCCAGTTCTAATTAATGAATGTTTAAGTTGTTTTGTTAATGTTTGGGAAATGAGATTGTTGCAGATTTATCACAGAGGTTGGAACCTCCTACTGACACTGTGGAGAAAAGAAACGGAAGAAAGACGATGATGAGGCTGACAAAGACTATCAGCGAGGGGATTCTGATGACGATGGTGATGATAATCCACCCCTCTGGACTCGTTAAAGGAAGAGAGGAGGAGTAGTTATTTGTGAGCCAAGCTCACAAATGCCATCAGCAACCTTAGCAGTCACAATACCACAACCACCATCACTTACAGGTAAAAGATAGAGCTTTGATACAGAGGCTTCTTCAACAGAATGTTGAGTTGATGAAGCAATTGCAGGCTTAGGGGGAGAATGTGGTGTGTAAGGGTGATGAATTGAGGTCAAAGAGGCATGATGATGATCCCGACAATGATCCTAACCGCTCTATGGGGAGTGAGCCTCCAAGTGCTTCAACAACACTTGGTGTGCAAGCTACTACTCAGGGGGAGTCGGGTACAGGAGTAGAAGAAACTGGGGTAGTAGAAGCTACCTCAAGACATTAAGTACGTTGATAACATTACAACAGAGGCAGTGATGGAAGACCAGAAAGAAGAGTGCATGCTGAGAATTTAGGACCCTATGCATCTTATGAACCTATCCAGAGCTGACTTGAAGAAGCTGTACACACAGCAAATCTACAATAGAGACGATTGGAGACTTCAGGGTTATCGCTATCAAGGAGTTGTGGATCTTTATGTGAAGAAGAAGTTTTATGCTGGTAGCAGCTGGCATTATCTTGAAGACTGAAGACTGCAGGAGGTTGAAGATCTAGAAAGCATTTGTCAAGGGGGAGTTTGTTAGTGCATGTTTGTGTGACAAACGCTTCTCTAGATTAGTACTGTTTTTGTGTTTGGTTGATAGGTTTATTATAACATGTTTGATGTTGTTATAAGTCAAGCATGATAGTCTTTTATGTTTTACCCTAGCAAACAAAGTAGTTAGCAAACAAAGAAGATAGTCAAGAAAGAAGATGTAAAACAAAGAAGATAGTCATCTTCTTTATTCTGTCGTCAGCATCTTCTTTGTTTGTAGATCAGGCCCATGCAAGTATAAATACCTTGCATGGGGTGTAGACTAGGGTTGGTCTTTTTCATGCTTGTAATTGATATTGTTCCCACTGAAAGTTATCAATAGACAAGCAGGTTTAATAGTATTCTCGTGTTCTTAATCGTTTGGTTGATTCATCGTTTGCATAAACATCTATCAAGGGATTCCGAACCTTGATAGATATGATCTAGCTTGTATCGATCCATTCCACAGACCTACAAGGTGCTAAGGGTTGACTGGCCAACTTGTATAACTGTAATACCACAACCACGAATTAAGTTGTGAGAACTCGTAAACTTGTTTTTGATCTAATAAAACTGAAACTTGTTTTGACAAAATAATTTTGGGCGCCTATGTAACCAAACACACGAACCCACCAACATTATTGTTGACAAAACCATTTTAAGCATGTGTTCAGGCACCGGATCTGGAGATATGAAGAGCGTGTGATTGCAACTCGAAGTCACAACCGGCGGACCAACCAGAAGACGAACGAGAAACCATAGAAACCATCCGAACCAGTATGATCGGAGACTAGATATACTTTAATGAAAATGTATTATGTAAACAATTTATATAAATTATAGAATAAAAGATGGTTATTTTTATATTGTTTCCGCTGTTTGTTTGCATTGCGTGAATGTTGTATCAATCTGTGATTTTGTCCAGGCCCCCTCAGGTGGGGTTGTGACACGGGGCTTTTAACAGAACCGCATGAGACGCGACTTATACAAAATCCCTAATTTAGGGTAATAACCCATTAACCTTTCTAGCTAATCAAGGCTTAAACAATTACACGAGAGTAACTCGGTTAGTGCTTTTAACTAGTAAATACTTGACAATTAGTTGGAAGGGCTAATTTGCTAAATAACCAAACTTGAGTTTGGTTAATATTAATAAAAGAAAAATGGGGATATACTCTATCTCTCGCCAAATTCATTCATCACACACACACACCAAACCCTAAAAGAAATCAAGAGAAAGCTTGAATCAAGGTGGAATCAATGGGCTTTTGATTGCATTACCCTAAAATGAATCATCCAAGCATAAAACACAACAAGGTAACCTTTATTTTGCCTAATTCAATGATCATGATCATGCTTGGTTATGATGAAAATCTTGAGATATTATAAAAACGTGAATTAAGGGTTGGTAGAGTTCACTCTAGTCATGAATAGCTCAATACTAGTAAGCTTGGGTGTATGTTGATAGATTTCTTGTGTGATGATTATATCCTTGTAAATTTATGAATCGGCTTTCTTGGTGGATTGGTAGGAACCACCTTTAAACTATGAAATACTAGCTTTTGATATGCATAGCATTGAGAAACTATGATTAAGATATTTATTGGAATGCTAGTAATGATAAACTTGGTTAAAGATGGATCCATGAGGTCCTTAAGTCAAAAAATCAAAGATAGGAAAATGACACCTTCAAGGTGTTTGATAAAACGTCTCAATGACCCTCGATTTCATTTGGACATAGTTAAGGCATTAATAAGTTTTATGAAAACTTGTGTGGTCAAATAAATAATGTCTAAGAACATGAATTTAATCACCACTGTGGATTACACATCTAGGTGCGAGTACAAGAGACTCCGATTGGTCAAGAAGTCACAGAATGAGGTAAAGAGGAAGCACGCATAAGGTAAGTCACTCGATGGCTTAAATCCTAATATATTCCAAGTGTGTTAATATTCTTGTATATGTATGCTTTATCATGTTTCGAAACTATTCATAGGAGCTTCACAATAGGAAGCTTAAACTAGAATGCACATATGAAGGTATACGACCTTATTTGAAGGATGGGATTATCTCAATTTAGGCTGGCGGGTTAATTGGCAAAAACGTTAGTTAGTCGAGATCCATAATCGTTGATGTGCCACAAAATCAACATATAAAACAAGTGTAATCAGTCTCATAATAGGATAGAATTGGGCTTAAATCATTAATTTTGGGGTACTTAAATCATTCCTATTTGCAATTCTCAGGAAATTGGAGCTCCACAACGGAAACAAGTGATTTTCGGGTAAAAACAGGCAAAAATCGGAGATTCCTGAGGATACGAGACTTGCAGCTTGTTCCATGTATGTTTGAAGACCATCCCGGGACTTAAAAAATGATAAAAACCAGTTCAGGACTGACCCAGCACGCCCATGCACATTCGCACGGAAGTCCTGCACGCTAGAAGACAACGCAGCAAACTTGAGGAACAAGAAATCTTGCCAAAACACATGGCACGGCCGTGCCAAAAATCCTGGCACACCCGTACAAGGGACAAACAGTACAGACAGGGCACGACTGCAGCCAACAAAATGTATGAAAAATAACTGCATGGTCGTGCTCCACTATGTGGCATGCCCGTGCTTGCCCTGGCAGGTCTATAAATAGCAAGCTCCACTCAACCATTTGCCCCATCCCATTTCACTTAGTCTTGTGCCTTCTTGGGTCGACTTCCAAGAGTCTTCCAGAGATCTTGGGGTATTGTGGGAGGCCTTAGGGCCATCCTAACAACCCACCAAGGTTAGGCCTCGACCTACCTTGATCATCTTGGCCAAGCATGGGATCGTAGAGTAGTTCATGCAATAAAATATCGAGGTTCGTGAGGATCATACTAGATACATAGCACTAGGAGATGGAGAGCTTGTCTATGAGCAGCCATGTTCATGTGTTGATCATTCTTATGGTTGTAACTTTCTATTATCTCCGAACCCGCTTCAATTTGTAGACTATTATTATTATTATTATTAGTATTAGTTTATTTTTAGTTATTTGTTGTGTTATTTTCTTTCTAATCCTTGTTTGTTTATCTTGTGACAGGTTCAATTGATGATTAACTTAATAAATTTAAATCAACCTTAACTAAATTAATAAACTATCAAGAGGTATAATCAGCTTCTGGTACTCCCGAGCTAGATCCAGGGCAAGGAAACCGGTAGTGAGATAGATCCTTCGGGCTTCTAATATCCGAACCGGATTGTAAGCAATAGCTTCTGAAGTGGACCAGATTTGAGTGACACATTTCTGGTTCTTACCATATGAGTGAATGACTTTCTTGGCCAACGGAGGATTCCCTATGGGTGCACCAGTGATCTTCGAATTGCACACCTTTAGGATTATGTTCCACCTTTGTCAAGGATTTCATTCATCTTGGGAGGTTTTGGGTTGGGTTAATTAAGTCATAAATCAATGAACCAACTTTATACTTACTTGATCAATAAATCTACTACTAATTTTTAATAATAAACATAACTATTTATACGGAGGGCCCCGAGATGTGCATGTTCACTATCTCTTCTATTTATCTTTTTATTATACAAAACCCAAAACCCTATTTAAAACTATTTTTAAGAACCCCTCCGTTTTATTTTTCTTTTCAAACCCGATTAGTTAATTGATGGAAGGTTGAGTAGGGGAAAGTGTGTTCTCTGGAATACGATACTCGGTATTTACCCAAGAAACCTATACTATACACGTCAGGTTCTATGCCTATGTGTTGGTTTTAGTTTCTAAGTAATTATCGTTTACTTATAAATTTAAAACTTTTTAAAAGATTTCGTAAAAATCAGTCTTTTTCCCAAAACCAAGGTTTTGAACTTAACACATCAAGTTTTTGGCACCGGGAAAAATGACATCTTTATAAATTATTAAAACAAAACGCATCAAGTTTTTGGCTCCATTGCCGGGGAACACAATAATTTCCATAGAAAGACCCAAGTCACTTAACTAATCAATTTATTATTATTTTTCATTTTCTTTTCAACTTTATTTTTCTTTTTATTTTATTCTTCTTTATTTTTCTTTTTCATTTTATTTCTGTTTTATTTTCGATTATTGCGATTGTTTTTGTTTTTCTTTGCGGGTTTACTTTGGGATCGGCCACCTTGGAGGATTCCCGTGAATGAAGCAGAAACCACCAATTTCATCAACTTTCATTTTAGAGGGTTTTTATTTCTTCTTTATTTTCATTAGAGAAAGGTTTGTCATTCCTTGAGGATCGCTAGGTAAGTAAAGAAAAAGTGGAAAATAAGCTGGGGAAAGTTTTTCAAAAATTTAAAACTTGAATTGTTTTAGAACTTAAAATAGAGTTTTAAAATTTATTTTGGAGAAATCCAATTAAAAATTTTAAAACCAGGCCTTTAAAAAAAGTTTAAAATTGAAAAACACGAGAGAACGAGAGTTTATGGGAAGCACGCCCGTGCCACTTCCTGTGGCACAGCCATGCTCTTCCTGAAAACGAGTCTGTTGGTTATTTTATGGGTTCTTTGACTTGTCAAACCTCAAACCCTTCTTCCCCACTAGACATACCCGTCACCTACCCCCTTAAAACCGCCATTTTCCACCATTTTCTTCCATTCCAGTCCCAAATCTTCAAGCTAAGGTATGCATAATCACTCTCTAACAACTTTTCAGTGTTTTTAGGTCCAGATCTGTCCAGATGCTTGAGATTTTACGTCGCACACTTTTTTGAGAAAAAACTTAGTTTTCTAGCCCGAATATTTGCATTAAATTTTAGGAAAATGATTAGGGTAGTGCTAGGAACATAATGTGGTAAAACATTTTGAGAAATTTTACAAAAAATTTCGCGGGAATTCTGACAGGTTTGAAAACCGTCACCTCAGTCAGTTGCACGACCGTGCTCATCTTGGGCAAGAGCGTGCTCGTCTAGAAGACATTGTTTGAATTTCCCTCGTAACCAGTCTGACCCACCAGGACCTGCACAGTCGTGCAAATCAGTGTGCACGGGCGTGCACCCGTGTAAACCAATCAGAACTTTTTAAGTTTCAAAATTTAACCTGTTTTTATAGTTTAAAATCAGTTTTAGGGTGTTTTAGACAAAAACAAGTTTAATCAGTTACACCCGTTAGAAACCAGACTGTAGACTGAGCCGTACAGTGGTGCACTTCCCCTGTGCGCGGGCGTGCAGCCACTGGACCCGGAACTGTTAATTTTCTGCAAGAATTTTAGACCTTATGGAGCTGAACCAATTATGTTGTGTTTTGCAGGAAGATGACAAGAAAGAAACGACCAGCCCGTCGATCACCTTCATTATAATCATGATCACACCATTCATCTCAGCAGTTCGGCGAGTCTGCACCACTTGAGCTGCCTCAATCACACATAATTGAGCCCGATGGACCCATGCCCGATGACATCCATCCCTGGTTGTACTTCAACCGGGAAGGAGTAGAACAAAACGCTCACTGGCGTCTGCTCCTGATATAGACGAGGCAGATAGGCATTTACTGGCTGGTGGATTATGAGGCCATGAGGACTGTAGGACTGGAGCCCCGGTTCTACAACATCTTATCATACCAAATGGTTGAAGCCGAAGATCCCATCCCGGATAACGTCCACCCCTGGATATACTTTAACCAGGAAGATCAAGAACAGCACGACTACAGGCGCTTACTTCTCCTTCAATCTAGGCAGATTGGAGATTATTGCCCTGTAGATTACGATTCCGTAAGATTTGTGTGGTTGGATCCTCGATTCTACAACATCCTGTCACCCCAATGGCGCCATTTCTTCCAGATATCTAAGCATACCTACCAGGAGCCAACTCGGGAGTTCTTAGCCTTCTTCTTCTATACCCCGCCCACTACAGTAGAGGATAGAGTTACGAGGCAGTGTAAGCGGTTTAGATTGGGCAGGTGTTGGTACACGATGACATTGGTAGAGTTTGGGGTTAGACTGGGTTTATATCAATAAAGGGAGATTCGTTCACCAATATTCACCAAAAGCTTGTTCGATTGGCCCAGTGATGTTCGGCCAAAGGATTTCTGGCGGCAAATTTTTGAAGTTTCCTATAGTCCAAGGAAACGCAAGAGATCCTGCTTTCCAGATCCACTCCATCGATGCATACTTATGATCATTGTCAGCAGTTTAGGATGCCGCGCGGAGAGTACAGATAAAGTACACGAGCACGAGGTTTTCTATATCTTCAGCATCATAAGAAGCAGGCATTGTAACCTTGCCTTGCAGTGGCTGAGCTTTTCACTAAGTGTTGGGAACCCATTGCTACCAGCCATATCTTCCGGGGACCTTACATTATACTCCTAGCCACCAGTCTGGAAACACTTCATCCCAAGACGTTAGCTCAATTGACGATGGTAGTCAGGATCCGTCCCCTCAACACCATGGAAATGAGGAATATCGGGGTTGCAGATTGGTTTGACCAGGTTTTGAGGCTAATGGAAAATAGGCAGAGGTTATGGGATGAGGAAGCTGCGTTTGATGAGACAACAGCAGCAGAGACAAGAGGTATAGAATCATCGGCAGCAGCTGCAGCAAGGCGACCAGCATCAGCAGAACCACTACCAAATGCCATGCAGGTTCGACAGAGCCAGCCATGGAGAGGTTTTCTTCGCACAATTTTGGACAGTCTCGATACGCTCGCTGCACATATGACTTCATGCGGACGCTCAGTTTGATCCTCCCTCTCTCAGGTTTATTAGATGAGGTTCTTGACTGGACTCGATGGTTTGTTGACTTATGACACTACTTTCTATTATTTTTGTTTTCTTTTGTTGTGTTTGGTTGACATTTGACATGGTATGGTTGTATGTTTGCATGCATGGTGCATGCCCAGACACGTTCCACCCGCTAACGCTTCGGCGTTAGTATCTACCTTAGGATGTAGTTTTTATTTTCTTTGTTACTTTATTTTCTTTTCTAGTTATTTTAGGATAGGTTGAGGACAGCTTGATATTGTGGAACCGCCATTTCGACGTTCTTGAGGATGTGGAGTTCGACCACATGCTGGTGGTCTCGCCACTCTTAGGTTGAGACCAGCTTGATTGCTTGAGGACAAACAATAGTCTAAGTGTGGGGTATTGTGATGTGTCACAAAATCAACATATAAAACATGCGTAATCAGTCTCATAATAGGATAGAATTGGGCTTAAATCATTAATTTTGGGTACTTAAATCATTCCTATTTGCAATTCTAAGCAAAATTGGAGCTCCACACCGAAAATAAGTGATTTTCGGGTAAAAATAGGCAAAAAACCGAAGATTCCTAAGGATACGAGACTTGCAGTGTGTTCCCTGTATGTTTGAAGACCATCTCGGGACTTAAACAATGATAAAACCAGTCCAAGACTAACCCAGTACGCCCAAGCACATTCGCACGGAGGCCCTGCACACTAGAAGACAACGCTGCAAACTTGGGGAACAAGAAATCTAGCCAAAACACGTGGCACGGCCGTGCCAAAGACCCTGGCACGCCCGTGCAAGAGACAAATAGTACAGACAGGGCAGGACTGCAGACAACAGAATGTACGAAGACCAACTACACGGTCGTGCTCCACTATGTGGCACGCCCGTGCTTGCCCTGGCAGGTCTATAAATAGCAAGCTCCACTCAACCATTTGCTCCATCCCATTTCACTTAGTCTTGTGCCCTCTTGGGTCGACTTCCAAGAGTCTTCCAGAGATCTTGGGGTCCTGTGGGAGGCCTTAGGGACATCCTAACAACCCACAAAGGTTAGGCCTCGACCTACCATGATCATCTTGGCCAAACATGGGATCGTAGAGTAGTTCATGCAATAAAACATCGAGGGTCGTGAGGATCATACTAGATACATAGCACTAGGAAATGGAGAGCTTGTCTATGAGCAGCCATGTTCATGTGTTGATTATTCTTATGGTTGTATCTTTCTATTATCTCCGAACCCACTTCGATTTGTAGACATTAATTATTATTAGTAGTAGTAGTTTATTTTTAGTTATTTGTTGTGTTATTTCTTTCTAATCCTTGTTTGTTTATCTTGTAACAGGTTCAATTGATGATTAACTTAATAAACTTAAATCAACCTTAACAAAATTAATAAACTATCAAGAGGTATAATCAGCTTCTAGTAGTCCCAAGCTAGATCCAAGGCAAGGAAACCGGTAGTGAGACAGATCCTTCGGGCTTCTGATATCCAAGCCGGATTCTAAGCAATGGCTTCTGAGTGGACCAGGTCTGAGTGACACATTTCTGGTTCTTACCAGATGAATGAATGACTTTCTTGGCCAAGGGAGGATTCCCTACGGGTGCACCAGTGATCTTCGGATTGCACACCTTTAGTGTAACACCCCAACCGTTGGCGGAAACATCGAGGTGTCACGTAGTGACGATTGTTCAATAGCTCATGGACTAAAAATTTAAATTTGAATACATTGAATATATAGTTTATTACATTGAAAAGAAATTCAAGTTACAAAGATTCTAAAATGACAAGTCTAACTAAAGTACAATAAAGTCGAAACTTAAATATAAATCCAAAAGCTTTAAGGAAACGTCTCAAAGTAACCTGAAACATGTACAAAATTATTTGGTCAACACATATAATGTATTTGTGAGCATACCCATTTTAGTTTCAAGAATCGCTTGTAATATTTGTGCCATGATGTTTGCTAATATGTAATTAGTAGAATAAAAGCATCAAAATCAACCCTAAAAGTTTCAAGTATCAAGTATCACCCCAAAAGTATCAAGTTTCACATAACAATGACCAAGGCTCAAATGAAACCATAATCACACAAGGGATGTAAATCGTAGTACTACTCATTGTTATGCTCGGCCCATTAGTTAATGATTTTGATTACGTTTCAATTCACACAAATCACATAAGCATCACATAAGGCACATTACGTTTCAAAGTCTACATAGTGTAATAATAATAATGGTACATGAATCACCCCAAAATAATAAAACATGAAAAAGGGGAAAGATATACTCACAGTTTGCGAAAGCGTATCAAATCCAAATAAAACTCGTCACAAGATAACTTGGGAATTCCGAAGAATTCAACCTATAATGTGTAAGAATACTAATAAGGAAATATCTAAGAGTCTAAAGTATCTAGGGTTCTAAGGCATTAGGGTTGCTAGACTTACGTAGGGAAGATGAAGTTTTATTATCTCTTGAATTTAATAGAAATGTTAAATAAAGTATATCATGATTTAATATTTAATACGTGACAAAGAAATTATAATACTACGTTTCCACATATAGGAATATTTTCTCTTTTATAGAAAAATATCCATAAACCATATGTTAATAATTTACATTTAACTAAATAATTAATAATATCTAATTAAATGTAAATAACTAAAAATACAAGATATGATCCAAAAACGATATTTTTATGAAAATTAATTATTTCCTGATGTATAACAGTGAAAATGATTTTTCCATAATTTTTCTCAATTTATTTGTATTTAAAACTGATTTAATGTGATTAAATCATGTTTAAACGATTAAAAATAGGAAAATTAATAAAAATAAATGTTTTCTGAACAAATAATTTTTATTTCAGTTCATGATTATGAGAAATAATTTCCCAAAAAGTTTGAGATTAAAATCATTAAAAATGAATATTTAATCAATTAAATATGATTAAAACAAATTAAATCAATAAAAATATAAAAATAAGACATTTTCCAGAAAATAAAAGTATGATAATTTTCTATGAGGTGTCAAGAACCTACACCTAAATTTTCATAATTTTTGGATCAAAAATGAATTTATTATGAATATTATAAATTTTATGTATTTATAAATGTTTAACAAATAATAAAAAGAAAAATAAAAAGAAAAAAAATCAAAAGGACGTGGGTTGCTGGAATCGAACCTGGATCCTTTCCCAACACAAACACTCCTTAAACCACTAGACTACAAGCTCCTTTTGTTATCCAAAATCAAAATACAACGAATTTATCATTCTCACATGTTCTATCATCTTCTTCCCCAAGTTAGAACCTAAGAACCCTAACCCTAAAGAATCAATCAACCCGATTACTCATGATATCGTTCAAGAATTAAGGGGCTAATGATCAGAACAATTAACTAAACAAAATGGCAACACAAAACATGACTTACAATCACGATTAAGGGGCGAGAAAAGAAGAACAAGAACCGAGCTTGGAGAGTCGATCACCATGGTTTCAGAAGCGTTTTGATTCAGATTTTTGTGGGTTTAGGACGAGAGGAAGTGCAAAAATCGAATGGGACCAATAACTTATATAATTGTTCGACTAAAACGCATAATTAATTGAGTTCATAATTTCCGATCGTTAAGCTTTGAAGACCCGAATTAAAAGTCATTAATCTATGTTTAAAACTCAATTAAATCATGGAAAATTGTTAATAATTGAAGGAGAAACGTTTTTCAATCATTAAAACGAGTTAAAAGTCCACTAAAATGAAGTAATGACATCGCCGGAGTAAACTCCGGTGGCCGGAATTCTAGCCGGAAAAGAAACATGTTTAAATCTTTTGGTTTTTGGCAGAAATAGTCCCTATGGTATTGGATTTGCTATATTTTATATAAACTTATTATTTTCCTTAACCAAGCTTATAAACTTTCAACTTTTTTTTAAAAAAAAATTCTAACTTTTATAAACTTTAAATGTGTAAACAAGGTTAATATAAAATTTTAATTAGAACAAAGTTTACAATTGCCAAGATGTATCACGTTTAAATATTGTTTCTATGTTCGTGTTCGGTTAAAATGTAGGCATTTCCAAATAAAAAAAATATAATGATCGAATGAAATCCAACTTTTATTGAAATTGCAAAACAATAGAAAATATGAGGACTATAAATGACAACTTGATGAAAAATGAGGGTGACGGTTGTCACAGTCTCCCCTACTTTAGAAAATTTCGTCTCGATATTCCTTTCAAGTGGAGGCTACTATGAAACCAAAGGCGTTGTAAAAAGTCAACTAGATGTTTAAAAGAAAATGTCATCATTTATGATTAGACCGAATTTAAAATAGTTGTCTAATATCCAAAGTAAAAGTTTCAAAATCTTTGAATGTTGACCCAAAGTTAGAAAGTTGAGAGTTTAAATGAGAAAGGTTTTGGGAATGTGTAACTGGTGAGGGGCAGAGGTACTAATGAAGCAGTCTCCCCTACTTTAGAAAGGTTTCCTACTGAACTTTATTAAGGACATGCTCAGGATTTCAACTAACAGAGAGTGTAAGAAAGAGTATAAAAAGTTTAAAATTTTCTGTAGGGGTGGTCAACAAGGAAGGCTCCAACAAAACAAATTGAAGCTTATGTAAAATGTTCTTATCGAAAATGCTATCTATTAGTCAACGATCTAATGATGAGGTAATTATAAAGTAATGGGTAGGTTCTTGGTCAGACTCCTAGTCCGTTCCCGCAGTATCGTTTATGCTTATATATATAGTGTACCGCAGCTGACCCACCACACTCCCAATACTTTGGACTCGTACTGATTGTCTACCAATAGCCTAAATAGAATCACACACCACCCTTATGTACCTGTAAACCCATGATTGCGTTCCGGACCGTAATCATCGATTTACCTTACACTAGGGTGTTATGCTTTTCCATAACCCTAACAAGAAATAAATGCATGCAACCAATATGTGTTAACTAATAGATACTGCTCAAGTATAAAATGCGGTTTAAGGTCCTTCCCCTTTCGGGTTCACCCGAATAACCGTAATAAAGTGTAAGTATCACGCACGGTTAGCGGTCCTTCCCCTTTCGGGTTCACTCGCACAAATAACCGGTTCAATTTATGAAAAAGTCTAACAGGGTCTTGCTCACATAGAAAAGTTTGCGTACAAAATACACGTTCATATAAGTAAACTAGTGGGAATGCCCGCGCGTTGCCGCGGCTACTTATATTTTTTAGTGCATGCTCGCATAATTTATTTTTAATTTTAATTTGCTAAGACAAAAAAAAAATTATTATTTGCTAAGACAACTAATATATTAATTCACAATGAGTAATTGAGTATAAACCAAAGAATTGACATAAAAAAACAATACATAAATCTGCTCAAGATTCGATTTCGAAAAGAAAGATTCTTACCGATAAGGGAATTATCTAGTAATTTGTTAGTTGATAGGAGTTCTTCATAAGTTCTTGACCTGGTGCATTAATAGGCCAAGAGTTGGATTCAGTTGTTCAAAAATGAACTAAACCATATCAGTAGATAATAAAATTCATGTTTGACTTATAAGGTCAAACAAACCACATTCTACAACTACAAGGATTATTTAGACCGTAAAAAATTATGTATAAATATTTGCAACAGTTTAAAGAGTTATTTAAATTTGTAGATGTGGGGCCCAAAAACGGTCGCTTCTCAACAGATCTTGTACTTCAGTTATCGACTTCCATTATTTTCACTGTGACAAACATATTTGTAGCTCAGTAAATTCTCAAAAATAGTAATTAATAAATTGCTAACTAAGAATGTGAATAGAATTTGATATTCACCTGTTCACTAAGAAGTTAAGAGCTGTACCATAACTTTAAAGGGATTGGTTAATCAAATTTTCCCAAAATGATACAATGAGGGACATCTAAAAGTATACAAACTTAACATACAATGCATCTCCTTTTTCTTCATGGTTAAACTCAGAAAATGGCATTATACTTACGAATCTCTATATAAACATCAAACAGTAGATGTTGAGTAAAGACATAACCATAAAAAACAACAAAAAAAATAGTATGATAATTTAAATAACCTGTGAGGTAAAATTGGGTATCTGTCAAATTAAAGTGGCCGACCTTGTGGCAATGTATAACACCCTGAAAATATCAAATCAAGAAATTCCATAACCCCAAAACGATATTGAATATTCAGATTACCAGTTGCTATTATAGACGACAAATCAAAAATGGTTTTGGGTTTTACATGGTTTCGTACATCAAAACGCTTTGAGCTTTTGCCTTCGTGCTGTAACTATAAGATGCATACTAAGATTAATTACCTTGTCCAAAAAAATATGATGCTTGTAAGATGCTTGTAACAATAATAAGGATATAGAAAGAAACATTATTAATTAAGGTTAACTACCATGTAAGATGTTCAACTTAGCAGGTAAGAATAGGCTAATGTATGGTCATCATATTCAAATTGCAACTCTCAAGACTAAAATAGACTTGGCCACTTGGCTGGGGTTTTTTCATTTCTAAAAACTCCCATTGCAAATAACAAGAGACTGTAGCCTAAATGTGCAACATTATGGAATCACAAAAAAAAGCCTAAACCTACATATTATTGGGTTCCAGCAGCCAACTAACCTTGGTCGGGTGGTGGGTTTATTTTCGGCACTGGTTGTCAGTGTTCGGAAGCACCACCCCCATCCTAGGTTTGTGTGAGGTCCCCAGATTAGAATGCTAGGCCTTTAGTGTCGTCTTAAGGATACCCTAGGTCGCCAGAAACAGAAAAAAAAGGTTTAATGGGTGGAAATTAAACAAGCATAACCAAAACTCACCTGATATCGTATTTATGGTCGTCAACATTTACCTTATTGGAACCATAGTTGCAGGGGCGGATTTACATAGTGAGCTGCGTGTTGACAGGAACACACTGAATTTCGATTGGAGATTATTATATATATATATATATATAGGTTTAGGATCCTGTACAAAGTACATTTTTCGTGAGAAGTGTGAGAAGGACTAAGAATTGACATGTAGACATCATGTTTTGGATTTAGGAATGATGTTTTAGGTTGTTTTAACTTGAAAAACGCCAAACAAACAATCTAAAACACAATACAATGTATTATAGTCATTAAATTTAAAAAAACAGCTAAAACACACTACTTAACGCTTAAAACACACTGCTAATGTTCTTAGCATGGTGTTTTAAGTTTTAAGCCTAAAATACATTGTTTTCGGTTTTTAATTGTTATGTTTGGTGTTTTTATAGGCAAAACAATCCAAAACATCACAACTAAGTTCAAAAAATGATGCCTAAGTATCAATTTTTAATACTTCTCACACTTCTCACAAAAAAAACACTTTGTACACGATCTTGACCCTATATATATATATATATATATATAGAGAGAGAGAGAGAGAGAGAATGTTGAGTGAACCCATAAATAAATTTGAAGTGAACTCAAATAGCAAACTAAGGGAGTATTTTGGTGGTCAAGGCCTTCAAATCTTCTAGCAAGATGCGATTTCGAATCTTTTCCAACCGTTTTTTAAATAAACATAAGATTTTGAAGTTTGTGAAAATACATCATGCATAACGTTTATTTAATATTTATCACCTGCTCATTTCAAGCTGCTTTGTAGCATTTTACTTTTAAACTTAGTTTGGAATACATAAATGTGTAGTTTGTTTCTAGTATGGAACTGGAAGTCAGAAAAAGAAGTTAGCTGGTCAACATATTGGCCATGTTTTCTTAATGGATTTTAACCCCATTGCACTATGTGGAACCCTTACACACCATTTTTAAGTTCCATTTGAGCAATTCAAATTGTACATGCACAGTAGAATCAAAATATCTTGTTTCAAAAACAATTAAAAAGAAGAGTTATACACTTCTAGTCTACTTGTTATGGTAGGTCTTTAACCTCTGTTAGCTCTTTGGCTGCTGCCATACTAATTTGCAATAAAAATCAATCTGCAGCCATCAGCAAAATCTCTAGCAGTTCTCCCACTTATATGAACATGTACCTAACAATTAAACCTACTAAGCAAATGAAAACGCCAAGGATAGCAGTTTAAGGAAAAAACAAATAAATCAACTTACTTCTGCAGAATGAGGAAGTTGGTAATGGACAACAGTCCTAACATGAGGAATGTCAAAACCTCTAGCTACATGTCGGTGTCGAAACTCTAGTCCTTTTTCCTTATGCGCCGCTGCAAACGCTTCGTAAACTTTCAAATCAGTGGCCAACTTTTGGTTCCTTGCACTGGTTCTAGTTGATTGGTGGATTTTACTTGTTGGCACTCGCCTGTTCCGCTACCTCTGTTGTGGATGAAGGAATCAGAAAAGATAGTGTTTCTCTCTCCTAACTAACAAGCCAGTCATTTGTTAGTTAGACCACTGATTAAAAAGTATAGATTACCTACATATAGCAATTAAGATAAAAATACTGAGTTATTTAAACCTAATTGAGGACATTCATCGTTGTGACCAAGCAATATCTAGACACAGTAAAAGAACATCAAAGTTATTATCTTGGTCAATTGTAAGAACATTCAAAACAAAGAGAATAAATGATTAACTAACAACAACAAAAACAACAACCGTTGGTCCCCCACATTCAGATTCAACAAAACCTAAAAACTATCAAACTAAACAAATGAAAACAATAAATCGCAAAGGGAGAACATGTCAATAGTACATACTCGCCGTCGCATAATCGCCAACAACTTTAATTTTCTGGAACCTAAAACAGAAGCAAGAAATCAGATTGGATTGATAACATACACGCACAGTTAAACAAAACCATAAAATCAATCGAACCAAATAAGCAAAAAGACAATCAAAATCGTGTACTCTACAAGAATCATTTACGTTGTTTACCTGGTTTATATAGGGAAAAATGGAAGGGATTCAGATGAAGTTGAAGCAACGATGGTTAATTCTGGCATTCAAGATAGTTGGTCCTTGCCATTCAATTGCTAGATGAAGAACCTAGAACAGTTTCATTCTTAGTCTTTCTAGAATGAGTTGCATCATTGATTATACAATTGCCATTAAAAGTTGTACACCATGGGCATAATAGGAAGAAAATGGGTAAAATTAGTGATTTATGCTTGTGACCCTTGGTATGTCATCTTAAACTTAAGGTAAAATGACAACTCTACCCATCTCTCCTCCTTAATAAGGTAATATAGATAAGTATAGCATAAAATTTCGATTTGAATATAAATCGAGTAAATCGCACAATTGTGCAAAATGAGAGTAAACGAGTTGAATAATGCTCAAAATCAGTGATATAAGAATAACTGCTAATAATTGGTGTGAGAATAACCACAAATAACGCGTAATAATAACAACCAATAAAGGAATAATGCGAGGATAATGCGCGAACATAATAAAATAATGTAAGAATAAAATAATGAAATTTACTGCAAATGAAAGTACACAGAACAGACATATAGTCTACTGGCATGAGGGTTTAAATTTAATAGTTTTGCATATATGCACTATACGATAAAAGACATTTAGCAACATTCCGATGAGGATATGTCCATTGTTTTGTTAAACCAAAAGTTTTGCGACTGAGAGTGTACAAGTGTAAAAAGGATAAATTTTTCGTTTATAAAAACGTGGTTTACTCAAACTTCGTGATGTGGTTGAAAGAATAGTAGTAAAATATGAGAATAAACTTTTTAGAAATCGAAGAATGTTTTAGATTCAAAACAGGTACACAAGAAAAGACTTCGTAGGTACACATATTCATATGTTACGAGGAGTCGAGAAAAGTGTTATAAAGTGTATTATCAGTCGCAAGTTTCTTTTCCCCAAAAACATATATTCAACCGTTATATGAAAACAAGAAGGTCTATATTTGGCTTGTAAATATGCAACACAAGTTTATTAAATGCAAGAGGAAACCATATAAATCAAATGTGTTTCAAAAGGCTAATACTTAACTAGCATAAATGTTAAAAGTCAATGTATATGACATGAATAGACTCCAAATGTAAAAAGTTTGAAGTTTCGAAATAACATGATTGTGAAAAGATTGCAACATACATCTCTAAAAATATACCATTTTAAGTTTTAAAAGAATGATCGTGTCACAGTAACTGATATAGTGGGGTTGAAGAGTAACGTGTAAGTTCCAAGTCTTAAGTGTCAGCTGGTAACCTAGCTTCAAAAACCCAATTCAACGTTGAAGATCCACTACGCACAATTTCTCGTGCTACGTTGACTGAGTGAATCAGCTCGGTATTTGAAAATTTTGGTATAAATTTCTGGGTTGTTTAAAGACAATGGAGAATCTGATTTGGTTTGGGTTGATTCTCCTTGAATGATGGGAAGGTATGGGTAGGACAGGTAAAAGATTGCATATGATCCCGTACGCCTTGACGAATTTTTGAGAAGTAAAACTTTACTGTATTAAAACATTCCTTCTGTTTACAAGTTAAAATCCCATTAAAGTTGAAAAATCTTCAATATTAATTAAATGTTTGGGAAAAATACGGGTATTACCCGTTTTGGTTAAACTTGAAACCTTGAATTATCACAATATTGTGAAATTTATACGTTGGAAAATAGTTTGCTTGTAAAAGTTGTTAAGGCATCTCCTTGGGCTCATAGCACGCTAAATGATTCAAGACACAAGGTGTGTATAAGATGTGCTAATCTGATGAATAAGTTTCTCCAAAGCTGGGTACTTGGGTTTTGTGTTTTTATGAGATGGCATCATAGGGTCAGTTTCTAAGGCGATCGCTTTAGAGAGTAGTGTACTGGTGTGTGTTGGATAGATAAGCATTTATGATATTGTGTAGATTGTAGAGACACCAGGGAATATTTTAGAGATATACTGTGACATCGATCGAGTAAATTTGTAAACATGATGATAATAACAAGACGATTTATAAGTTTGAAACCACATTCGTGTTTAACTGTGCTACGTTCAAGAATCAAAAAATGTGATCAAAGTTAAACAATAAGCTTAAAAATTTGAGTCATAGGAAAATGTTTTTGAACAAGAGAAATGATGCTTTATAAAAATCACGAAACATGAATGAAATAGTGTAAGTTTTAATGCGATAAAATGGCGCATAGGAGTTTTAGTAGTAATGATGTAAAGCGAATGATCAACAACAAAAGATAAAACTTAAAATCCAAATGTTAAACAAAACTTAAGAATCAATAACGGAAAACTGAAAAATGCACTAATAGCGAAAGCTACTAATAGAGAAACTCAAAAGACATAATAACTTCCTTATAGAAAGTTATGATGAGAGCTTCAAACAACAAATGAAAATACCAATAATGAAATGTGATACTAGAAATATTTTAAATGAAACTGGTGACTAGCCAAAGAAATTGAAATATTATTGGTGACTTATGGGGAGTGTACTTAAACCTATGAGTAAATGGTCGTCCTTCCCGATTGCACGTACCCCGTCACTGGTAAATTTCAAAACTTTTAGCGAGACTTTAAAACAAGATGTAGAAATAACTCCTTAAGGTGTGGATTTCACTCCTAGCTCAAAGTGTTATGTCAAAAGCAAAAAATAGGAAAGAGTGGAACTAGTCACTAAGATAAGGATATCACTCCCAGCTCAGTGTTTAAGTTTCTTTTGAAGGAATAATCCTTTGAGGTGTGGGTATCAGTCCTATCTCAAAGATATTTATCCCAAAGATGTAGAATATATAGAAGAGTGAAACTAATCACCAAGGTATGGATGTCACTCCTTACTTGGTGATATCGTTTCGTTTGTGAAATACGAGTGTCTTCTTCTCCAAGCAAAATACCGAAGGAATAACGAGAAAGAATCATAGCAGAAATATCTAGAAAGAAAAGTATAAGAAATAAGAGAAAATATACACGAGAGGACTCGTGAAAGTTAGCTTTGTTATAGACTAGGCTAAAAGGCATTCTAATAACCTAATTCCCTATAACCATGGCTCTGATACCAATCTGTAACACCCCAACCGTTGGCGGAAACATCGAGGTGTCACGTAGTGACGATTGTTCAATAGCTCATGGACTAAAAATGTAAATTTGAATACATTGAATATATAGTTTATTACATTGAAAAGAAATTCAAGTTACAAAGATTCTAAAACGACAAGTCTAACTAAAGTACAATAAAGTCGAAACTTAAATATAAATCGAAAAGCTTTAAGGAAACGTCTCAAAATAACCTGAAACATGTACAAAATAATTTGGTCAACACATATAATGTATTGGTGAGCATACCCATTTTAGTTTCAAGAATCGCTTGTAATATTTGTGCCATGATGTTTGCTAATATGTAATTAGTAGAATAAAAGCATCAAAATCAACCCTAAAAGTTTCAGGTATCAAGTATCACCCCAAAAGTATCAAGTTTCACATAACAATGACCAAGGCTCAAATGAAACCATAATCACACAAGGGATGTAAATCGTAGTACTACTCATTGTTATGCTCGGCCCATTGGTTAATGATTTTGATTATGTTTCAATTCACACAAATCACATAAGCATCACATAAGGCACATTACGTTTCAAAGTCTACATAGTTTAATAATAATGGTACATGAATCACCCCAAAATAATAAAACATGAAAAAGGGGAAAGATATACGGTGACAATCGTCACCCTTATCTTCGAACAAGTTGTCAATTTTAGTCCCTCGATTATTCAACTATTTCTATTTTAGTACATGTAACTTTGTCGTTTCGAAAGTAATGGAATGGTCGAAATTATATTTATCATTCACATTTTTATATGGATCGTATCTACGTTTTAAGCTGTATACGATAATTGACTTATACAAAATTTATTATAAAACTTGTAATGGTTAATAATAATACTAGTAAATTAACAATCTTAAAGTTTAATTTAAGGTTAGAAAGTTATAAGTTGGAGGGGTATAAAGGAGAATTATTAAGTTTTTATCATGTACAAACTAGAGGGGTCTTTTCTGCTAAGTTTAGAAAGTTAAAAAAAATCTGATATGTTTTCCTTTTCGGTTTTTCCGGCGGGTATAATTCCGGCCACCGGAATTCATCTCCGACGGACATAAATGTCAAGATTTAAACACTTTTAATCCGTTTTATTAAATGCCATACGTTTCTTCGCTTTTTACCTTCAAATTTCCATCATTAAAGCGAGTTTTAACGCGTTAATTATGAGTTTAATTCGAGCATTCATAGTAAAACGATCGGGTTTTAAAGAAGCTTCCATTACGTTGGTTTTCATCACTATGATATAAACTGAACACCCTATCCCATTTCTGCACTCTAATCGCTTTAAAACCACAAGAAAAATACACCAAAACTCGACCCAAATACCTGCAAACGAATGATGATATGTTCGGCTTTTTCTTCTCCATTTCCGGGCTTAAATCATCATTGTAAATCTTGATTCATTATGCCGTTTTGTTTCTTATCAATTTCCGATCAAAAGCCCCTTATTACAGATCTGTAATCGTATCTTGTTCGGGTTATTGATTTGGGATTAGGGTTAGGGTTTGGTCATGATATGGGGAAGAAGAAGATGAACTTCACTAATAATTTAAATAAAATTTGGTTTCAACTAAATCAACAAATAAGTGGTTGGTGTAGTGGTTTGACTGTTACTTTGTTGCAGCAAGGTCTCGGGTTCAACCCTTGTTAGCAGCGGACTGATTCTTTTTTTTTTATTCTTCTTGTTTTATTTTGCTTTGTTTATATATATATATATATATAAATATATATTTATGCATTAACCTTATAATATTTATAGAAAATTCATTGTTGCTCTAATAATTATGAAAATTTAGGTGTAACATCTTGACACCCTAAAGAAAATTATCACATTTTTATTTTTGGAAAATACATTGTTTTCATATTTTTCTTGATTTAAATTGTTTTAATCATAATTAATTGATTAAAAATTTGTTTTTAATAATTTTAAATCTCAAATTTTCTGAGAAATTATTTCTAAGTAAGATAAACTGAAATAAAATTTATTTTCTCATAAAATAGTTATTTTTACTGTTTTTACCATTTTTAATCATTAAAACACTATTTAATTTCACTAAATCTGTTTTAAATGCAAATAAAGTGAGAAAAATTATGGAAACATTATTTTCACTATTTCACATCAGAAAATAATCATTTTTTTCATAAAAATATTATTTTTGGACCATATTTTGTATTTCTAGCTTACTTATATTTAATTGGTCATAATAAATTATTTAATTAAATATAAAAATTATAAAATCTGTTTTATGAATATTTTTATGTAAAACAGAAATACTTCAAAGTGTGGAAAACATAAGTATTTATATTTTCTTAGTCACATATTGGATCTTAAATCAGGTTATATATTTTATTCAAAATTATTATTAATTTCGGTTTATCATAAAACATCATCGTCCCTACATAAGCCTAGCAAACCCTAATGCCTTAGAACCCTAGATACCTTAGACTTTTAAGACATTTCATTTATTAGTATTCTTATACATTATAGGTAGAATTCTTCGGAATTCCCATTTCTTAACTCACGTCAGCTTAAGTTGGATTTTGATCGCTTTCGCAAACTGTGACTATATCTTTCCCCTTTTTCATGTTTTACTCTTTTGGGGCTATACATGTACACTATTATCAACTATTATTTTATCATTACTGGCAATTCTCATGTGTGTTTGCTTTATGTTATTTTGTGTGTCTATGACTGTCAAAACCATTAACCTTTGAGGGCCTGGCATTTCAATGAATAGTACTATGGTATATACCCCTTGTGACTCTGTTGAGAGACCTTGGTCATTGTTGTGTGAATCATTATCATGTGTTGGTTAATCATTGAATCATTTATCATTAGGGTTGGTTTTGACTGATACTACTTAATACATAGTTGCAAACGGTATACAACACATGAATTGCTAAACACTTTTTCTACTATATGTATTCAAACAGGGTATGCTCACCAATACATTTTTGTGTTGACCAAATTATTTTCGTACATGTTTCAGGTTGTTTTGAGACGCTTCCTTTAAGCTTTTGGATTTATATTTAAGTTTTGACTTTATTGTACTTTAGTTAGACTTGTCGCTTTAGAATCTTTGTAACTTGAATTTCTTGTCAATGTAATAAACTATTTATTCAATGTATCAATATTTACACTTTTAGTCCATGAGCTTTTGAACAATCGTCAGTACGTGGCACCTCGATGATTCCGCCATCGGTCGGGGTGTTACAGATTGGTATCAGAGCCGTGGTTATAGGGAATTAGGTTATTAGTATGCCTTTTAGCCTAGTCTATAACTAAGCTGTCTTATATGTGTATCTTTCTCTTTATCTTTATACTTTCTTTCAAGATTTTCGCTATGATCCTTTTTCGTTATTCTTTCGGTATTTTGCTTGGAAAAGAAGACACTCGTATTTCACAAACGAGACGATATCACCAAGTTAGGAGTGACATCCATACCTTGGTGGTTAGTTTCACTCTTTATATTTTACATTTTTTTTGGATAAATATCTTTGAGATAGGAGTGTTACCCACACCTCAAAGGATTGTTCCATCAAAAGAAACTTAACCACTGAGCTGGGAGTGATATCCTTATCTTAGTGACTAGTTTCACTCTTTCCTATTTTTTGCTTTTGACATAACACTTTGAGCTGGGAGTGAAATCCATACCTCAAGGAGTTATTTCTACATCTCGTTTTAAAGTCTCGCTAAAAGTTTTGAAATTTACCAGTGACGGGGTACGTGCAATCAGGAAGGATGACCATTACTCATAGGTTTAAGTACACTCCCCATAAGTCACTAATAATATTTCAATTTTTTTGGCTAGTCACCAGTTTCATTGGAAATATTTCTAGTACCACATTTCATTATTGGTCTTTTCATTTATTGTTTGAAACTCTCATCATAACTTTCTATAAGAAAGTTATTATGTCTTTTGAGTTTCCCTACTAATAGCTATCGCTATTAGTTCATTTTTTTTAGTTTCCCTTTATTGATTCTTAAGTTTTGTTTAACATTTGGATTTTAAGTTTTATCTCTTGTTGTTGATCATTCGCTTTACATCATCATTGCTAAAACTTCTATGCATTATTTTATCGCATTTAAAACTTACACTATTTCATTTATGTTTCGCGAATTTCCTAAAGCATCCTTACTCTTGTTCAAAAACATTTTCCTATGACTCAAATTTTTAAGCTTATTGTTTAACTTTGATCACATCTTGATTCTCGAACGTTGCACAATTAAACACGAAGTGGTTTCAAACCTATTAATCAACTTGTTATTATCATCATGTTTACAAACTTACTCGATCGATGTCACAGTATACCTCTAAACTAATCTCTTGTGCCTCTACAATGTGCACAACATCTTAAATGCCTACTTACCCAACAATACACTACTCTCTAAAGCGATCACCTTAGCAATGACCCTATGTTGCCATCTCATAAAAACACAAAACCCAATTACCAAGCTTTGGAGAAACTTATTCATCAGTTTAGCACATCTTATACACACCTTGAGTCTTGAAACATTTAGCGTGCTATGAGCCCAAAGAGATGCCTTAACAACTTTTACAAGCAAACTATTTTCCAACGTATAAATTTCACAACATTGTGATAATTCAAGGTTTCAAGTTTAATCAAAATGGGTAATACTCGGATTTTTCCAAACATGTAATCAATATGAAAGATTTTTCAACTTTAATGGGATTTTAACTTGTAAACAGAAGGAATGTTTTAATATAGTAAAGTTTTACTTCTCAAAAAATTTGTCAAGGCATACGGGATCATATGCAATCTTTTACCCGTCCTACACATACCCTTCAACCATTATCAAGGAAAATCAACCCAAACCAAATCAGATTCTTCATTATCTTCAAATAACCCATAAACTTATACCAAAATTATCAAATACCGAGCTGATTCACTCAATCAACGTAGCACGAGAAATTGTGCGTAGTGGACTTTCAACGTTGAATTGGGTTTTTGAAGCTAGGTTACCAGCTGACACTTGAGATTTGGAACTTACATGTTACTCACAAACCTTACTATATCAGTTGCAGTGACACGGTCATTCTTTTAAAACTTAAAGTGGTATATTTTCATAAAGGTTATGTTACAATCTCTTCACATTAGTATTATTTCAAAACTTCGAACATTTTACATTTGGAGTCTGTTCGTGTCATTGACTTTTATTATTCATGCTATTTAAATATTGATCTTTAAAAAAAACAAACGTTTTATTTACACATACCTCCTGAACTTGTTCTCTTGCATTTAATGACTTGCTTTGCATAACACGAGTCATGTGTAAACCATTTTGTTTCATATGACAAATCCATGCATATTTTTGAAAAAAAGAACTTACGACACATAGTATGCTTTACAAAGATTTTCAACCCGAGTTCTTGTAAACACAAGAAGGTGTGTATCTGCGAATGTCTTTTTATGCAAACTTGTTTTCTGAAATATTCATTGATTTCTAGATATCCTTGTACTGTATACTATAATTCTTTTAATCGCAAAACTTTTGGTTTAACAAAATACTGGAAATATCCTCCTCGGGATATAGCTAAATGTCTTATAATACAAAACTATTAAATTTAAATCCTCATACCAGTAGACTTTACGTCTATTCTGCACACTCTCAATTGCATTGGATTTTATTATTTTATTCTTACACCATTTTATTTATAGTGATGTTCGCACATTATCTTATTCTCGCATTATTCTTTTATTCGTGGTTATTCTTGCGTGTTATTTGTGGTTACTCTCACACTATTTATTAACAGTTATTCTTATATCACTGATTTTGAGCATTATTCAACTCATTTACTCTCATTTTGCGCAATTGTGAGATTTACTCGATTTATATTCAAATCGAAATTTTATGCTATACTTATTTACTTATATGAACGTGTATTTTGTATGCATACTTTCCTATGTGAGCAAGACCATGTTAGATTTTTTTCATAAATTGAACTGGTTATTTGTGTGAGTGAACCCGAAAGGGGAAGAACCTCTAACCGTGCGTGATACTTACACTTTATTACGGTTATTCGAGTGAACCCGAAAGGGGAAGGACCTTAAACCGCATCTTGTACTTGAGCAGTATCTATTAGTATAATACTTTGGTTGCACGCATTTGTTTATAGTATTACTTAGGATAGGGTTATGGGAAAAGCATAACACCCTGGTGTAAGGTAAATCGATGATTACGGTCCGGAACGCAATCATGGGTTTACAGGTACATAAGGGTGGTGTGTAATCCTATTTAGGTTGTTGGTAGACAATCAGTACGAGTCCAAAGTGTCGAGAGTGTGGTGGGTCAGCTGCGGTACACCCTATATATAAGCATAAACGATACTGCGGGAGCGGACTAGGAGTCTAACCAAGAACCTACCCATTACTTTATAATTACTTCATCATTAGATCATTAACTAATAGCTAGCATTTTCGATAAGAACGTTCTTACACGAGTTTCAATTCGCTTCCTAGAGTCTTTCTCTTGACCACCACCCAGAAAACTAAAACCTTATATACTCTTACACTCGGATATTTGGATTCTTGTTGCATACTCTAACAACGTACAGTCTGAAACTTTTCTAAAGTAAGGGAGACTACCTTCGTTAGTACCTCTACCCCTCACCCGTTACACATTCCCAAAACTTTTTCTTATTTAAACTCTCAACTTCCTAATCTCGAGTCAACTGTCAAACATTTTGAAACTTTTATCTTGGATATTAGATAACTATTTTAAATATTGCCAAAACATGACTCATAAAAATTTTAAAAGCCAACTTGAGTTTTACAACGTCTTTTGTACCATAGTAACCTCCACTTGAAAGAATTTCGAGACGAAATTTTCTAAAGTAGGGGAGACTGTGACAATCGTCACCCTTATCTTCGAACAAGTTGTCAATTTTAGTCCCTCGATTATTCAACTATTTCTATTTTAGTACATGTAACTTTGTCGTTTCGAAAGTAATGGAATGGTCGAAATTATATTTATCATTCACATTTTTATATGGATCATATCTACGTTTTAAGCCGTATGCGATAATTGACTTACACAAAATTTATTATAAAACTTGTAATGGTTAATAATAATACTAGTAAATTAACAATCTTAAAGTTTAATTTAAGGTTAGAAAGTTATAAGTTGGAGGGTTATAAAGGAGAATTATTAAGTTTTTATCATGTACAAACTAGAGGGGTCTTTTCTGCCAAGTTTAGAAAGTTAAAAAAAATCCGATATGTTTTCCTTTTCGGTTTTTCCGGCGGGTATAATTTCGGCCACCGGAATTCATCTCCGGCGGACATAAATGTCAAGATTTAAACACTTTTAATCCGTTTTATTAAATGCCATACGTTTCTTCGCTTTTTACCTTCAAATTTCCATCATTAAAGCGAGTTTTAACGCGTTAATTATGAGTTTAATTCGAGCATTCATAGTAAAACGATCGGGTTTTAAAGAAGCTTCCATTACGTTGGTTTTCATCACTATGATATAAACTGAACACCCTATCCCATTTCTGCACTCTAATCGCTTTAAAACCACAAGAAAAATACACCAAAACTCGACCCAAATACCTGCAAACGAATGATGATATGTTCGGCTTTTTCTTCTCCATTTTCGGGCTTAAATCATCATTGTAAGTCTTGATTCATTATGCCGTTTTGTTTCTTATCAATTTCGATCAAAAGCCCCTTATTACAGATCTGTAATCGTATCTTGTTTGGGTTATTGATTTGGGATTAGGGTTAGGGTTTGGTCATGATATGGGGAAGAAGAAGATGAACTTCACTAATAATTTAAATAAAATTTGGTTTCAACTAAATCAACAAATAAGTGGTTGGTGTAGTGGTTTGACTGTTACTTTGTTGCAGCAAGGTCTCGTGTTCGACCCTTGTTAGCAGCGGACTGATTCTTTTTTTTTATTCTTCTTGTTTTATTTTGCTTTATTTATATATATATGTGTATATATATATATATATATATATATATATATTTATGCATTAACCTTATAATATTTATAGAAAATTCATTTTTGCTCCAAAAATTATGAAAATTTAGGTGTAACATCTTGACACCCTAAAGAAAATTATCACATTTTTATTTTTGGAAAATACATTGTTTTCATATTTTTCTTAATTTAAATTGTTTTAATCATAATTAATTGATTAAAAATTTGTTTTTAATAATTTTAAATCTCAAATTTTCTGAGAAATTATTTCTAAGTAAGATAAACTGAAATAAAATTTATTTTCTCATAAAATAGTTATTTTTACTTTTTTTACAATTTTTAATCATTAAAACACTATTTAATTTCACTAAATCTGTTTTAAATGCAAATAAAGTGAGAAAAATTATGGAAACATTATTTTCACTATTTCACATCAGAAAATAATCATTTTTTTCATAAAAATATTATTTTTGGACCATATTTTGTATTTCTAGCTTACTTATATTTAATTGGTCATAATAAATTATTTAATTAAATATAAAAATTATAAAATCTGTTTTATGAATATTTTTATGTAAAACAGAAATACTTCTAAGTGTGGAAAACATAAGTATTTATATTTTCTTAGTCACATATTGGATCTTAAATCAGGTTATATATTTTATTCAAAATTATTATTTATTTCGGTTTATCATAAAACATCATCGTCCCTACATAAGCCTAGCAAACCCTAATGCCTTAGAACCCTAGATACCTTAGACTTTTAAGACATTTCATTTATTAGTATTCTTATACATTATAGGTAGAATTCTTCGGAATTCCCATTTCTTAACTCACGTCAGCTTAAGTTGGATTTTGATCACTTTCGCAAACTGTGAATATATCTTTCCCCTTTTTCATGTTTTACTCTTTTGGGGCTATACATGTACACTATTATCAAATATTATTTTATCATTAATGGCAATTCTCATGTGTGTTTGCTTTATGTTATTTTGTGTGTCTATGACTGTCAAAACCATTAACCTTTGAGGGCCTGGCATTTCAATGAATAGTACTATGGTATATACCCCTTGTGACTCTGTTGAGAGACCTTGGTCATTGTTGTGTGAATCATTATCATCTGTTGGTTAATCATTGAATCATTTATCATTAGGGTTGGTTTTGACTGATACTACTTAATACATAGTTGCGAACGGTATACAACACATGAATTGCTAAACACTTTTTCTACTATATGTATTCAAACAGGGTATGCTCACCAATACATTTTTGTATTGACCAAATTATTTTCGTACATGTTTCAGGTTGTTTTGAGACGCTTCCTTTAAGCTTTTGGATTTATATTTAAGTTTTGACTTTATTGTACTTTAGTTAGACTTGTCGCTTTAGAATCTTTGTAACTTGAATTTCTTGTCAATGTAATAAACTATTTATTCAATGTATCAATATTTACACTTTTAGTCCATGAGGTTTTAAACAATCGTCACTACGTGGCACCTCGATGATTCCGCCATCGGTCGGGGTGTTACATATACTCACAGTTTGCGAAAGCGTATCAAATCCAAATAAAACTCGTCACAAGATAACTTGGGAATTCCTAAGAATTCAACCTATAATGTGTAAGAATACTAATAAGGAAATATCTAAGAGTCTAAAGTATCTAGGGTTCTAAGGCATTAGGGTTGCTAGACTTACGTAAGGAAGATGAAGTTTTATTATCTCTTGAATTTAATAAAATTGTTAAATAAAGTATATCATGATTAATATTTAATACGTGACGAAGAAATTATAATACTAAGTTTCCACATATAGGAATATTTTCTCTTTTATAGAAAAATATCCATAAACCATATGTTAATAATTTACATTTAACTAAATAATTAATAATATCTAATTAAATGTAAATAACTAAAAATACAAGATATGATCCAAAAACGATATTTTTATGAAAAATAATTATTTCCTGATGTATAACAGTGAAAATGATTTTTCCATAATTTTTCTCAATTTATTTGTATTTAAAACAGATTTAATGAGATTAAATCATAAATCATGTTTAAACAATTAAAAATAGGAAAATTAATAAAAATAAATGTTTTCTGAACAAATAATTTTTATTTCAGTTCATCATTATGAGAAATAATTTCCCAAAAAGTTTGAGATTAAAATCATTAAAAATGAATTTTTAATCAATTAAATATGATTAAAACAAATTAAATCAATAAAAATATAAAAATAAGATATTTTCCAGAAAATAAAAGTATGATAATTTTCTATGATGTGTCAAGAACCTACACCTAAATTTTCATAATTTTTGGATCAAAAATGAATTTATTATGAATATTATAGGTTTTATGTATTTATAAATGTTTAACAAATAATAAAATGAAAAATGAAAAGAAAAAAAATCAAAAGGACGTGGGTTGCTGGAATCGAACCTGGATCCTTTCCCAACACAAAGATTCCTTAAACCACTAGACTACAAGCTCCTTTTGTTATCCAGAATCAAAATACAACGAATTTATCATTCTCACATGTTCTGTCATCTTCTTCCCTAAGTTAGAACCTAAGAACCCTAACCCTAAAGAATCAATCAACCCGATTACTCATGATATCGTTCAAGAATTAAGGGGCTAATGATCAGAACAATTAACTAAACAAAATGGCAACACAAAACATGACTTACAATCACGATTAAGGGGCGAGAAAAGAAGAACAAGAACCGAGCTTGGAGAGTCGATTACCATGGTTTCAGAAGCGTTTTGATTCAGATTTTTGTGGGTTTAGGAGGAGAGGAAGTGCAGAAATCGAATGGCACCAATAACTTATATAATTGTTCGACTAAAACGCATAATTAATTGAGTTCATAATTTCCAATCGTTAAGCTTTGAAGACCCGAATTAAAAGTCATTAATCTATGTTTAAAACTCAATTAAATCATGGAAAATTGTTAATAATTGAAGGAGAAACGTTTTTCAATCATTAAAACGAGTTAAAAGTCCATTAAAATGAAGTAATGACATCGCCGGAGTAAACTCCGGTGGCCGGAATTCTAGCCGGAAAAGAAACATGTTTAAATCTTTTGGTTTTTGGCAGAAATAGCCCCTATGGTATTGGATTTGCTATATTATGTATAAACTTATTATTTTCCTTAACCAAGCTTATCAACTTTCAACTTTTTTTAAAAAAAAATTCTAACTTTTATAAACTTTAAATGTGTAAACAAGGTTAATATAAAATTTTAATTAGAACAAAGTTTACAATTGCCAAGATGTATCACGTTTAAATATTATTTCTATGTTTGTGTTCGGTTAAAATGTAGGCATTTCCAAATAAAAAAAAATATAATGATCGAATGAAATCCAACTTTTATTAAAATTGCAAAACAATAGAAAATATGAGGACTATAAATGACAACTTGATGAAAAATGAGGGTGACGGTTGTCACATTTAGGATTATGTTCCACCTATGTCAAGGATTTCATTCATCTTGAGAGGATATGGGTTGGGTTAATTAAGTCATAAATGAATGAACCAACTTTATATTTACTTGATCAATAAATAATAAAGTGTCACAATTAAGATAAATAAAACAAGAATTCTATATCTAGGTCTCGTTAGTACAAAACCGTTAACCAATGGGGATACACGTCGCATGAGTTGACTGTAAGAGAGATCCTTCGGTCTTCATGATCGTTAACCTACTTAGGGGATACGATGTTTCCAGGACTGACTCTAAGGAGAGATTCTTCGGAACGGAACGCGAGAGCTATGGGAGGTGTATGGTGTTCCAGGACGGAAGTCAAGCCTCCACTTCAAAAAGAAGATGAGTTAGAAGACTAGAGACTTGACCGCGGTTATGGAAGCACTTGCGAAAGCAGGGCTCAGTCGGTGAACCTTCATATGGGTTCACATCGGAAGGTTGAGCATACTACTCAGTAGTGGCCCCGATTCTCTATCAAGGAGTCAACACTTCAAGTTCACTCTCGTCCTCCTCGCAAATAATTAAATCTACTACTAATTTTTTAATAATAAACTTAACTACTTATATGGAGGGCCCCGAGATGTGCATGTTCACTATCTCTACTATTTATCTTTTTGTTTTACGAAACCCAAAACCCTTTTTAAAACTGTTTTTAAGAACCGCCCCGTTGTATTTTTCTTTTCAAACCCGATTAGTTAATTGATGGAAGGTTGAGTAGGGGAAAGTGTGTTCTCTGGAATACGATACTCGGTATTTACCCTAGAAACCTATACTATACACGTCAGGTTCTCTGCCTATGTGTTGGTTTTAGTTTCTAAGTAATTATCGTATACTTATAAATTTTAAACTTGTTAAAAGGTTTAGTAAAAATCAGTCTTTTTCCCAAAACCAAGGTTTTGAACTTAACACAACAAGTTTTTGGCACCGGGAAAAATGACATCTTTATAAATTACTAAAACCAAACGCATCAATCGTGGATCAAACACTATGCACACGTTGCTTGATGTTATTTGTTTAAGTATACTCGTAGTCATTATGTCAACAATCTCAAGCTAGTTTAGCGTAAAATACTATATCTTGAGTCATACGGACCGGTTGAGTAAAATGGCACATGTGGCCGTGGACACAAGGGCATCGCCACAACGGTAGAATGACTAAGATGGATATATGCATTACCAAGACGTTAGGGTGGGCGGTCATTCGTGAAGCATAAGTATAATCTTGGGAACCATGGATGGTTAAACTAAGTATGTGAGGCTTGTTAACGTATGATAAGTGCATAAACATTTAGGGCATATTCATTATTTTATGTCATATTGATACCACGAACTTGAGTTGAATGTGGAATGATTACGTAAACAATTAACGGGTAACTGTGACTCTGGAATTAGCCAAATGCATGATCCTAATATGAATGGCCCTTAATGGGTCAAAATAATCTTATTTATAAACAATTAAAGAATCATGTATTTCAAATCCGGATAAAAGGTTTTACCTTATGATTTGAGCATGTTTAAAACGATGTAAATTAGACCTAAGGTAGTGGTCTTCAATCTCTAATGAAATCTCAGATAAATCAAGGAGTTTGGGTTCATTTGACAGTTGAAATGGAGCGGATCATGTAACAACCCAACCTAGGAGGTGTCGGTTGGAATGTAGTTGATACCAAAATTGCACAACGGAAGCAACATGTACACTATATTTATTGTTTCATACATGTACTAGTTCGTAAATATATAATCATACATTTCCAAATAAATATTCTATAACTAATGCAGGAACGAGGCGCGACGGTCGTTGAAGCAGTTGATGAGGTGTACTCCACTAGTCGTTCCAATCTCTACCTTCTCTTAGCTCTAATACTCTAAACCGCAACGCTTATAACCCGATCTTCTACTTTTGACATTCGCAAACCAAATTTGAGTCTCTAATCATCATTACTTCCAATCCGCATCATATCAACATAATCGATACGCTTTATTAATTATCCAGACGCAGTACCTGAACACATGCTTAAAAAGATTTGGGTCAGTAATCATACTGGTGAGTTCGTGTAATTAGTCAAGTGGATCCAAAACAAGTTTGTCATTACAAAAGTAAGTTCACAAGTTTATGCAACTCAACACATGGTGATGTAAATTATAGATTCACCTGGCAAAATATATGTCACAACGGCCCTGTAGACCTCAGTGGTGGGTTTTCCAGGCTTCCGAATCCACTGTGCGTGGTGGTTTTCGCCAAGTAGTACTACCCACATATTAAGTGGCCCAAATTCCCTAGGTTAATGAGTGTCAGTATGGTATCCGGTAATTGTTATCTTGTCACATCAAACAGTTCATAGAAAGGAAACATGCATTCACCCTAAAACAGTAAAACACAAAATGGGGAATGGTACACGGAACTCACCTGGGAGCAATGCACATGGTTAGTTTATGATAAGTGGGATGCCTGTTATCTTGTACCGGTATCCTCCAGATCAAACCCTAAGTCGATAAATATTATTAGAGTTGGGTTTTCTTTGTAAAGGTCTCATGTGGGAACGAGCGCGAGCATATGGTTTCTTGGTTTTCCAAGGTCTACTAATGCCCTCTCTACCTAGTGAGTTTAGTCCAATCTGTTTAGCGTTTCGTCGTCTAAGTGGTCAAGTATTCTTTCTTTGTAAATAGTTATGTGTCGGACCTATCATAATATGTATTCTTGTATTCGAAGACCCTAGTACCAAGTCGACCTCTCAAGTCCCAAGTTCATGGTATTATTTGCTAAATATTATTTTAGTGGTGTTCTCATCTTTTAGTCTTGCCTAATACACTTTGGTCCTTACTATGTCCAATTCTCAAGTCTTAAACCAAAAAGGAACCTTAATCCCTGAAATATCTAGTACATTCTCGAGGTTATCAGAGGTGTGGTGGGTTAGCTGCGGTACACCCTATACACAGACACCAATGGTATATATGAAATGGGACTAGAAATTAAACCGAGGACAAACCTTAGTCTATCGATAATTTAAACCACTCGTTTCAAACTTGAACCTTAACCATTGTGATTGATTCCAACCATTATCTGATGATAAGCGTTGTGAGATTCCTACCATCCAATTAATCCAGAAGGATCCTGATAAATCGTAACTTTTGTGTTAGTACCCAGAACCAAGTAGAGAAAGATATACGCATAAACTCAGCAGAAATAGATAAGTATGCTCTAGCACATAACGTAAATACAACCACTATATAAGAGGTTGCGTAAGAACTCTAGAACATGGTATGAGGTTTAGTATGGAGCCAATATAAATTACAACTTGGTATATGAAAAGAATTATGTACAAACAAGCATGTAGACCCTAACATTGAAACTGAGTATGGAATATACTGGTTAGGTTCAACAGATAGCTTGAAAATATTTCTGAGGACAGAATTTCATTAACGGGGGAAGAATGTAACACCCCGGTTTGAGTCCTAGAAATTTTTGTGACTATATTGTGGTGATCAATAAATAAAACAATGAAAATGACAAACAATTAGTACGTTATTATGCGGTACAGTAACCGAACCACTATATATAAAAATATCTTTAGAATGTGTATTACGAAATTGGACCAATACGTGATACGAACCCGAACCCAACTCGCAATAGGTGATTACTCATCTCTTGAGGCATGTGTCACCTCCCACATGGTGACACATGCCCCCATTTTGTTTTAACACCTCACCACACATTTGTTATAAAAAAAACCCATCCCACCCAAGATAAGAACCCATCATCTCTATCCATTTAGGGCATGTGTAGTGGAGGGGGGTTATAGGGCGTTATGGTGATTAAAATATTAAAAAGTAATAGAAGGGGGGTTATGGGGCGTTATGGAAAAAGAGGGTGTAGTGGGAAGGGGCGTTATGGGGCTTTATAAATGGTTGGGTAATAATTGCTTTTTATTGTTTTATTATTATTATTATTATTATTCTCTCTTTCTCTCTCTCTCTCTCTACGTCTCTCTCTCATCTTCTTCTTCTTCTTCTTCAACAACAACAACCTTCTTCTTCAACAACAACAACAACAACATCAATAATAATAATAATAATAATAATAATAATAATAATATAAAGTTGCAGCATAACGCCCGTTATAATTAAAACGCCTCAAGTCCAAAACGCCCTATAGCGCCCGGGGGGGCGGTGTTCCCCGGCGCTATGGGGCTTGCCCTATAACCCCCCACTACACATGAACTTATATTCAGTCTTCAACCACACACACACATACAAACTTGTAGAGAAAGAAAGAGAGAAAGAGAAAGAGAAGAAGGCGGAGCTCCGGTGGACAGCGGCGGAGTAAGGTGGCTCACGACGGAGCTCCTGTATCCAATCAATGCAACCCCCACACCCCCCCTTCACCCAACGATTCTAGAAAGAGAGGAATGATCAGAAAGAGGGAGATGCGAGGGAGAGGGAGACACACAGGAGATAAATCACGGCAGATGAGAGGAGGAGGGATCAGAGAATAGGAGTTCCGGCCTGTGTCCTTGATCGGCCGACGCTATGGTGTTCGATGATGGGGTTCAGTGGTGGTGTTCAGTATTAGACCAGTGACAGGAGGTGAAGATGTTGATGATGGTTGTACAGAGGTTAGGGTTCTGGTGAGTGGTTAAAGGTCGACGGAGGACCAAGGTTCCGATGAGTTCGATGTTGATGATGGTGGTGTTGATTCTATTTGGGTTCGGGTGCAGGGATTTCGATGAGTTACGGCAGTGGTCTTCAATGGCCAAGGTGTTGTTAGTGTCGACTATAATAAGTGTGAGGTAACCCCTATAATCTTATATATCTTGGAAGGATTAGGATGTTAATGATGTTGGAGGTTATTATTATGGTTACAGTAGTATTCAACAAGGGATCAAGGAGATTGATGTTGGCTGGATATAATTATCTGGTGTAGAAAGTGAGTCAACCTAAGTCAACAGAAGTCAACCGGGTCAACTAGACAGTCAACAAGAACTAAAACCCTGACGTGAGGTACAATTGAACTTATTAACTCAAATACTATAACAATTATGTTAATATTATACAAATATGTGACTTGTGTGTGGGACTTGACGAGAGCATATGAACCGAAACCAATTAATATGGTAGAACAATATTAACTTGGGCGCCATAAAAGCTAGATATGTGAAAATGAGATATTAGAGGCTAAGACCCGGACTTGGTAGAAACGACTTGTTAATTTAACTATGAATCTATGTAAATATCAAGCGATTACTACCTCGACACTTTAGATATGGAAATCTAGGACATAGATTCGATTAGAATAACCTATGATATAATGTATAGGTATATATACAAGTTAGAACTAAACAATAGTGGTGATGTTTGGACTAAAGACTTGAGACTTTAGACGTGAGGAGCATCTAGTACATATCTAAACATAGTGAAATATATAATAACGAATGAATTATAAACAAAGGATAGTAAGACTTGAGAATTGGACATAGTAAGGACCAAAGTGTATTAGGCATGACTAAAAGATGAGAACACCACCAAAATAACTATTAGCAAATAATACCATGAACTTGGGACTTGAGAGGTCAACTTGGTACTAGGGGCTTCGAATACAAGAATACATATTATGATAGGTCCGACACATAACTAGTTACAAAGAAAGAATACTCAACCACTTAGACGACGGAACGCTAAACAGATAGGACTAAACTCACTAGGTCGAGAGGGCATTAGCAGACCTTGGACAACTAAGAAACCATATGCTCGCGCTCGTTCCAACATGAGACCTTTACAAAGAAAACCCAACTCTAAAATATTTATCGACTTAGGGTTCGATCTGGAGGATACCGATACAAGATAACAGGCGTCCCGCTTATCATAAACTAACTATGTGCATTGCTCCCAGGTGAGTTCCGTGTACCATTCCCCTTTTTGTGTTTTACTGTTTTGCGGTGAATGCATGCTTCCTTTTTACGAACTGTTTGATGTGACAAGATAACAGCTGCCAGATACCATACAAACACTCATTAACCCAGGGAATTTGGGCCACTTAATATGTAGGTAGTACTACTTGGGGAAAACCCCCACGCACAGTGGATTCGGAAGCCCGGAAAACCCTCAATTGAGGTCTACAAGGCCGTTGTGACATATATTTTGCCAAGTGAATCTATAATGGCAGTAGATGGATTCTGTGATTAGGATTGAGGTGTCGCTTGTACATCACCATGTGTTGAGTTGCGTAAACTGGTGAACTTACTTTTGTACTGAAAAACTTGTGTTGGATCCACTTGACTAATTACACGAACTCACCAGTATGATTACTGACCCAACTCTTTTTAAGCATGTGTTTCAGGTACTGTATTTGGATGATTATGAAAGCGTAAGGATTATATTGATATGATGTGGATTGGAAGTAATGATGATTAGAGACTTAACTTTGGTTTGCGAATGTCCAAAGTAGAAGATCGGGTTATAAGCGTTGCGGATTAGAGTATTAGAGCTAAGAGCAGGTAGAGATTGGAACGATTAGTTGAGTACACCTCATCAACTGCTTCGACGACCGCCGTGCCTCGTCCCTGCATTAGTTATAGAATATTTATTTGGAAATGTATGATTATATATTTACGAACTAGTACATGTATGAAACAATAAATATAGTGTACATGTTGCTTCCGTTGTGCAATTTTGGTATCAACTGTATTCTAACCGACACCCCCTGGGTCGGGTTGTTACAGTTCTAGCAGCTCTAGGCCGTATCCTACGGCCACGAGCCGTAAGCTACTACTCATTCAAGAATTTGAGTCAGATGGCATGAACCGTAACTCCGTAAGGTACATATAACAAAAATTTTGTTTTGTTTTCTTTAGTCCTTAATTGATAAATCACGTCTAATCGGGTTATTGTTGTTTAACCCTAGATATGACCTATAAGGAGCCCAGATGAAGATCAAGCGATTTCGATGAACCGAACGCGCGTAATAAACAAAACGCTTCCACATAATTTGATTATAAATGTTTTAATTAATGTGGATAGGATCATAAACCCTCGTTGATATCTTAACTCATTTTGTCAAACTTACAGGAATGACTTTTAAGTTCCAAAGTTTTGATTTATTCCCAATTATTATGTAGTTAAACATGCGTTTTAATTAGTAAAAACTCGTTTTATTCGGGACGGGGTCTTACAAACAACCAAAGCAACTTAACTATTGAAGTTGAACAAATTTTTTTTTAAATAAACCCTATAAAAATCAACATTTGGGGAGAGCGATAATCAAAGTTTTGTAACCCGGAAATCAACGGTTGTACATGTTACAAAGGATCTTACTACAGGTTTCATTCGTTTTCACTCGAACCATAGAAGAACGATGATGATGATGATTACAAACGTACCTTTTACGATGATGATGAACATACCAATATTCCGATGTGTTACAACCTTTTTTTTTAAACAATTTTGTGATGAAGTGGTTTTGAAGAAGGTGTTCAGATGTTTTGATGGTTTCTCTCCATGGGGTTTTGATGTAGTGGTTTTTGGAAAATGTGCACTAAAAGAAGAAGAAGAACAAAAGAAAGGGAAATGGTTTATATGTCAGGTTGCAGAGTGACAGACTGTGCATGTCAGTTTTTCTAGGCAATTGTAATTTGTGTATTGCCCCTTTTGCCTTTATTGTCCTTTATGTTCTATTTTTTGTTGTAAATTATAAAAGAAAAATAAAACAGAATAAACATGAGCTAGTAATCAAAGCCTTTGAATGGCTAAGATCTGGTTTTCTAAGTTTCTTAAAGTGGGTGAAGTTAGAAGTAATTAACTTTGTTTTGAAATTTGTTTAACATAAAGACAAAATTACAGAAAACGTCCTTTAAGTTTACCCAAAATTGTAGGTTTCATCCTTAATGTTTAAAACTTGCAGGATTCATCCTTTAACGAAGGTTTTGTTGCAGGATTCATCCTTTAACGTGTAAAGTCTTCAGACGCTTTAATTTTTAAGGTCTCTGCGTCTAAACTTTAGACGCGAGGCTGTTATTTAGACGCAAAGGGGAGCACCTATTCTTGCGTCTAAATAACAGCCCCGCGTCTAAAGTTTAGACGCATGGACCTTAAAAATTAAAGTGTCTGAACTTTACACGTGCAATCATCTGATTGGTAGACGCAAAAGAATGACTCATCTATACATATAATAAACCAAAGCCATTTTAATGACATGGCATTCAAAGAGGCATTCTACTCCTTGAGTGTGCCATGTGTCATCCCATGTGGCATTGAGATATTTTAGGAAAAAAATAATTTAAAAACAAAATTAAATTTTTCTCTCTTATGTTTCCTCCCATAATTTTTAAACGTTAATATCTTTTATATACGAAATTTTTTAAAGAAAAAAATTACATCAAATTAACGAGCGTTTTATTATCTTTCCAACGAGTACCATAGTGCTATATAAAAAACGGAGAAAACAAACGACTATTTTTTGTTGAGTTTTGTTCAAACAGGAAAAAAAACACAAAGTGTTCAGTTAAATCATTAATCATGTATCGGCAAGTCACTAATTATGTTCAAATCAGTAAATATGAATTCTATTTTCAACATGCGTTAGCATTGGAGTTATACATTGTTTTAGGTTAGATATTACTATTAGAGTTATACATTGTTTAAGGTTAGGCGTTAACATTGGAGATATATTTTTAATTGTTTTAGGTTAGCTGCTACCCGAAGCTTTCATGCATGTAACTGTAAAGCGCATCATTCTATTTCATATGTAAAATTAATATGTCATATTAGATTTTTCAACCCCGGGACGTTCCCGGGGTATAATCTAGTTCCTAATGTTTAGACGTATCACGTGTTTATTATTTTGATAGATATGCGTGGTTAACTGTTTACTTTCCCAATTATCCTAAGAAAGAATCTTCCATTGACAAAGATTGCTTTGTTGTTTTTATTTATTCGGAGTTGATGTTTGTTTGCCCCAAGACAAGAGAAGAACAACAGAAAGAGAAGAGAGGAGAAAAGGGAGGTTAGGTTAGGGTAGGGCCCCAAAACCCAAATCTAAGCGCCTCCACTCTCTGAAGTATTATTATTCATCATAAAAGTTTGATTGATTGATCGAGATCGATCGGAGGGGGAATAAAAGATGAGTGGTACACGGAGGAGCAGTTCACTGCATAACAAACGATCAACAACAACAACCACCAGGAAATCAACATCCACGCAATCGGAGAACGGAACAACGTCCACCAATGGTTTTCCCCTCAACTCCCCTTCCTCGTAAGTCTAAGTCGTCTTCTTCTTCTTCTTAGTATGTCATGACTTTGATTCAAGACAAAAATCTTTTAGTCAATTAGCTCTACCTATATAATATATACTAGCTAGCTATAATTCTTGTTTACTATCACATCATTCCCTTCATTTTCATACCATATTAATTAAAACTCCTTGCAGGATAACTGCTATATCCTTCCTTCCTTCCTTGTCTTACCTTACTTTAGTTTAGGTTAGTTTAGTGTGGGACTTTTCAGTCTGTTGGAGAGTGAGTACTCACTATAATAACAATTTTTTAGGCCGTTCTCTTGCCTTTAAAACATGTTCACCAGCTGATGAAAACAATGCTTCAAAAACTGACCTACCTCATGCAAGCACTTTTGCCTCAACTGCTGCTTCAGGGTCTATTTGTATAAGGCGACTTCATATGCTTCTTTTATGTTGTGTGAGTCTTGGTTTTAAGAAGCACCTAAGGCATGGCGCGACCTAGGTCACGAGAAACATGTTCCTGAAGCTAGGCAATCTCTTGAGCAACTTGAGGCATGCACTTTTTCTACGAGGTCATACTTAGGGCACTTTTTGTATACGGCTGCTCCCTCCTTTAGTTGATTCAATTTGTTGTGAGGCTGCAGGAACTAAGAAAAATAAAAGAGAAAAGTAGAGAGAGAGAGAGATAGGTCTACATGAACTTCACGTTGTGTTCAAAGGAGGTGCTTTTAAAGAGGAAAGAAACTGATAAAATATAGGGAAGGGAGCGAGGGACAAATGGTTTGAGTGTGTGTGTGGATGATGTGAAAACAGAGAGTAAAAGAATAAATGCAATTTCCGTGCTTGTAGCTTTCTGCAGCTTAAACTGTGTTTTGTACTATCTAACAAAATTATGGAAAATAATTTCTTTGTTCTTTCTTTGTATTAGGGTAAGCTTGTTTGGTTGTACATAGGGCTCTCTTGGCTGTTCATAATAATAGTTCATGCTTTTATTATACTATTTTTGGGTGTTTGAGGATTAATACGATTAAAAATGTTACCTTAAAAAAATTAATGAGTACTTTATTAATATTGGGCACCTCCCGTATGTGAGGCTAGCACCTTTGCCTCGTGCTTAGGCTTTCTGGGCCCTAATATCTTGTGAGAACAAGATTTATAGGGTGCCTTTTCTTATTCATTAGCTACATTGTGTTTTTATGGACCTTTGTTTTGGGTTGGTTAGTGGTGAAAGGACTGTGAAGAAGCTTAGGTTGTCGAAGGCTTTGACAATACCAGAGGGAACAACTGTTTTGGATGCTTGTAGAAGAATGGCAGCTCGTCGTGTTGATGCTGTCTTATTGACTGATGCTAATGCTTTACTTTCTGGGATAGTCACCGATAAGGTTTGACAAAATTGGAACACATGCTCTTATATTCTTTCTTAAATAGTTCTTTTTGTTCCAGGTCTAATTAAGTGTCATTGGTCTAGGATATTGCAACCAGAGTTCTTGCAGAAGAACTAAGGCCAGACCAGACCGTAATTTCGAAAATTATGACAAGGAATCCTACTTTTGTCTCATCTGATTCTTTGGCGATAGATGCCCTTCAAAAGATGGTCCAAGGTTTGTTTTTTATAAAGTTTTATCATTATGCTTAAGAAACCAGTGTTATCTTTCATTAAAAACATTGGAAAGGAGGACATAGTCTATGTTAGGCAAGTATCACTAGCATATGTGGCTCTGATTAATTTCATATAACCGGAGGCTCAACAATAGATATGATATGGTCTTCAATTATTGTCGTTAACTATTCAGTTAATTTAGACATTCATGGTGCCTTATCAATCTCTTTTCATTCGTTACCGAACAGGAAAATTTAGGCATCTCCCAGTTGTTGAAAATGGTGAAGTTATTGCATTGTTGGATATTACAAAGTGTCTATATGATGCTATTTCTAGAATGGAAAAAGCTGCTGAACAGGGCAGTGCTATTGCTGCAGCGGTTGAGGGGGTGGAACGCCAATGGGGAAATAATTTTGCCGGTTAGTAATTTCAATATATGATTATGATCTTAGCATCGTAATTACTTAATTACTTTGTGCCTCATTTTCACTTGTATTTATTTCTCTGTGGCGTTTTCACATTACATAACAAACTTTTTCTCTAATATATATGTGTGAGGTAGCACAGAAAGGACCCAAAAACCCTGGGTATGCATAACTTGTACAATTTTTTTAGGCAGCGTTACCTTAACAATTTCTTATTTTTCAACACTACAAATGGGTATTAAAAGTATTAACATTTGTGGGTATGCATGTGCAGACCCGCATATGGCTTCAGATAGGCCCAAAGGTAGCATGGACCTGGAGCTTAATGTGCAAACAATGATAAAGAAAATTATTACTAAAATCAATCAACTTTACCTTTATAAATAACTTTCGTCATTTGAAAACCATTGATAAAACAATTCGAGTTTCAAATTTAACTTTGTTGACGGTTTTGGTTGGCATAAACCATATGATCAATCTTTAAATCTGCAACTGATATGAAGTCCAGTGACTAATGACTATACTAGAAATGAAAAATAACTAATGCTGCTAGTATTTGCAACTTGCTCGAAATGCTAAAATAAAATTGCTTGCTTGAAACCGGAACACGTTTTATGAACCATGTTAAGGTCTATCAGTCTGTCCTTTGTTCAGGATTAGCTTTGATTTCATGATGTTCATGTTCATCATTGTGTTTTTTGTTGGTCTAACAAAATGCATCGCTATCATTTAATAATCAATGTGACCTATTAGTTACTTTGACTGATGGTTTAATATCATTTTCAGCACCTTCTGCTTTTATAGAGACGCTTAGAGACCGAATGTTCAAGCCCTCTTTGTCAACCATCATTTCTGAAACTTCCAGGTTCTTGTTTTACCTTGTACAAGTGCACCTTTAGTCCAAGGGGGTTTACGTGTCACTAAATTTGGTAGCACCAATTCATCGCAGGGTTGCAACTGTTGTAGCATCAGATCCAGTTTCTGTTGCTGCTAAGAGGATGCAAGAGCTTCGTGTTAATTCTGTTATCATTATGGCTGGAAACAACATGCAGGGCATATTAACGTAAGATTATTGTTTTGATTGATTATTAATATTGCTTGCCATATGTCATAGCCTATAATATTGTTGTTTTTGTTTCCAGTTCAAAGGATCTTCTCTTGCGAGTTGTGGCACAAAATCTTCCTCCTGAGTTGACACCTGTTGAAAAGGTTCTACATCTATTTGCAAGAGAAAATTTTGTTTCTATATCATATGCACTTCTACACGACCTTATCTGGTAGTGTTTGGACTTGCAATTGTTTCTATATCAGTATATCGTGACTATTTACTATACTTGTATGATTGTGATTATCAAAGGGTGAGCAACATTATTGACATACCCTTATTTAATGTACCATTCTTAAATAATCACAATTATGCTAATACCTAACAAACAAGCGTACCCAGTAGTATCCCACTCAGAAAGTAGGGTCGAGAGAAGGTGAGATGGGGCAAATCTGATCCCCTAGCTCAACACCCCCACCGCCCCACCCCCATTTTTTACAAATAGTCAAATAGAATACGAGTGACATAAAGCATATGTCAGTGATGGAAGAGAAGAGAAAAGGGAGAAAATAGTTAAGCGAAGGATCACAAACCACCTAAAAAGTAGCTAGCGCTTGTACCTAGGAACAAAGGCACATGCAAGCAGTATAGTATCATGTAATCACTTTTTGAACACATCCAACTCCCTCTGATATAATTGACATTTGTTCTTCCTTAAGGTTATGACACCAAATCCCGAATATGCAACAGTGGACACATCAATCCTTGAAGCGTTGCATGTAATGCATGATGGGAAATTTCTACATCTTCCTGTAGTAGACAAAGGTGAGCTTTTAACCAGCATGAATCTTCTTTATTAACTTTCAATGTGAACTTGCTAGGATAGTATTTTCTGATGTCATATTTAGATAAGTTTAATACTTATAGATGAAACGTTAGGTTATGACCCTGGAATTTTCATCTTGATCATCTGAGAATTTTATATATAACTTAAAAAGCTAGTATACTTATTTAAATTGATGGTTTTAAACATTTATATGGAGATCCTGATTCGGGTTTCATAGGGGCTGGAAAAAAAACCTAGCCCAAAATCAAACCAATAATCTGGAAAAAAAATTGGTAGCATCACCATAGTTGTTAAAAGCCATCACCTCTTGCGCCTAGGCCCATTTTTTAGGCGAGGCGATGCGTTTGCGCTTTGAGTTAAGGAAATTGCGCTTTAATTCTCCAGGTGATGGTTTAGGGGCAGATTTCAGCTAGATTCCCAAATTCTGGAGAGTTTCCAGCCAAATTTGTTAAGTTATGGCTAGATTCCAGCTAGATTTCTACTTTTATCTAAGGAAAACTACTTCTATACACTAATACATCAATATTTTAAAACTTTTGACACTAACTAGATGAAAAATACTATTAATTTAATATACTTTTACTTTATTTTCTTTGTTCGCTTTTTTTATCTAAGGCCCTCGCATTTTTTGCGCCTCGCGCCTAGGCCCTAGGCGAGGCCTATGCGCCTTGTGTGCGCCTAGCGCCTTTGATAACTATGAGCATCACATAGTTACCCGACTTAGGTGACCCTGTTTTTATTGGACTAGGTTAAGTTTTGGGGTTGACCTGTACTAGGCATGCCTCTACTCTACACCTGAATGTGTATTAAGTCAACAAGATTTGTTTCTGGATCAAAACAAAGTGAAGCAATGAAAGCCAAATTAAACGAGAACTTCATCTCGACACACCACTCCGACAATTCAAACTTTGTTAATAATAATTCGAATGTTCTCTCTTTTTCTGTCAGATGGAAGTGTTGCAGCATGTGTGGATGTCCTGCAGATAACTCAGGCTGCTTTTTCCATGGTAATTGTAAAGTTATATCTATTTTTATTTACTGCTTTATTATGTCTTCCAAATCATATCCGTCACATAGTATTAGTATAGTATAGTGCAAGAAATCAATATTTAGAAATGGATATCCGAAACTCTGGCATATCCATATTAATTCATATCTATATCCACTGTAAGTTGATTAGATATGGATATATCGTTATTTCACATTGTATCTAAGTAAAAGGATATACGATTTCTTTTAGTATTACATATTATTTTTGGTATTGAATAATATATTTTCCATTCTGTAATAAGCCATTTAAAAATATTGAGGATTCATAATTAATAAGGGTAGCTTGTTTTGACGATAAACAACAAATAGACACGATGCTCATTCTATATTATGTTAAGGAAAGCTTGTTGTATTGGGTGGATCAAAGTATCTTGGTTAAAAAGGCTCATAAACTTCTCCAGGTATCTCCGATGACACTAATATTGGCATAAACGCCTAGTAAAATTATTGATACAAAAAGGAGTGCATATTCGACTTTTAATTAAAATACTCGTTCGCTGTGAAATTGATAAAAGTTATTTTGGTTCAAGCAGAACTATCAGTAACTAGATTGAGAAATTAAAATTGGAAAATTTGAAGCTCTAAAACTCAGTTTTATCTTTCATCGTCATCGTCATACTCGGTAGATTCCACTAATAGCAAAGCTAAGGTAGTGTCTGAGGAGGATAAGATGTAGACAACCTTACTCCTACCCCGTAGGAATAAAGAGGCTGCTTCCGGTGAGACCCCCGGCTCGATAGCAGTTTTGCATCAAGCCTTGCACACAAGGCACATAACACTCAGAACTTGGGACAAGCCCAATTGGTGCATGTACCCCATTGTCTTTTGGCTATCAACGTCACGACATGATGCATGATTAACCTTCTGTCGTTTTTAACGTTATTTTCATGAAATTGGTAAAATAACATTAAAATTAGTGCAATTTTACAACCCCCCCCCCCCCCCCCCCGAGAGCCCACACATATACACGTTATATGTGCACAACGCAAGTGGGGCTAACTCAGTTTTATCTTTAAAAATACTAAGTGGAACATAGATTACCTAAATTTCTTTGAGTGTAGGGATTGTGATGGTTGCAGAGTGATTATTTCTATGATCTTCTGTTAACCAGAGAACTAAGATCTTTTTATCCTTTTCAGGCTGAAAGTAATTCTGGTGCTGATGTGGCAAACACGGTTATGCAAAAGTTTTGGGACTCGGCACTCAACTTAGAGCCACCAGATGATTATGAAGACAGTCACAGGTTATCCCCCTGTTCTGTAAATATTATTTTGTTTGCCATTATAGGGTCAAAATGGGCAGGTTGCATAACTAGACAAAAAAATATATTTTAGAGTGGGTAAGAAGGATCCGCATCGGGTTGTGTTGTGTTGTGTTGACGTGCTGAATTGCTGACACCTTTTGTTTTCTTCTAAATCTATCACGTACGAATTACGATTGTTGATTACTAATGTATTAAAATAATATCCAAGTAAAAATATAGGAGGTTGTCAAAACCCAATCAGACCATGTGTGGCATTAAATCTTTCTTATTTGCTTCTTTTATTTAAATGGGCTGAAGCTGCCACCTCTACTTAAGAGCATGTTTAGGATTCATAGCTTAAAGTGGTGTTCAATTGTCTATGTACAGTGAAATGTCAATGTCAGCAATTATGACGGCTGATGCTGTGGACGGTGGGAGGTCATATCCATCTCTTGGTCTTGGGAATTCGTTTGCTTTTAAATTTGAAGACCTAAGGGGACGTGTACACAGATTTAATTTCGGTGAGTTCTATTCTTTTCCATCTTGAAGACGATAAGTTAGTGCACCAAGCTTGAAATTGTTGGATCCAATACTACATTTGAAATTTTTAACCAACTTATGTAACTTTCTGATTTGTAAAAAATCATTGAACATTGATGTTAACGTAACAATGCATTGTCACAGGCACCGATAACCTGGGCGAGCTAGTTTCTGCTGTTACACAAAGGATGGGTGGTGGTAGTGGAGAGCAAAATAAACTTCAACTTTTGGTACAAACATGATCATCTGTGATTCTCATGGTCTGCTTCTTCTGTTCATCAAGATATATTTATCTTTATTTTTTTGCTTATGTTATTGTAGTACGATGACGATGAGGGGGACAGAGTTTTGCTTACGACAGACAGTGATCTCATTGGTGCTGTAAGCCATGCCAGATCAGCAGGACAAAAGGTAAACTGCACCTCATTATTTTCTTTGGATGGGTTCCTCTTTGACATTATTGGGATTCTCCATCTCGGTTTTATTTTGTACTCTTCATCCCATGAAAATTGCAACAGCATAGTTATTGAACATTCGAATATGATAATGCATTTCACATTGATGATTTTTTACATGCATTTTTTAGGTGTTGAGATTGCATTTAGACCACTCTGATTTTGGTCAACCGAAAAGAGAATCACATTTAGGTACGGTTATGGAAGAACGAACAATAGAGACCCCAAAATCGAACCATCTGCAGACTGGGATTTTGGCAAGTGCAGCCGTTGTTGCAGGTGTTGCTTGTATCGTCTACTTGAAACGTTCGAATCAATGAAACTTGTTTCTTTTGTGTCTCGAATTCCTTAGGTTCTGCTAATACAAAAGGAAAAGAATCTGTGTATGTAGCATGTGAAGAACAAATAAAACTGGAATCAGATATGCTACCAGAAAAATGCAAAATATCACCATATAAATTAAATTCTTTTGTTTATATGTAAGGTGGTTTTGAGGACCACTTATAAGTTTATCTGGTAATTCTACACTCCAATATCCTTGGCTAATAGTGATGTTCACATGATGTTATAATGTTAAGTTTTTCTTAGTGAGTGTTTAAATTTGTCTGGTTTTCTTTGAATGTAAAACCACAAATGTATACTCAAAAATTAAGTGGAAATTGATGTTTATTTTTAACTTTTAAAATCTCCCAACAGGTGTGTCATGAACCACTTTATTGTGAGTTACGGTTTAAACATTTTTTTAGTCACCAAATTCTATTGATTTTTTTTTTTGTATATAATATCAAGTATATACATCTATATCTATCTATATTTCTATAATAGGAGAGTCGTGAGTGACGTCAAAAAGCTGATGTGTCAAGCGGAGAGACAGACCACCAATACCTGCGTGATGTAAAAAGTGACGTCAATAATGCAAAAAGTGACGACAATAATCAGCTTAAAATATTCAGAAAAAATACGTGGGTCACGTGAAAGTACCGTTGTTCTAAACAGCGGTTCAGAATCATTGGATCTGTCGTTAAGCAACAGATGTTATGCAGATCTGCTGCAGCTATTTAGGCCTTAAGTTTGAATTTTAAGGGGGAAATTTTAAATTAACGTATGGAAACGTGCCTCGTTAGCTCCTTATATATAAGCACATAACGAATTCAGCCATTTCTAATATCAGTTTTGAATTCTCTAAACAAATATTTTAAAATTTCCCTCTTAAAAGATATCTTTAAAACCATGTCGACGTCAATGGACAATGAAGAAAACCATGTCACTTTTATTCGTGATCTGAATCCAGTCAAAGACATGTGGTACATGAAGGCTCAAGTGATAAGAAAGTGTAAGACAGCTTATAAGTTGGAGGTGATATTCATTGATGAGCAGATAAACTTTATAACTTGGTTTTCTTGTTATTCTTGAAGACGTGTTCTTTTCTGCATAAACTTTACCATTATATAAGGATGAATACAATCGTAACCCTAGCCCTATTTTAGGAATAGATATACACAAATATAAATATAAGATAATATTAACTATACAAAAATATGATTATCTCCTAAAATATAGTCGGCTAAGAGTAACAGATTTTGATATATGGATTTGTTTAAAAAGGTTGTTAAAAGGCAACGAGGTTAAAATAATCTTTTATGAACACCTTGTTTCTTATAGTAGAATGCCGTTGAGTAACAAACACCATCGTTTGGCACCACAACAGCCACCATCCATCAAAATTAGCTAGACCACTTCAACTCGTTTACAAACCGAGTCAAAATCAAACAAGTTATGAGCTATTTGAACAACCCCAACTTAGACCCACCAACATAATATCAACCAAAATACTCCCAAAATTTTAAAAATCAACGTAAATTAAATTAAATTAAATTAAATTTACATGCTCAGCATTCTCTCTTTCTTTCTTTCTTTCTTTTGTATTGTATATATAAGAATAACCAGCTACCAACCATACCCTGATTTACAGCAAGCAAGCCTCAAAATCTCTTCCAGTCTGGCTTTAAATACGCCTACTGAACTCGTTTGTGTCAATCAAGTAGTCTTCAAGTGTTGCAAGCGTTTTTAGCTGATTACTAAGAGAAGCAATCGTATTCTGGCAATCAGCAAATTTACAACGAGCCGATGCAAGTTCAGTATCCTACATACAGCAACAATAACATTTCAACATGGTGGAATCTGGATAAACAAATTGTTCATTATGTTTGCAAACTTATTATGTGATTAGATAGTTAACTGTAACAGAACCACAGGATAGTGTTGGGATCTACTTTGATTTGATTGGATTGCTTCAAATTGTAGCATTAATCACATACTCATAACTCACCTGTTTTGTCCCGAGCTCTGCATATAGGATGGCGGGTTTTGGGTACTGATTTTCGCCTTGTAATCTTGAAATCTCATTGCCTTCCAATTCCTCAGATTTTACTCTCCACTTGTTTGATAAAGCACGCTCCTTCTCAGCCTCCGTTTCACGACAATCAACTTTCAAAATCAAGGATTCCGATTCGGCTTCTAAATCCCGACATCTAGCTCCTAACTTCCCTGATAAAGCGCGTTCCTTTTCGACCTCTGTTTCTAAGGAATCGACTTTTAGAATGAAGGATTCCAACTTAGCTTCCAATTCCTGGCATTTAACTCCCAACTTCCCTGATAAGGCGTGTTCCTTTTCGACCTCTATTTTTAAGGAATCAACTTTCAAAATCAAGGATTCCGACTCGGCTTCTAATTCCCGACATCTGACTCCGAACTTCCCTGATAAAGCGCGTTCCTTTTCGACCTCTATTTCTAAGGAATCAACTTTTGGAATCAAGGATTCCAACTCCGCTTCCAATTCCTGGCATTTAGCCCCTAACTTCCCTGATAAAGTGCGTTCCTTTTCGAGCTCTGTTTCTAAGAAATCAACTTTTGGAATCAAGGATTCCAACTCAGCTTTTAATGTATTAAACCGTGACTCTGCCTCATTTTTCTTTGTGTAGGCATCCTCAAGGAGAGATTCTGCTTTTTTCCGTTCATTAAACTCGATATCTAGTTGACTCTTCAGTTCCAATTTGGAACTTTCTACCCTTTCTTGTAACATATCGACTATTGCTTTCACTGATTCAACTTCTTTCTCAGTTGTTTCTTTTGCTTCATTTGCACTGATCAACAAAGCTTCCATCTTGACCAACATTGTTTCCGCTTCTTTGAGCTCATTTCTTGAAGCTTTTAACTCATTTTCACGCTCGTTCAAAGTGATCTCCAGCTTTCGTTTTTCCATCTCTACCCTTTTCAAAACCTCTTTGACTTCTGTAATTTGGTTTTGTGAAGAATCTTTTGGAACAGTCTTAGGTAATGCCACAAGTCTTTCCATTTCAAGAAAGTCATCCATGAGATTGATAGCCACTGAAGATGGCTTTCGGTTATTTTCCAACTCATTTGTCTCCTTGATAGCATCACTTAAAACATTCAATTGGCTATCTCCAGTCGCTAATGCTTTTCTAAGGGCTGCATTTAGCCTACAACACTCAGCTTCAAGTTTAGCTGCTTTCTTTTCACTTTCTAAATGTAGCTTACTAGCTTCTTCTGCAGCTTGCTTGCTCAATTCCCTCTCAATAAACCTCATTTCTAGCTCTTCAGCCATTGAAGCAAGTTCAAGCTTCAAAGCCGAGTTTTCTTTCTCTACCGTTTTAACAGATGCCAACAAAGTCTCAGGCTTTTTGGCAGATTGAAGCTGTGAACGGAGGTCAAAGATCTGTTTTTCAAACTCGGTTTTTGTTGTCTGCCATTCAGATATTTTCTTTTTCATAACTTCATCTAATTTCTCATCTTTTTCATCTCTTATTTGTCGTAGCTGTCTTAAACACTCTTTGAGTGCCCCATCAAGATGACAAACTCGATCTTGAAGGGTTGAGTTTCGAAGGGTTAAAACCTCGACTTGCCGCCTCAATGCTGAGACTTCCTTCTCTGCTTTCTCCAATCCTAAAAGTCAAGAATAAGCGAGGGTTAGACGCAGACCAGTAATCATATCTGCACACATAATGAAGCAATATCAACACAATTACCTAAAAAAGGGTTCATCCATGATATAGAAACGGGTCAAACAGGTTAAATATAGCTGAAAAGGAAATGTGTCAAAGGGGCTGAAAGTCCCAAAGCAGCATACCCTAATGCTTACAAACCTCACCAAAAATTAACTGTATTGGCCTGTCGTTATTTTTTATCCGTCAGTCACCCGATGCATCTGAGCCACCTAATATGCTATCTTTATTTACATAAAATAAGATTTCTCAATCCAATTCTTAAGTTAAGTAGGCCTCTAAATTAGTAATCTGCTAATTCAAAAGGCATGAGGAACAGTTTTGACCATTGAGGTAAAAAATACTATTTCTCATCTACAAGTTTGGTTTTAACTTTTCAGAAAAACAATAGCTGTCTAAAATCTTAAAACAAATAAAGAATATGTGAGAGCCAATTCTAAAGTTATTTGGGGTACAGTTTGACTTTTGAGGTCAAAAGAAGTTCAAACTTCAAATTTAAACTTAGCTCCTCAACTTTTCATGACAGCCTATTCAAATTGTGTAACATATTATAAACATGGAAACCTTAATTGTGTCAAAAGATCTGATTACTTTTTTATTTTTGATTTAAAATAGCTAGTAATGGCATATACCTTCGACCGCCTCCTCGGCTACTTTAGAGTGCTCCTTTACCAAGTCTTCTTTGATGCTAATCTTCAGAAGAGCCTCTGATAATTTTTGGGACAGAGCCTTGACAACATCCTCAACAACAACTTCTTCTTCTTTGGCCTTTGATGATGTGACTTCGTGTGACTCAGAACTCTGATTCGAAACAAAAGGAATATAACCTTTAGATTTTAACCAATAAGGGAAACCAATAATTATCATTAGTTTTCCATAAATGAAGACACTTGACTTTTGAAAGTCATATGAAATTATAAACACCTAATATTCTTTTAAACAGATAAATTGGACAAAAGGGATGTAAGCAGCCTCATTCCAATATAATAAACAAAAACTTAAAACTTATTGCAAGATTCATGCTGATGGAAGGTGTAGTATCACAGACAGCTATTATACTTGTATTCATTACTTACAACTACATTGTTCATAAACATAAAAATGAGATCTGATTAATGAGTTGAAAATACCTGATCATCAGAGAATCTCTCAGAATGAGAAGACATGGATCCTCCTGAGCTTTCGGTTTCACCCGACGAATTCCGCCTCCATATCCAATTCCGGTGGTCCATTATTACAAGTAGCAGATTCAAAACCAGACAATGTTTATCAATCAAAACCAAAATTTCTCACTTAAGGATCAAACCTCATTGCACAATACTTAAATACAATCAAAACACACAAACCAGAACCTCCAAAATCAAAAGTTTATGCAAGAAAAATGTTAACCTTTTCACAAATGCAGACAGAAAACAAAGCAAAATTAGGGTTTGTGTATTAACAATTGTGATTCAAACCCACAACCTAAACTTAAAAACAGAGATAACCCACAAAAGAATAGCTACCAAAAGGCATAATTTGTTTTCACAGAATAACAAATGGGGATGCTCAAATCTGTTGATCTTGAAGTTTTATTTTATTTTATATATATATAAAAAAAATCAATCATCATACAACAGCAGATTCATTTAAGAAAAATAAAAAGCAAACTAGCGAAGAAGAAGGGTGAGGTTAGTATGTTGCTTGGAAGACACAATAAGATGAAAGAAAGAAAGAAATAAAGAAAGAAAGGTGTGTTGTAAGAGCACATGTAGTGCAGGTGGTAGTAGAAGAGAAGAAAAGAAAGAAAAGCTGACACCCATTATTATTACTTCGCTTTATAGTTTATTCTATTCATCTTGTTTTTCCAGCTTATTGTTATTATTCTGTTAGCCCAATCATGATGCCCTGTGTGGTTTTACATGAACATTTCATGTCACATGTTTTATCATTTGGCTTTGACAACACTTCTCCGACTAATATTTGTCTAGGATAAGCCAATGATATTGTAGCCTACTGGTTGCAACGGAGATGAAAAGGTTTACCCATAATAGTGGGGTTCCTGGCCGGGAGGTCTCTAGTATCATCCACGGGGTATGCAAAATATGCGAAGCCTTCGGGTGAGGGGTTGAAAAGCCTGTATGCACGGGGGATCGAACTGGGGTGGGTAGGTTCATTGGCAAGCGTCTTACCCGGGTGAACTACGCCGATCAAAAAAAAAATATTTGTCTAGGATAAAATTATACTGTGTGAGCATCTAAAGTTGGACCTTCAATTTTAAAAGACAGTAATAACCGTTCATATAAGGTAAGTTATAAAAAAAATCTCTCTATAAAGACCAAGAGACGCGAACCCTTCCGTCTCTCAGACGAAGATCTCACCGACGGCAGAGCAAGGAAGACGGAGGAGCGGAGCAAGCTTATCAATGGCAATCGACAACAGGACGAATCATGGCATCAGGTGATCTGTAAAAAGGAAAATCAAAAGGAGAAAAGATTTAGGAAGAGGATTCAATGCCTCTTGCATACAACTTCCTTTTTCGTCTCAAACCTTCCGGAGAGCTGCAATGGTCAGAGGTTATGGGAAGCTTTTATGCATTTAGACAATCTGGAAGACGCTTTCGTTCCTAAAAAACGTGATGGGACCGGGAACCGTTTTGGTTTCATCAGGTTGTCTGGAGCTCAGAACGCTATGGAGTTGCTGGATATTCTTCGGGAAGTATCCATTGATGGGGCTGTCTTAGGGGTGAATGTTGATAAGTTCAACCGTGATGGTTCCTTGAATGACAAGACTGCTAATGTCTCTGCTGTTCCTGGTCCTCCTCGGATCGTTGCTCAACAGGCTCTTGTGCCGGCTCAAACTAGGGTTTTGGATAATGCCCAGGCTGATGGTCGGAGGCTGGTAAAGCCTTATCTAAGTGTTGCTATGGGAGAGTCCTCCAATGCTCTCTCTGGTAATATTATTGACCTCCCTCCGGTCATCTCTCAAGCTAGATCTGTGTGGAAGGACAAGTCATTAATCGGCGAAGTTAAAGAGCTGCATCTTTTGCAGAATTTTGAGGTCATCTTGGACTACCTAAAACCGTGGGATATTTCTGTTAGATATGTCGGTGGGCTAAAAGTTCTTCTATCTTTTTGCTCTATCGAAGTGGCTGCTAAATTTCTGGATTACCAATACGAGCTTTGGTCATTATGGTTCCTCAGGTTGTCCTTTTGGGATGGTGTGGATCCAACTTTTGCCCGATTGGCTTGGATCAAAATTGTAGGTATTCCGTTAAATCTGTGGGACCGTCATGTTTTTAATAGAATCAGTGAGAGGTGTGGTAGACTTATCTCCAAATCTGCGGCCAAGTTGGAAGTCGTCAACTTGTCGGTAGATAGAACTGTTGTGCTAACGGATCATGGGCCTAACATTTCCCGTGAATTTAAAGTCGTCTGGAATGAGAAGTTTTTCGTGTTTGGGCGATTGAGTTTGACCATGTCTAGCTTCCGGAGTGCCTTTTCTGGTTCAAGTGTGCCCATGGGCAGCCAGGAAGGTTGCTCCTCTAATGGTCGGTCGTTTCATGATGGTTTGGGGTCGATGATGAATGTTAGGCCGATTGGAAAATTTAAGTCCGTTAGAATGATTGTGTGGAACCGGAGAGGGTGGTCCGTCAGGCGGCTGGGATCATTAAGTCTGTTATTGTTAGGAGGTGTTCCGATGGTGTGGAAGCTGAAAGGTTGGAGAGTTTGCATGGGGAAGATGGATCGACTTGCATGGGAAGCATGCATGGGGACAATTCCAATGCTAACTGCGGTGGTGATGATTATACCCTTCATGTTTCCCAAGGTGGGTCCACCAGGGATGGCCCTCCCAAGTTTTTAAATTTGTCTAATTCTAGGCCCCCTCGTTCTTTAGCCCAGGCCCAGTTTGATGCATGTCCATCTAAATCTGTCTCGGCTGAGCCTGCTTTGGTGGGTCAGATTGAGCCCAACGGTAATCTGGACTATCATGGTGAGGTCAAGGAGTTTTGTACCCCTGTCTTAAACCTTAGTGTGAACAGCGACCCTTTTGACCTAGCTGACATTATCCAACGCGATGCGGAACAAAGGAGAAAGATTCGAAACTCCAAATCTGATGATGTGGCATCTGGAATTGTTTTAGAGAATGAAAATATTGAAGATTCGCCCCAATTGAGCTTATCCGAAGAGGTGGATGATGACAGTTTCAATGATTTTGAGGAAGAAGTTGATGGCACTATCTTATATGGAGACTCTCTTAGGATTAATTTGGAAGGTCACAGCAATCAAGTCAGAAAACTTGTTGCAGGGGAAAAGGCGATTATTGGTCCCAAATAAATTTTTTTGTCTATGAACGTTAGAGGGGTTATCGGTTTGGATAAGCCGGGGTGGGTCAAACGGGTGAAAATTAGTTCGAAAGCCTGTTTCTTAGGGCTCCAGGAGACGCATCATCATTCTATTAATTCTGATTTTGGGGAAAATTCCGTTTTTAAAGCGTCTCATATTGATGCTATTGGGAGATCTGGAGGTGTGGTTTCGTTGTGTGATCCCTATTGGTTCAACGTTGACAGCATTGTTAATGGGTCGTGTTTCATTGTTACCTCTGGCGTGGCAGGGGGTTATCGGAACACCTCAATGTTGTAAACGTCTATGCTCCCAATGACCCAGCTAGGAGAAAGGTCATGTGGGACAATCTTTTGGCTATCAAAAATCAGTTAGATGGAGAGTGGATTTTTCTAGGAGACTTTAACGATGTCCGATTTGCTACCGAGAGATTGAACTCTGTTTTTTATTACGAGGCGGCCACTCACTTTAATAACTTTATCGAAGATGCTTCTCTGTTGGAATATCGTATGTCTGGTGGCAAGTTCACCTTTATATCTGATAATTTGGATGTTAACTTCAGCAAATTGGATCGTTTTCTCGTGTGCAATAACTTTATGAACTGCTGGCCAAATGCTATCGTTGAGGTCCTCAAGAAAGGTCTTTCCAACCACTGTCTAATTGTTCTATCCTACCAGAAGAAAGATTTCGGTTCAGTTCCGATCAAGCTGTTCAATAGCTGGCTCGTTTCTTCGGATCTCAGACGAATTGTGGCTGATAATATGGTGTTGGGTGAACCTAATTCTATTGGTTTGGATTGTATGGCCTCCGTCCTCAAGAAGAGCAAACGGGAAGTGATTATATGGAGGTTCAAGATTAATGGAGAAAATAACAAGGAATTAGTTGATTGTTCCAAGGCTGCTGAGGATCTCGAGAAGCTTGCTATGACCCGGGACCTCACTGTGACCAAAAAGAAAAATAGGGTGTGTTACCGGGTTAGGATTTCGGAGTTAGAAAGAGCCAAGGCCAAAGACCTCCATCAAAAAGCAAGATTGAGATGGATCAAAGAGGGGGATGAAAACACTAGCTATCTTCATGGTGTTGTCAATATCAAGTTAGCCCGGAACCGTATTAACGGGCTTGCCTTTGAAGGGGATTGGATCTTGGACCCCTCTCGTTTAAAAGATGAAATTAAAGGCTGGTTCAAAAAGCATTTTAAGGAACCTATGCGTAATCGGCCCCGGTATTCCATTGTTGGCCTCCCAAACGTTAATCATAGCCAATGCGACTTGCTTTGTTCTCCGTTTTCGGTGGAGGAGGTTTTGGGGGTGATTAAAAGTTGTAATGGCGGCAAGGCACCCGGCCCTGACGGATTTTCGCTCAAATTCTTCAAGAAATATTGGGATATCCTAAAGCCAGATATTATGAAGATGATGAAGGATTTCTTTCACACAGGGATTATCAGAGCCAGTTGTAACGCTTCATTCATCGCCTTAATTGCCAAGGTTCCAGGTCCTCACGATATTTCTGAGTTTAGACCAATATCCCTCGTGGGCTCTCTTTACAAGATTATCGTTAAAGTATTAGCATCCGCCTCAAAGGCATTATGGAAATTCCTCCTTAACACGTTGGAGTTTATGAAATTGGAAATTCCTCCTTAACACGTTGGAGTTTATGAAATTCCCTCATCGTTGGATTGGTTGGATTCGGGCTTGTCTCGAATCGGGTAGAGGCTCGGTTCTCGTCAATGGCTCCCCGACGGACGAGTTTTATTTCAAACGGGGTCTTAGACAAGGAGATCCCCTATCTCCTTTCCTCTTTTTAATCGTTATGGAAGTCCTTAATATGCTTATGTCGCAAGCGGTTATTTCGGGTCTCTTTCATGGTATGCAACTTCCCAACGGTGGCCCTATGATTTCTCACCTTTGCTATGCGGATGATGTTATCTTCATCAGAGAGTGGTCGAATCATAATGTGGAGAGTATTGCTCGCTTCCTTCGATGTTGGTATTTGATTTCGGGTCTTATGGTGAACCACAAGAAGTGCAAACTTTTCGGTGTTAATGTTGATGTTGATGAAATTGGTGCTATGGCTAGTCGGCTATCTTGTGAACCGATGTCTCTCCTGTTCCCCTATCTTGGCATACCGATCGGTGCCAATATGAAGCGTGCTAAGAATTGGGATCCGGTGCTCAACAAATCACGGAAGAAGCTATCCTATTGGAAATCTAACACTTTATCTTTTGCAGGAAGAATGACGTTAGCCAAAGCGGTTCTCGGAAACGTCCCATCATATTATCTTTCCTTATTTGCAGCCCCAAAATGTATTATCAAATAGATTGAAAGTATTAGACGTGATTTCGTGTAGGGAAAGACGACAAGAGGCCAAAAGATCTGTTGGATTAAATGGGGAAAAATGGTTAGACCCAAGTTCATCGGTGGGTTTAGGTTGGGTGGTGTGGAAGATTTCAATGCGGCCATGCTCACTAAATGGTGGTGGAGATTTATGGACGATCCTAATCAACTATGGGTGAGAGTGATTCAATACATTCATAAGACGAGGATTGATAACCTACTTGTTCCGGTGAAAAAGTCCATTACGGGCACTTGGGAAGATATAGGAGTTGCCGAAGACATTCTCAACAGGTCTGGGATTTCCCTTCGCTCAAATCTCAGGGTTAAAGTTGGTGATGGGTTAAAGACTAGATTTTGGAAAGATGCTTGGGCTATTGATACTCCCCTCCGTGAAAGATTCCCAAATTTATTTCGGCTTAATGTTGATAAAGACGACAGAGTTGCAGACCACTTAACCGTTTCGAACATCCATCAAGTCTGGAACATACCTTGGCTTTCGGATTCTTTCTCTGTTTCTGAAGCTGCGGATCACGATTGTCTTTTAATGCTGCTGAACAATTTTGTCAGGAATGTGGGAAATGATGTGTGGGTCTTGCCCAATACCGATGGTGATAAATTCGCTGTGAAACAGATCTGCTACGAGTGGCACCAAAAGAGCATGGGTGGGCAGGTTTTCTTTGTCTATAAGTGGAATTCTTAGGCTCTGGTGAAAGGCAACTACTTGTTATGGATGGTTCTTCTTAGAAGGGTGGCTACCAAAGTTGATCTCGGTAACCAGGGAGTTCATCTCCCTTCCTTTATATGCGACAGTTGTTGTATTTAGGATGAGGATACGGATCATCTTTTTCTTAATTGTTTATGGGCTAAAAGCATTTGGTGGCAAATCATGGTTTGGATGCAGATTCCGTTCACTCCCGATGTGTCGTCTATCTCGGATGTTATTAACTTGGGTCGTTCTAGCCCGGGATCTAAAAAATGGAAAAAGACGGTGTATGCGATTATGATAGCAACCATATGGAGAATTTGGCACAAGCCGCTATACGATGTATTAGTAGAACCCCTGGGATACGATTCGAAAGCTCTTTTATCCCGACTAAGAAGACGGTCGAATTCATCAAGGAAGACGCTTATGCTTGGATTTCAAATCGCTCAAAGGCCTTAATTCCTAGATGGGAAGATTAGCTTAACTTTGATCGATTTGCTATGTTGTAATTTTGTTTCTTTTCGCTTGTTGTTGGGTGTCGCTTTTGCGTGTATTGGTGTTTGTCGTGTCAGCTCCTTGCTGAGCCTATATATATATATATATATATATATATATATATATATAAAGTCGTTTTTTGTTAAAAAAAATATTATCCACTAAGACCATGAGGTATGGAGGGCGGCTTGGGCTTGGCTAACCCGTCTTGAGCCAGCCAATACCGCCCTAGCCATCCCAATTCCGTCTTAAACCTCTAGAATTGGACGCTTTGACCGTTTGATTTCATTGGTTGTTTGGTTTGTGTGGGAGCCATCCAACGATCATATGACCGTTTCATTTAAAAAATAATAATAACCAAATTTCTATTTATTTATCCATTTACTTCAACACTTAAAAAAACTACTCACAATTACACCTCTATGATGAATATTTAAAGATGTCTAAAAGAATTGCATGAGAATGTTTGTACAAGTTTTGCAAGCATGTTGTGAAGATCTACAGCAAAGTATATTTGTGGAAACCAACGAGCAACAACATTTAGAAATTATATCAACACCATACCGAAAGACATTGTTTTTCCAGGAATGCTCGGAAGCATTGATTGCATGCATTGGCCGTGGAGGAATTGTCCAACAACATGGCGGGGAATGTTTACTAGTGGTCAAAACGGACATCCAACAATAATCTTAGATGTTGCTTGTTCCCAGGATTTATGGATTTGGTATGCTTTCTTTGGAGTTCTGGTTCAAACGATGACATTAACGTCATCAATCAATCACTAATTTTTGAGGATATTGTGAAAGGGACTGGTCCAAACACTATCTTCACAGTATTAGTTGTGGAATACCCCCACAAGTATTATCTTGGTGATGGAATCTACCCAAGATACTCTACAATAGTTAAAACCATTCAGAACCCGGACGACGAAAAAAGAAAGAAATTTTCCAAGCATCAAGAAGTGGCACATCATTGAGAACCCGACAAGAATGTGGGCACCAAAAAGGTTGCAGTATTGTATGTATGCTTGTATTATCTATACTATATTATAATGCATGAGGCAAGGGTAGTTTAAGATACCCAAAAGTTGAGAACTTTATTTTCTTTAACAACCTTAAAATGAGGGTAAAATAGTCATTCAAACAATTTTACACTTTGATACCTCATCTTAGTTACACTTTAATACCTTAAACTTACTCAACTTTTGTTATTTAAATTATAGTTGTCACACCCCGCTAAGGCGGAAACACGGGAATGCAACCTTGAAAAGTTTTCAAGCACAAGTTTCAAGCAACACACAATTTATTTAAAATAGTACCATCATAGGATGGATTTTTTCATAGATTTTCCAAACCAACACAACATTGTCTAAAAAAAATAAAATAGTGTTAGAAATTTATGATATTAAAACTAAAACGTTACGTGACGACAAGACCCATTCCAAAGAGGTACCACCCAGTGCATGCTCGAACCCCTCCCCCAAATCTCTATCGCTCGTCATTAGTTACCTGAAAAACAAGCACGAAAGATTTGTCAACAATAATGTCAGTGAGTTCACAAGTTTGAATGTACTAAGTAAAATACTTGTGTAATTCGTGTATGACCAATCATAAGCTAGCTAAGCAAATGATCACTGTGCAAACCATGAGTCCCATAACCAAACCTCTTGACTGTTGTGCCTCGTGCATTGTACACCAAAGGCAATGTATGTATAGTAGAATACAAACACTCTTTTGCATGTAACCGGTTAGAGCGACTAACCAAGAGTGGGGGTGTCAACCCAATAGATCTATTAAAGTGTTCCATGGCTTTTGATAGCTAATGGTTATAGTCAATGAAATACGAGGACTAATGAGCTCATGAACCAAATGTATCATGTTCCACATGGCAGTCATGATAGAATTGACACACAATTGTGAATTCTACTAGTGTTGTAGCATGTTTATCCCCCAAAATGTAAAAGCAGTAAAATGGGGCCGTGAAACTCACCTGATAATGTCACGTGTGGTCTAGTAAAGCTGACAATGTGAGATGGCTACTGTCCAGATGATACCCTATGATCATTGGGGACATAGTAAGTCGTACGGTTGTTATCATACAAATTGTTCACCCGACATTCATGGACCCTTGTGTTTGGTGTATGTGGGCTATGTTTTTGTGTATGTGTTAATCATTAGTTCTTTGTAAAACATATAATTCCGAAACTTCGGCGTTTTGTTGAAATATAGTATCTATTGTAAACTAAAATGGACCCCACATATCGTCATGGGCTATAAATTGGCACCAATTCATCATGTGTGGTTGGTTTTTGGAAAACATAATTTAACATATGTTTATTACCCTTTAAAATCCATCATGGAGTTTACACATGGTTTGGCCCTTGTGAACACATGTTTAGTAGTCATAGCCGAAACAATGCTTCCTATAAGTCTTGAATTCGATAGTTATTTGAATCAATATGGATTGATCTAGACTTGTCAAAACATTACCGAAAGTTTGTAAGGGGTTCTAGTAACTTTGGTGATAAAACCGATCATAAAAACCATTCATTAAAAGCCTTAATCTTTGAACAAGGATCGATGAGTTTGGCTAACCTAAACCGATTACTAATTGAGTAATTATGTTAAGATTCGATTCAATAATCATTACTCATCCTACTCTATTGATGCAGGGGCCGATTGATTGACAACTAGGTGTATTATTATATAAATGTGATTACTAGTTAGTTGATTTCTTAGAAGTGAATCAATGTGTGTGACTTAGGTGTGTATATGGCCGATTGCTCATGATCAAGGGTCAATGGATTTGGTAGGGGTCGAGTCATAAGAGGAACAAAGATGAAATGGTGTTCGAAATACATACCTTCTAGTGTGGATATGAGAGACGATCGTTTGGAACCTTCAACTCTTTAGCTCCTTGGGTACTTGGCCGAGAGTGATAGTGAGAGAGAAAGACGTGTTTTTGGTGCAAGGAATGATGGTGGTGGTGAGCTCTTTATATAGGCGAAGGGTGAGGACAAGAGTGCACATATTTTGCAAATGACTCATCCTAGATTGGAACATTTTTTAGGAGTTTAATCACTAAAGTGTGTAAGGTTATGTTCAAACAAAAGATGGCATACACCTTCTTACTTTGGCCGATTTGTTTGATCAAACAAGGAAGGAAAGTTGACTTATCATGGACGTGGGTTTCATTGTTGGCTTTTTGTCTATATTAGTGAAACTTGACAACTAGATCATGCTATCCCCTTGTGTTCTTGTTTTGGCCGATTAGTATGAGGTGTATACACAATTAAGGAAGTCTATTAAGCATGCCTAGTTGTGAGTGCAAGAGAGCTAGTGTTAAGAATGTTAAAAAGGGTAGATAGTGACTTATCATGAAGCAAAGATCTTGTCTAGATCCTCATGTGTTCGGCCGACTTCTTTGGAAAGGAATAAGGTGACAGTGACTACACTTGATACAAGGATTTGTCTTTAGTTCCCACCAATCATGAGCTTGTGTATAGTTGGAAGGGTGGTGTTTGTTGTGTTTGTTTGTATTTGGCCGATGATAGTACAAGGAAGGATTCAAACTTTAATGATAGTGATGTGTTGTCCTTGTGGTGTCTTAGTCGATCAAAAAGGAAAGGAAGGGAAGGTGTGTCATGAGGGTTGACATTTCCTTTTTAGTGCAAGATTTGGACACACACATGGTGCCTTGGTGAATGTGTTTTGGTCGAAGCTAGTGGTAGGAGTGGAAGGTTTGTTGTTTTCCAAATCAAGTAATCAATTTCCTCTTAGGTGATGTCTATGTGATACCAAATGAATATAAAGAAATGACAAGGATGGATGGCCTAGTATTCAAGCATATAGGCGTGTGGATATGTGTTTTTATATATATGATGTCGTGTGTGAGAGTGTATTTGTATATACATGTATGTGTCGTGTATATGTATGGTGTATAAGAGCTAGGTTTCGGTTAGTCTTGTCCCATGCTAGAAGGTGTAGCTTCAAGGATAATGGTGACATTTTATGTGGATCTATTGTGTGTTGAATGGAAAGCTTGTTTTTACCAGTTATGGTCGATCTTTTGCATAAGAATGCAGCTTGATTTCGTCTAAATGGGGAGGGTGCTTGATGACGATATTAACATGTATTGTTGTCCACATTTAGTTAATGTTCGTTCACAATTTGTGATTGGTATACATGTGTTAATGAGGAGTTATCATGTGTTTGAGTGTGATAACCTCATGAAATGTTTTCTGGCGATTGTTCAGGTGTTGTATGCCTAAACGGGTGACTTTTGTTGAGTTTTCTGAATAACTCATGCTTTACTAGACTGGGGGGTATAGTGTGTGCAAAATGTCTAAATATGCACATAAAATGACAATAATGAATGAAATGCGTACGGATGTTGACATGGATCGTTGACTGTTGTCACAATAGTTAAACTTTTTTTCTTTATTTTAAGCAAACTATCCTCGTGATTTTTAAATAGTCATATTGTTTTATACGTTAATGCTTTTATAAAAAAAATTACATCATAATAATTAGCATTTTATTATCATTGATTTGAGTATAGTGTTGCTATTTTTTTATTTAAATTTTTTATGTGCTACGTGATTAACAATTTTTATGTGCAACGTGGTTAACAATATCTACGAATGACCAATAATTAAACCGTTCAATGAAGCCAAACCAAAAAAAAAAAACAGACAAAACTGAACCAAAATCAATTGAAAACGGAGTTAACCAACATCCGATTTCACTTAAAGTCGGTTATTGTTTTCTTTTTGTACCTTTAGTTAACCGAAGTCAAACTAAAACAGAACCATTCATATATTCATAATAGTGTGCTTGCGTGATGTAGTATGGAACACACACTTATAATGTTGCATGGTTGGGTTTGGTTCAGTTCAGTTCGATTATTAGCCTCAACCGAAACAAAAATCGATACTATCGATTTATCAATCTTATTTCCCAACCGGTTAATTGGTTCAGTCTATTTGGTTAGATTGTCATTTTTAGTTCGGTTTAGTTAATTTTGGTTAATAACCAAAACCAAAGTTTGGTTAAATTTTTTGCTTAGATGTACATGAAATGGATGTATAAAAGATATAAATATATAAGCAAATCCAATAATATCAGTACCTTTAAACCGCTTTCAATCTAAGGAGAATGTGCTTTTGTTTGGTTGTAAATTGATACAAGAATTTGCTTTAGATTTATACGTAAACCTTGAGACGTCGCATTTACAATTTTGGAACAACTTATTGTAAATTGCATCAATAATCCCAAGGTTCATCCAAACAAAGTCAGGCATTGGATATTCTTAATCACATAACATGTCAATTTTTGGTCAATTTCGGTTAAAGATTTAGTTATTTTCACCTCTAGATATTGTTAATTACATAACATATCCATATTTTTAATTAAAAGAATTGTTATACTATACTCAAATTATAAACAATAAAATGCCCCTTTTTATGATATAGTTCTTTTAAAGTATTAACGTAAGAAAAAATTATGGTCGTTTATAGTTAGTAGGGGTAGTTGCCATTTGGCTTAAAAGAATGGGAAAATGTGTAACTGTTATTTAAATAAAAAAGTTAACTCTTAACTTTTTAGTATCTTAAAATGCCTCATATCAAATATATTATATATAGTTTACAGATCTAGGGGTGAGTAATAATTGAAAATTCAACCGAAACCGAACAAAAATACAGAAGAACTAAACTGAAAGCAATTGAAAACTGAACTAATCAAAAATCGATTTAATTTAAAATTGGTTATTATTTTTTGAACACTTAGTTCACCAAAATTAACTAAACCGAAACAGAACCATTTAGTATTCATATATCTTTAGCTTTTATACCTCTATTTCATGTATTTATATCTTCATTTCGTATACTTATAGGCAAAAAAATAATAGCCAAAGTTTGGTTTTTGTAATTAACCAAAATTAACTAAACCGGACTAAATCCGATAATCTAACCATATAAAAACCAAACCAAGTAACCGATTGTTTAATAAGATCGATTAATTGATGACTTTGGTCTTAGTTTCGGTTAAGGCTAATAATCGAATTGAACTGAACCGAACCATGTACACCTTTAGAAATGTTTATGATTTCCGCTGCATCGCGCAGGTACCCTACTAGTCTTGCATAACATGCATATCGAAGACCAAGGCAGGGCCATTTGTGATTTTCATGAAAACGAGCTCGGTGAGAGTAGTGTTCCCGTTAGTCCGGCTCAGCAAGAAATTAACGACTTCTCATTACGCAACGAGCACAGACACCTACATCTATAATCGGATTTGATCAATTATATTTGGGCCAACGGCGAAAACTAGACGTGGCTTTTTATTTTTTTATTTCGGTAGGCTTTTTTTAGGCGTAATTTTTTTATTTGTACCTTTTTCAATACTATGTAACGTTTTATGCTATTTATTTTAATTATTTAGTTATTTAAAAAGTAGAAAATAAAAATTAAATGTTGGCCAATAGGAGTGGAGGACTACCGAAGGAAGACTATCTCCACACCATTGGGTAGTCCTCAAGTTGTCTAAATACAAGGGGGCTCACTTTTTGCTGACGTGGCGGCAAATCCTCCAAAGCTTTGCCATGACCACACCTCATAGTCTAAGGGGGAAGGAGTTCTACCATATATTTTTTTTCAACTTCATTGAGTTACACCAATCCTGTAATACCACATCAAATTATTGATTTACTTCACTCAAACATTTTCTAGAGACAGCACTTAACCGATTCACTTCACTGGAATCTTTATTTTTTAGTTTTCTTTTTTTAATTACCGTTTAAAAAATGTAACCGTTTGATTAAAAAGAAGCGTTTGTAAAACTAAAAAAATAATTGTTTCATTAAAATAAAAAAAATACAAGAAGCATCAATTAAAAAAACACACAAACACCTAAATTTACTCGTCGCCTTCATCCTCGCCGTCGCCTTCAACCCATTAACAATCCCAATCGTATTTCGCAGCGATTTCTTCTTTATGTTTCAAAACCAATTCCAAAGATTTACCTTTGAGGTGGTCGTGCAGTTTTGAATACATATTTAAGTCGTAGTCATACTGCCTTTGTCTCAACAATTCGAGTTGTTCCTCTAAAAATGGTAAAGTTTTTCGTCTTGTTGAGATTGTAGGGTGACCAACAGGTTTAGTGGGGGTGGAGTTGTCCAGTGTGGAAAAGGCAGACGCATGATAGTTGCCGCTTTCCGAAGACTTCCGTCTCTTTACAGAATGAGTATCAGACGGTTCTTCACCCATTAACACTTGCTTTTTCCACATGTCGTGATCTTTTACAATCTCCCATGCCGCTTGATGATTAAAACCAGAAGGATGAGTTTTCTGTAATCTCTCATCCTCGTTTGTATGACATTAAGATCACTACATCCACTCACTTGTAGGTGCTCCTATATTCAAGCAAGTAAAAATAAATTTTAGAAAAGTTTATATAATTAAATAAAACCATAAGTTAAATATATCATAATCATTACCGCTTGTTGATGAAGGCCATTGAACGAATTCATTTATGGGTTAATGGCGATCCATTTAGAAGTAATTTGATCAACTGTTCGGGTGGATCATCACAACAATTTTGCGTAATGTTTTTGGACCGGCCTTCAAAAACTCCCTTGCTTCTTTGATTACTCTTCTCCCTGTTCTCCGACACATAGCACGAAGCTTTTGCCAAAGCAACCTCTTGTGTCGTATTCCACTTCACGACTTTTGTTCGCTTCCCAAATTTCTTTTTCCCCCGCGTATCAACTTCTACAACTTGGTCCTCGACAACAAGCATCTCCTCCACTCCATCGCCCAATTCTTCATCTTCGTGTTCCTTGAATTGTGTCTCTGGCACAGTTTCTTCCTCATCATCATCGTCACATAGGTGGAGGTTTTATTCAGTATCATAATCATTTGTTTAACGAGGGCTTGGACTCCTCATTGCATACTGTAGGATCGGTTTTTGATAAAACAATACAAAGATCACACAAGTATAAGCAAATCAGGTGTGGAAACCCTAATTCGCATGCAAAATGATGTCAATCAAGATCTGAACACAATGAAATCCATATCAATCCAAAAGTTTTCATTAATATAAAAAGATATAAACCTTACAATGACAAATATCAATGAAAACGACTCTCCTAAGAACTTTCAAGACCTTCCTAGAAACACACACACAAACACGCCTAGACAAATGACCAAAAGTTATCAATAAACACAACTATCACATATTTATAGGCTTCCCATTCGACCCCTATTGAGTTTGAATGAGTCCCTTCGAACCCTCGTGGTTCGAATCAGCAAAACAATAAACAAACTTTTCATATTCGACCATACCAAAACTTCATTTGACTATGCATATGTTCCTTCGACCCTCCGACTAGGTCGAATGGGCTTCTAAATTTTATCAAAACTTCAAACTTTGGCACTTTATTATGAAAACCGAAAGCGATAGTTTAACGACCCTGACTATCAGGGCCGGGTCGGGTTACTAGAGCTACGCAGCGGATTTGGATAATAACATCTTTACTTTCCCAGGATCCATGTTATCATAGCTGGTGGGTTACCTGAACACATGCCCAAAAATAGTTTCTGTCAACATAAAAATTGGTGAGGTCATGTATTTTATAAAGAGAATGGCCAGTTCTGTATTTGATAATTCTTTCATAATATTCCTTTTATATAAAACATGCTTTACAGATATAACTCTAGAGGGGAAAATATATTCTATCATATTCTGTTAAATCGATTCTATTATATGCCATTCCTATCGATGGTACCACTTTACCATGGTAGAATAATGGTTCCTGCCCTCTGATTGGACAAGAAATGGTTCATGTTCTCTACTTGGACAAGAATGGTTCTTGCCCTCTACTTAGACAAGAAAGGAAATGGCGAATAACGAACAATACTGCCCTCGTCTTTTCTATGTCCCCTTTCTACTATACTTCTTTTATTAATAATCTTTCTATTATGTAAAGCATTTCTATATTTTCTGGTAAATGACATGTATTCCCCCGAAAACAGTTAATAAAACGATAAAAGTGGGGAGTTCACCATACTCACAGGTATGCGTATATCTTCTGATTAATCTTCTTATTATAATTATAATATAGTTATCTTTCATGAGAAGTGTGAGAAGGATTAAAAACTGATATATAGGCATCATTTTTTGAACTTAGTCATGTTGTTTTAGATTTTTTTGCCTAGAAAAATACCAAACATAACAATTAAAAACTGAAAACAATGTATTTTAGGCTTAAAAGTTAAAACACCATGCTAAGAACATTAAGTAGTGTGTTTTAAGTGTTAAGTAGTGTGTTTTAGCTGTTATATAAATTTGATGACTATAATACATTGGATTGTGTTTTAGATTGTTGTGTTTGGTGTTTTTCAAGTTAAAACAACCTAAAACATCATTCCTAAATCCAAAACATGATGCCTACATGCAAATTCTTAATCCTTCTCACACTTCTCACGAAATATGTCCTTTGTACAGGAACCTATACCTATATATATATATATATATATGTGTGTGTGTGTGTGTGTGTGTGTTACGCTTGGGACTTGTTAGGATTATAATACTTCGTATATATATCATATATACATTTATACATATACAACTTGATATGTATTAGATAGTCCTAAACTCGGGGTTCATTATTGATATTTATTATATGAGACACGACCCGGACATCCTAAATCTTGCTGGCCATTACCACTTGGCACTCGTAAACTAATAAGCTGGCCATTACAGCTTGACAGATCTAAACTAAAAAGAATAGAAAATATTATTATTAACCCGAGTCTAGTATATTGTCTATATATCGAATTATATATATATATATATATATATATATATATATATATATATATATATATATATAAACATAGATATTCTATATATGTTTATTATTGTTATATTATTATTATCAACTCCGATCATTATCCGTATTATATATATACTTGTATAGTCATAATATTGATCCGCGCCGGCTTACTGGACCGGGTTCTACTCCGGTTGTTGACCGAGTCACTGAATCGACTGGGTATCCGGTTCAACTATCCAACCTCCTTAATACCTCATAACAATACATAGAAATATTAGTTAATCGATATGAGATTGTATAAAATTAGGATTATTATGATAGGATGGGAATATGACCGGATTCTTAACGAAAAGTGATCGGACCTCGATCATTAACAATCTTCATCATTATCCAATCAACCCAATTTTCTAATTATAAGCACAATACCACACACACATCATCAGCTGAAATAACCAGATGGGTTTGGGGTTATGACCGGACACTTACTGGAAACTCATCGGAGGTTGACCGGACCTCCGGTCAACATCTATATCCTTGATACTCTCTCTCCCTCCCTTGGTTCCAGGTTATATCAGAAGCAGAGGAGGGTTCGATGTATGTTACCGGAATCCAAATCAGAAAGAGAGGAAAGGTTTACACAAGGTTATCGGGTTGGGTTTATTATCGGAAAGAGGACCCAATGACAGTCACCATAGCTTTGGTGACTGTCCGATTATGAGGACTGAGGGTTGGTTATCGGTTTTATAACAGGGACAAAGGAGAAATTGTGGTGATTCGATAAGGAAGATGAAGGCGTATGGAGATAATCATTGATGGTTATAGGAGGCAGAAGTGAAGGAGAGGGAGACTTACCGGAAGTGGGAAGGAACGCCGGCACCAGCACCAGCGCCGGTCACCTGAACCGGTGACCCTTGGCTGCTCTCGACACACACAGTAGGTGTGTGTGTGTGTGTGTGTGTTCTGTGTTTTTATGCAAGAATCAAGGGAAGAGGGAGTTTATAAAGGGGATAAAATGAAAGGGGGTATTTGGATGCAAGGATAACAACTGGGATAAAGGGTGTTTGGTTATGGTTATTACAGCAAAATAAAGAGCGTTTGGCAGCAGGTTTAGGAATAGATATTAGACGTTTGGCTGCAAGATTCGAACTTGAATATTATATAATAAATAGTTGGGTGGTCGGGTACGATTTGACCCGTTAACACGCGGGGTGTTACAATCTCCCCCCTTAGGAAATTTCGTCCCCGAAAATTGAGGTGTCTTATCTTTTAGGATCTGAGTTTCATTTGTTAAGAAAGTTTAAGTATGAAATAGATGAATGAATACTAAAGATGGAAGGTGCAGCGGAAATATAAACTATAAAATCTTAACAAATGGAACAATTGCTTTCAAACAAGTACTTTTCATTAGTTATCACAGATTGTGAATTAATAGTACAAGTTATTACGATTCTCCCCCTCAGCCTGATCACTCAATACTTTGTCTGTGCAGAGAATGTGTGAAGTGATGAATAGAACAGTACAGGCACTATTTTATTTATAGACAGACCAAAGCACTGATGACCTAAGACTGACGTCACCTAGACAGTGAGAGCTAACTACCTTAACAAGATAAAACATCTGCTAGGCCAAACTATTGTTACATTGATTAAACCACTGATAAACAAACAGCTGATAGGTAAGCTCTGATAGTCTTCAACATCTGTTAGAGCCTAAGTGCTGTTGGCTCCAACAGACCTTTGGTCTTTGTCAGCACTTTGTCTTGTTCCTTGTCAGCACTTTAATCATCAGTTGTTTTCTTCAATCAGCAGCACTTTAGTTGTCAGCAGTTAGAGTCATCAGTCGTTTGGGAGGATCCTTGTATAAAGTACTGTTTTATTCTTAATCAGTAGATAGAATATTTTGGCTTTCAATCATCTGTTCTTTTCCAGGTCAGCAGACCCAACAATCTCCCCCTAGAATAGATGATGCCAAATCTAGTCTTTATTCCTGATCTTTATTCCTCATCAGACTTTCTCTTATCTGACCCTTCAACTGTAGTTCAAAGTCAAAAGAATAGAGATCATCTGCTTCCCTTTCAAGTTCCAAACTCATCAGATCCATGAGGTCATGTGCACTCAGACTGTATGCATCATCCATGGTGAGTTTTTGGATCTTTCCATTTGACCTGAGCAGAGTCAATTCATGGCTGGCTTTGTCTACCTTCCATTTTAGAATTTTTGAGTCAGATGGATTTTTGGGTTGCAAGTTTATTGATGATGAGTTTGGTGATGGAGGTCTCCCAATGATTCTTCTGAGTTCTTCACTGATGGGGTCAGAGAAGTATTTGACTTGGTTGAAGATCCCCTCTTTCACATAGGTCTCAGCAAACTTTCTTTGATCTTCTTCAGACATTTCTTTCTGCCACTTGACTTGTCTTCTTGCAGCATTGGTAATGTCTGATGAAGGAAGTAAAGTTTCAAATGAAAGGGTCTGATGGGATCTTCCACCTTATTCATCATCAGAGTAAGTTGGTTTTGGTGGAAGAGTTGGATCAGTTTTTCATTTCTCTTCAAGTTTCTTGTATGTTTCCATCAACCTCAGTTCAGACCATCTTGCTATAGATTTCATTTCACCATATCCAGCATCAACCAATTCAACCCTTATTCTTCTAAACCTTAAAGCTCTGACAGGGTCTTTGCCCTTCCTGAAGTCAGGTACATTAGCCTTTTGGTTTCCCCTTTTCAAATCTTCAATCCTCTGAAGTTCTTCTTTGAGTGCCTGAATGGTCCAACCTGTGAAATGTTTCCTTTGGGCTTTGTAAGGTTTCATGGCCATAATTTGATCAAGAAGAGATTCCCTGACCATCTTCACCATCTCACCACTGATGAGCTCTGCAGACATGGACTTACTCAGGTCCTTGGCAAAATCTTCAATCCTTCTATGTTTGCTAAGTTCTGTTGAATGGATGTCCTGAGCAGTCCTGTCATCCTTCCCTTTGCACGTCTCTTTTATGATCAAGTCTGTTTGTTGAACCTTCTGTTTTAGGTATTCATCAAGGTTTCTAGGTTTGTGCAGGTTCATGCTTGAAAGAGATGGAAAAGATAGTTGTGTAGCATCCTCAGTATTATAGAAGGATTGAATTTCCCCCTTGATCATGTCAAGCTCAAGGGGATACTGAGCTGCTAGTGGGATATCAGATGTTGGTGATTTGGTGGTTGTGAATTTGGATGTGTGTGGTGAAAAGGATTAGAGTGGAATAGCAGGAATAGGTTGAGTTGGTGGTGGTGTGGTGGTTATATTCTCATCCTGCACAACAAAAGTGGATTTCCTCTTTCTTTTGTACAAGATGGTGGGAGATGGTGGTGATTGTGGTGTGTTAACATCTGTTGGCACTTGTGTAATACCAGCAGATGTTTGAGGTGGTGATGGTATGGGTGGTAAGGTCAAGGCTAAAGCTGTGGTGGTTGTAGTGGATGTTATGGTAGATGGTGTGGCAGTTGTTTTGGTGGAGGCAGCAACAGAGGTTTTTGTTTTTGATGGAGGCTGCCTGACATGATGAGTAGGCCTCTTCTTCCTTTTGGAAGTTCCCACATTTTCATTTTCCTGCTGTTGTTCTTCTTTCTTTTTGGAAAGATTCTCTACCTTGGTTTTCAGAGTTTCAGCCCTAATCTTTTTAGCCTCAGCAGCCTTTTCAGCCCTTTCATTAGCTGATTCATCAACTTCTTTGGTCTTGGATGCTTCAGTAGTGGTTTGGTCAACAGACTCTGGTGCAGGCTCTTGAGCAGACTTTTCTTGTTGTGAAGGTGGAGCCCCAAAAGGTTTCAGCTTCTTTAGTCTATCTCTGCCACTCTTCCCCTTTTTGGCATCAACTGCTGTAAATTCATCATCATCTTCATCTCTTAATATAGTTGTGGGAGCAGAGCCAGAAGTCTTCAACAGATGATCTTTAATGGATTTGATGTCTGCTTTTGTGTCATTAAACATTGCATCCACCATGTTCCTGATCATTATCATGTAAGTCTCTTAGGTTTGATCAGCTAGTTTTCTGGAGACTTCCAACTGGGATTGAGGTCAATATTGTTGCCTCAGAAGTTGTTGCCTTCAAGGAAGTCTGATTGATGTAACCACTGTCCTGAAGTGAGACAATGGTCTTTACAACAGTAGGGGCTGCTTCACTTGAACTACCACTCTGAGTGACATGTAACTCAAAGGGTGTGGCCTCCTCTGTTTGTGGGATAACCAATGGACTTTTCTCTGGACCAGTCACTTGTTGAGGTACACTCTCAGTGATAGGTGGTTGAGAGGAATTGGTTGTGTCCAGAGTTTTGTCAATGGCCTCAAACAATGGTTGCATAGTTGGAGGAATTGATGGTGAGGGTTGTGGAGTGACAAGAATATTAGCCCTGGGAGAAGGACTTGTAAAAAGTTGTTCAAGTGAATCATCTATTCCATGATGTGTGTCCCTTTGGCTTACAACATGATCTTTTTGAGAGGATTCATGAGGAGTTTGGATGGGTTGAGACTTTACCACCTGTTGAGAGGAAGTATCAACAGTGGTTGTTTGTTGCTTTTGTGTTGCAACAGGATTTTTCTCTGGTATCTCATCCTCCAGAGTCACCTTTTTGGGTTGTTTATTGGGGGGTTTTGTGGATGGAATGTTCTTTTTGCTAGTGGCTGGTGTGGGTTTTACAGCACTGGTTGTAGTGCCATGATCACCAGGAGCAGTGGGCTCAGCAACAGAGGTTTACACAACAGTTGTTGTCTTAACTCTCTTTGCTTGTGTTTTTGAAACTTTTGTTTTTGCAGGTTTCTCTTGATTAGGACCTAACATCCTTGTAAAAGTTTCGTGGGACAGGCTATTCATTTGAAGGCCTTGCCCTTGTTTGTAATCCTTTTCTGGTAGAACCTTTTGTAGGATAAAACTTAGAATTCTTGGATACATTAAGAATGCATTATTTGACCTAGCCTGAACCCCCTTCACATTACTCACCAAATCTAAAAACAGTGCTTGGGATAGATTGTAATCAGTGTTTGTCAAAATAGCATATCCCAAGTACTGGACTTTTATAGGGATTTCATTGAAAGAAGTAGTTTTGGGAGAGAGGCATACAAGTAAAGTGTGAAAGAAAAATTTCATGTCTGGGGAAAAAACTTTTTGTAAATTGTAGCCCCAGTCAATTGACCCTCATAGCCTCTCTCTATGAACTCTCTGTGGAGTTCAGCTTTGTCAAAAGTTTTTTTACCTGCCTGATCAGCCAGTGAGAAGGTAGGGGATATGGTTTGTGGGGTAATGGCGACTTTAGTGTCTCCAATTTGTGAAACAATGGAGATTGGCTTTTTGTTTGTGAATAGAACTTCAGCTTTCAGCCAAAAAGCTTGAAGTGTGTCCTCATAAATGAGTGAACTGGAGTTCAGGGCAGTTTTGTATTTTGATGCATTCAAAGTATCTATGATGGGATGGAAATGACGGTTTTCATCTGTTTTAGCCCGATAGGGAAGATAATTGTGGGGAGCTTTCAATTGGAGATCCATTTTGTGGATTACAGAGAGAAAGATGATGTCTTTTTAATGGAGGTTTTAGGTTGAAGAAGGCGGTTTTGGAATTTTGAATTCGATGAGACGGTGGAACAACTATTGTGGATAAACAGGGTTTTCATAGTCTCAGGTGGAAAACCGCTGATGTGGCCAAAACGCTGCTTTTGAAAGCATACGTGGCAAACATCTGATGGAAGGACAGATTTGAACAGTTGTTTTATCTGATCAGATGTTTGAAACAAATTTTTCAACAAGTAGTGGTTGTTTTATCTGATTAGAGGTTTTAAACAGATTTTTCAACCAACAGATGTTACACTTAATGAAACAGTAGTTGTTTTGCCTTGAACAGATTTTTCAACCAAAACTATTTTAAGGATGAATTTTTGATTTTCTGACAACATTTTAATGCTTTTATTCATGAAAACATTTTTATTTTCTTCCATGTTTAGCATACCAATCCGAGAGATCAAATTTGCAAAGGTAGATGTGTCTAAACCTTTTGTCAACACATCTGCCAACTGATCCTCTATTGGAACATGGTGTAGAGAAATCAAACCTTTTTCATAGTTGTCTCTAATAAAGTGATGTTTGATGTCAATGTGCTTTGTTGTGGGGTGGGAGACTGGATTTTTGATGATATTTTCAGCTGCTTGACTATCCAGCATGAGTGGGGTCCTCAGAGCAGTTATACCAAAATCCAGTAGCTGGTTTTGAAGCTACATAAGTTGGGCTGTACAGCTTGCAGCAGCAATGTATTCAGCTTCTGCAGTGGATGTTGAAATAGCTTCTTGCTTTTTGCTTTGCCAAGAAACCAAGGCATTGCCTAGGAATTGGAACCCTCCTGATGTTGACTTCCTTATGGTTTGACAACCAGCAAAATCACTGTCTGAATAACCTGAAAGCTCAATGTTCCCATTAGCAGGATACTAGATACCAAGTGCGGGAGCACCTTTTAGGTATCTGAATATCCTTTTCACATCAATAATATTTGACTTTCTAGGTGATGCCTGGTATCTTGCACAAACACAAGTGGCAAACATGATGCCTGGCCTAGATGCAGTTAAGTACAATAAAGACCCAATCATGCATCTATAATGTGTTTGGTCAACCAGTTCATCTTTGTCATCAACAGTGACTAACTTTGTAGTACTCATGGGTGTACTATATGGTTTACAATCATTCATGTCAAATTTTGTAAGTAAGTTTTTAACATACTTATTTTGGTGAATAAAAGTTCCATTTTGTAGTTGCTTCACTTGGAGACCAAGGAAGCACTGTAGTTCACCAATGGCACTCATCTCAAACTCTGCTGTCATGAGTTCTCTAAACTCTTCACACATTTTGTTACATGTGGACCCAAAAATGATGTCATCCACATATATTTGAACAATCATTAAATCTTTTCCTTTCCATTTTAGAAATAAGGTTTTATCAATTTTACCTCTTGTGAAACCAATGGATAAGAGAAAAGTGGAAAGAGTTTCATACCAGGCCCTTGGTGCTTGTTTCAAGCCATACAAAGCTTTGTTAAGCTTGTAGACATAATCAGGATGGAATGTGTCTTCAAAACCAGGTGGCTGACATACATAGACTTCCTCCCTAATTTTGCCATAAAGGAAAGCACATTTGATGTCCATCTGATACACCTTGATGTTGTGGTTGACAGTACAGGCTAAGAAAAGTCTGATGGCTTCCAACCTAGCTACAGGAGCAAAGGTTTCATCATAATCTATTCCTTCTTATTGTTTGAAGCCTTGAACCACAAGTCTGGCTTTATTCTTGACAACAATACCCTTTTTATCTGTTTTGTTCTTGAAGAGCCATTTTGTGCCAATTGGACATACATCCTTTGGAAATGGTACAAGTTCCCATACTTGTTGTCTTTTGAACTGAAGGAGCTCTTCTTGCATGGCTTCTACCCAACTGTTGTCTTTTAGTGCCTCTTGGTACTTGACAGGTTGTGTGAGAGATAGAAAGCCTGCAAAAAGACAAATGTTTGAGGATTGACTTCTTGTGAGCACCCCTTCACTGATGTTGCCAATAATTTGGTCTGGTGGATGAGCTCTTGAGAAGATTAGATCTCCTTTGTATGGAACTATGGCATTTTGAGGTGAGGGACAGAGGTTTGGGGCATCTACTGTTGAAACATCTGTTTGCACTTCTGTAGTGCCAACAGAGGTTTGGAGTGGAAGTGGGGGAATAGGCCCAAGTGGTGTAGAAGTGGATAGACTTTTGTCAAATGAGAGTGGACTTTTGTCCGCAGATGATGGATCAGTGGTTGAGCTTGATAAGGCAATGGTTTGAGGGTAAGACTGGCCAACAGTGGTTGACTCAGCTGTGACAGATTTTTGAACATCTGCTTGCCCTGAATCAGGATAGATTTTGCAGAAAGACTGGGGCATCACAATGTCATATCTGTAATCCTGTTGTGGAGACTGTGATGTACCTGCATTGTCAGTTTTCACAGTGATATCTTCAAATTTGAATTTATCTAAATCAAATAGTTCAGCAGGATTTGCTTGGATTTTCAAAGATGAAAGTTCATTGAACTTTACATTAAGAGTTTCCTCTATTGTCCTATTCCTTGTGTTAAACACTTTATAGGCTTTGGCAGTAGAAGAATATCCCAGAAAATATCCACAATCTACTTTTGCTGCAAATTTTGAAATGGAATCTTTTAGATTTAAAATGAAACATGGGCAGCCAAAGATTTTGAAAAATGATAGCAGTGGTTTGATTTTGAACAAAATTTCATAAGCAGTCTTTTGATGTCTAGGGTTGATTAAAACTCTATTTTGAACATAGCAAGTAGTGTTTACAGCTTCTTCCCAAAAGGACAGAGGTAAACTAGAATCTGCCTGCATTGTTCTTGCAGCTTCAATAAGTGTTCTATTTTTCCTTTCAACCACCCCATTTTGTTCTGGTGTTCTTGGAATGCTGTACTGCCTTACAATCCCTTTTGACACACAGAAATCATCCAAATCCTTATTCTTGAACTCTGTTGCATTGTCACTTCTAAAGACTTTTACTGGAAAGTCATATTGTTTCTCAACTTTGGTGACAAAGTCCTTCAAAATACCTGCAGTCTCATCCTTAGAGTGTAAAAAGTAAGTCCATGTAAACCTAGAAAAATCATCGATAATAACAAGACAAAATCGTTTTTTCCTAAGGCTCATGATTTTTACAGGGCCAAACAAGTCCATATGCAACAATTGAAGACATTGACTTGTTTTAGACTCATCAATGGATTTGTAAGAGCTTTTATGTTGTTTGCCTTACAAACAGGAAACACAATGCTCATCACACTTAAATTCTTTTGGTGGTAGACCTCTTACAGGTTTTGTTTGGAGAGTGAGTTGATAGTTTGAAGGTTGGTATGACCCAATCTCCTATGCCACAATTCTGTCTCTTTGGTTGAGCCAGCAGAGAATAGACAGACATTTGCCATAGGGTTATCCTTTAACATATCAACTACATACACATTACCACTCCTGTGAGCAACAAGTTATGCTTTACTCTCAGAAATGATGGTGTTAATCTTTTCAACCACTTCTGGTCCAACAATCTTACATGTCTTCTTAGTGAAGAATGACCCATAACCTTTGTCACACATTTGTGAAACACTAAGAAGATTAAACTTAAGATTATCAATCAGATTAACATTTTCAAACTTGAGTCCCCCAGCCTGAACAATCCCTGAACCCAACACTTTACCTTTTGAACCATTACCAAAGGATATATCATCCCCTCCATGAGCAAGAAAGTCCAGAAGAAGGGCTCTACATCAATTCATGTGCCTGAAGCCTCCACTATCTACATACTATAAACTATCTAAGCAAGCAAAAGCTCCCTGCACATCAGTAAAGGATTAGTTTTGGTGAGTGTCCAAAGCCAAATTGGCTTTGGATGGGTTCTCAGACTTTTCAGCCTCAAGCTTAGGAGAATGATCAATGGTTTGAACTAGTTTCTGGACCAAGTTCGACAACTGTTGTTGACCATTTGCCAGTGCTTGTATGTTAACACTTGGTGCAACAAATGTTTGACCATTTCCTGTCAGATGTTGGTAACCATGAGGATGTTTGTTCACTCTTGGTTTTGAAGGCCTTTTGGGCTCTTCATAAACATGTGGCAGACGATGACAAGGTGGTTGTCCATGTCCTCTTGGAAACTTGTTAGAGGTGGAGCTTCTGTTACCTGAACATCTCTGGAGCAGAGTTTTCATTCAGATTCTTGGTAACAGATGTTTGAACTAGTGAAAAAGTCTGTTTGGGTTTTCCTTTTGAAGTACTAACCACTTGACTCACTTGAGTTTTAGCCTTATACTCTTGTATTTTGACATCAACATTTTTGAGATACAGACACTGTTTGGTTTTATGATTCATTTTACCACATATTGAACACATTGGTTTAGAATCACATGCACTTGTTCCTTTGTTGATATCATATGCTTTTAGAAGAAAACAGTTTTTAGTAACATGGTTCTTCTTTTCACAAAAATCACAAAACAAGTTATCTTTGGATTTCCCTTTTTCTTTCTTCTTTTCAACAAATGTTTGAACATCTGTTGGAAGATCTTTCAAGGGATTGATCTTAGCTTGTGGTGCCTTTGTCCCATCAGAGGTTTTAAAATTCATAGGTTGGAAATTTTCAAGAACATCACACTCATCTGACCAAGTTGGTTTGAACTGATATTTTTCAATTTCATCAAATGATGGTGAACCCTCAAGTTTTTCAAGAACAATTTTCTTACCATTAGGTTCAGTGACTTTGATTTCCTGACCTTTAGAATTTGTTGGAATGATCTCAACCAACTGTGGTTCCTTTTTGTCGGTGTTTTGTGAAACTTGATCAGTGGTTTCATTGAAACCAAAACCAAATTTCACATGACTTTTAGTTTGTTGGTTGACTATTATTTCAAAACCTCTGGATGATTCCACCAATTTTTCACATTCAACTTGGGTGGACTCAAGCTCCTGTTTACAACTCTAATATTTTGTTATCATAGTTTGGAGCTGGTCTTTGGTTATACTTGCTTCATGTTTCAAACTGCTGATTTCAGATTCTTTTTCAGTTTGTTTTTATTTTAACTCTTTTGTGAGTTTTTCAAACTGAATTTCATCCTCTAAAATTTTCTTTCTAAAGTTTTCATATACCTCTTTTATCTTTGAAAATGCTATGATACATTTATCTGAACATAAGTCATTTAAGATTTGAGGTGATACCTTAGCAGCAGCCATCAAGGCACAGTTACACTTGCACTCACAGTCATCAGTACCCCATGGGTCTGAGAGATTCACAACCCCAATTTCAGATTCTTCAGCTGAAACAATTTCATCAACAATATCATTAGTCAAATTTTCAGACTTAAACACCACTTCCTCAGATTCAACCTCCTCAACAATTCTTTCTAGTGCCATGAAGCAGAAATTTCGTGATTCATTTTTAGATTTAGCAACTAGAGCAATGGTTTCATCTGTTAGCTCATCTGATAAGCTGCTCCAATCAACAAAACCTTGTGTGAAAAAGCTCTGTTGGCTTTGTTGACTGGTCTCTGCAGGGGCAGAGGATGAAGTAGCAGCTATTGGCATTTGTGCCTGAGCAACAGGGGTTTGAACATAATGAATCTGGGGAACAGTGGTTTGGACATAGTGCACAGGAACACTGGATGAGGAGTGTGCAAAGTGAGCAGTGTTTTGCACATTTTGTCCAGGGGTATTTTGAGAAAACTGATAAGTGTTGGTCTGAGTCCTTTGGTTTGGATAGGTAAACATTGATGTACCATTTTGACTCCTACATTCCCTAGCAAAGTGACCCACTCTATGACATTTGTAACACTTAATTTTAGATTTATCCAACCCCACTTTTGACCCACCATGTAAACCTGGATACCTTCTGCCAGTTTTCTTATAGAAGTTATTAGTTCTAATACTGAGGATGTGTTTTCAGATGCTTGGATATCACCACTTGCTGCAAAAGCATAGTTGGGTGATGACTAAGAATCAGTGTTAAAACCAGTAGTTATATCAATGTAATGATCATAAACCTGATCCTTACTACTACCAGACACCTCATCTTGACCCAAAAGTGCTGTATTACCAAACACATCATCATCAGACACTTTTCCAGAATCCTGAAGCTTCTTTTTTTGGTTAAGCTCTCTCTCATAGGTCAAGAGCTACCATGAATCAGGGTTAGAGATAAGTCCTTAAAACCAATTGAGTTTCTCATTACAATTGCAATAGTGTCCCACCTATCTGGTAGTGATCTAAGAAACCTATGATTCAAAGTTGATTTTGGGTAAGTTAGACCCACCAGTTTTAGTTCGCTTATTAAGCAATTAAACCTCTCAAATTATTGTGTTAATGAATCTCCCTTCACTTGACTAAATGTTTCATATTGTTGATTCAGAATTTCCCGGTTGTTTTCAATAACCTCCTCAGTCCCACCAAATTGTTCTTTCAAAGCATCCCACAACTCCTTTGCACTGTTACAGTGTAACAGCCAAGCATAGATATCATTTGGTAGATCCATGGCTACAATACGGAAAGCCTTAGCATCTTACTCAATTTTCTGAAAATCCTGCTCGGAGTAGTTTTCGACACTTTTAGGTACTTGGACCTTGGGATCTTCGGTACTCGGCACCATCAGAACATGTGGTCCGAAGACAACCAACTTCCAACACCCAGTATTTTGTTGAGCTAGAACATGGCTCATCTGACGTTTCCAGATATTGTATTCAGATCTGACAAGCATCGGAGGCTTGTTGCTCGTGCCAGTGTTGTGTGGATCTTGATTCATAGAAGCCATTCTCTGATTGTTTATAAAACAAAGTGTGTTTAAAAAACTTTGAACGTAAAATAAACTTTTACTCTGTTTTCAATCAACAAACAAAGTGATATCAATAATATTGAGCTGATCTATTTATATTAAATTGATTGATTAGATCGAGTTTAATTGACCAAGCTCTGATACCAATTGTTAGGATATGAGTTTGATTTGTTAAGAAAGTTTATGTATGAAATAGATGAATGAATACTAAAGATGGAAAGTGCAGCGGAAATATAAACTATATAATCTTAACAAATGGAACAATTGCTTTCAAACAAGTACTTTTCATTAGTCATCACAGATTGTGAATTAATAGTACAAGTTATTACAATTCTCCCCTCAGCCTGATCACTCAATACTTTGTCTGTGTAGAGAATGTGTGAAGTGATGAATAGAACAGTACAGGCACTGTTCTATTTATAGACAGACCAAAGCATTGATGACCTAAGACAGTCGTCAACTAGACAGTGACAGCTAACTACCTTAACAACATAAAACATCTGCTAGGCTAAACTACTGTTACATTGATTAAACCACTGATAAACAAACAGCTGATAGGTAAACTCTGATAGTCTTCAACATCTGTTGGAGCCTAAGTGCTGTTGGCTCCAACAGACCTTTGGTCTTTGTCAGCACTTTGTCTTGTTCCTTGTCAGCACTTTAATCATCAGATGTTTTCTTCAATCAGCAGCACTTTAGTTGTCAGCAGTTTGAGTCATCAGTCGTTTGGGAGGATCCTTGTATAAAGTAATGTTTTATTCATAATCAGCAGATAGAATATTTTGGCTTTCAATCACCTGTTCTTTTTCATGTCAGCAGACCCAACATTATCCTTTATACTCTTAACCTTTAAGGATATTAAAAATCTAAACTGAACATTTATCATTGAGGCATGATCAGTTTTCGTGGTTTGCAAGGAAATCGATCTTTATATCAAATCCGAGATTACATGAATTAGAGATATCAATCTGTAGTAATACATCTTGACCATTCTGCTAATCACGTTTTAACCTTTCTTTCTATAGTCGTGTCAATTCAGATACATGGATTATATGTATCTTTCAGGTATGAGTATTAAAGGTTTTCTATATAGATTAATATTTTCTATAAAATATTAATATTCTTTTATATTTTCCTCACCAGAAGTAGACTGAATATTATTCTTATATAAAGAGGATTTTAAACTTACTTTGAGATTCTGATCGTATTTCTTCTGGAAAATTTACAAACCTCCAGCAAACATCACTAGAGTCTCAAATCGATACGATATATTCACCACTTGATATTCGGATTCATTCACAATGATGGATTCTAGTTGGTTCTTAAGAGATAGATACGAAAGTCCCAACCCTTCATTGTCATCTTGACTTGAATGGGATCCGAGCTAATATCTCGTGGATCGAACATAGAATTTACCACCATTGTATCTTTAACTTCTTAAAGAGTAGAAATGATTTGTGGTAACTATTGGATTATTTCTTGTTACAATTTCTACCTTGTAAGTTCCATTATATCGATGTAATATGGTTGACTTCTCGGTCAATATTTCCATTCATATATAATCAGGAGGTTTCTCAGACCGTCAAACGTCTAACTGGAGCCAAAAGGTGCAAGAAAAGACTAATCGAACTGGTTGAATTACACGGTTTCAACAATTCCTTTTTATCTCTGGAGAGATGAAAGGCATAAGCATTGATGAGTCTTTTTAAGAAAGAATCTTGAATTATGTTCTAATTCCTCTTTCTTTGATAATGATTCAACTGATGTTGAATTCTTATCGCTTTTCCATTTCATTATCTTGACCTACTGAAATCGGTCTTTAAGATTTTTCTTAAATCATCGATAATAATCTTACTGACTATTTCATTGATGATTGACTGCATCGTTTATTAATACATATTACTTGACTTTTCTCATTGTGTTATCGTGAATAAGGCTTTCACGATTTTATAGTCAATATATATATATATATATATATATATATAACTTTTTCTGTATAGTCTTTGAATCTACTTGTAACAATCGTTGTTACGATTCTTTGACTTAATATTGTTATGACAATGCGTCATTTATTCTTTTTCAGAATCATGACTATCACTTCGGTTTTAAATACTTATTGCATTAAGTATTTCTCTATAATTCTTTCTTAACACTTTCGGGCTTCGTCGACACTCTCGATAAAAATATTCTATAATTTCTTCGTATAAAACATTCTTTATAAAATTCTAGTCGCTTTCTTACGACTTATATTCTTATTTGGTAATTTCTTTTAATATATTTATTCTGATAATTATTTCTTCCGGCATATCAGTTGCCTTATGGTAATATTTGGCACTTCCAATGCCTGTCTATTATTCAGACATATCAGATGTCTTTCTAAATTATAATTTCTTTTTATTTGTCGATTTATATTCTATTGATATCCAAGCGAATAATGATAATCATTTATAGCAGACACTATACATCTGTCATTTCTATGATATAAACTTGCTTGGAATTATTCTTTCTTATTTATATATTCGGTTAAATTCTATACTTTCAGTGTCTGAAAACATTTTCTGATAAACTTATATATAGGCAATGTATCATATCTTCTTAATCCAACTTATTATAAGCGAGGCTTATTTCATTGGGATATTCGTGTAGATAGTTCTTGCCAGAACAGTGATTTCTCAAATTATCTATCACAGCCTTTAACTCGGAACAGGAAATTCATCATTCCTTGGCTAGAGAGTTTCACTGGAAAAATGAGCATAATTCTATTCATTTTTCGTTTTCATTTCGATGGTACCATTCGGATCTTTACATTATCCTAATTGGTATTTAATCATTTCTTTTGATATATTCAATAAATTATTTTCTGTTGATTAATCATTGGATTCCACCATTTCCGGTTTCTGAATCCATATTGATTTCTATCTATTATATTTTCGGAAATTTAATAATTCTTCCATCACCTCTTATTCGTGATTTTCAACTTGGTAACACTTGACCGTTTTACCAATTTGATCGTATCTGAACTTATGCGAGTTCTTATTCAAAAGCGATTGCGAAGATTGTTTCTCCAACGTTGGAGGTGTGACATTTCTTTCATAGTGTCATACATTCTTACAAAGAATCCTATGACTTGATGGCAAATGTCCGGATATACCTTTTGTAAGGGTCCGGATATCTTTTGCCACAAGGGTTGCACAGAGGACATGCAACTATCTTTGGTTTTACATACTGATTTGATCGATAGATTCTAATTAGTTCTGTATATAGACGATTCTTGGAGAGTTTCTGATATTTAGATATAGGCTGCCATGGAATGCGCTTGATTATCCTGGTTTAATTTGATAAATACGATTATTCTGTAATTTATAGAATTTAACCAATCGATGGTTTTTATTCTGTGAATATATTCTTAGTCGTATTTGACGAAGGAATTTCAACTAGATTGCCAATGATATGGTCGTATTCTCCATATACGATACGCTGATAATTTGGATTCATATTTCTTCTTATTATTATTTCTCTTTAATATGTTTGTAACCCCAAACATATTGTGATCTTGATAAATTTCTACTCGAATGTTCTTGTGCCTGTGACATTCATAATTATGTCGCGATCATAATTACTCTTTCACCTCACCTAACATTCAAGTGCTCGTTTATTTTAATCACAATATGTATGTGTCCTTCTCACATTATTCTATTATTCTTTTCTTTGTTTTCTCTTCGATTCTGAATTACATTATTCTGGAAGAAAACATCTTGATCTGAGTCTAACAGAATAGTCTTTCAATTTGTCGAACTTGTTTCAAGATGAAACTAATTCTTGAATGTTTTCGCGTCGAAGGATATCCAATATAATAATCCAGTCTTTTAATCTCTCTGACTTGTTCACGTCATAAGGTTAAAATGATATTTATATTCGTACTCAATTGATCAAGTAAGAATTCGGTCTCTTTAAATAGCTCCCAAAATGTTCTTGTCATGATATTTCAAGATAATAATATTTTTATTCTAAATATTATTTTGCTCCTTTGAAAACGATCAAAGGTGTTATATAGCTGGGATTCTATATATACACAAAGAGAGATTTAGATTATAAAACGTAGTACATAATACTCATCATTCATGCCTGTAGAAAATATCAGGGAAGATATACAATCGGATATAGATGTAGAATCATGTCGAAAAGATTCTTAGCACATAGACGGATACAGTTTCGATTAAAGATCTTCAAGAGAAAGGGCACTAAAAGTGAAATACGCTCTGGTAAGACGATTCTGCAGAGGTGTGATAGAATTTCACGTATTGGAATAGAATTTATAGGGAGGATAATAATAGCAATACTAGTTGATGTCAAAGATCTGATGACAAATGAAACATACTAGTAACGAATAGGATTGTCAATAATGATTAATTTGAGAAAACTTCGGGGGCATGCAAACATAATTCGATGGATACCTTGGGATCCTTTCATAGGATAGATTGTCTATTAGAATATTGTCTGATATTCTTTTACTTTATACATTTTTTCTAAGTAAAATTTCTTTTAGAAAATATTCTGGTACATCCTGGACTAGTAAAGATGTCAAGACTGTTATTAAACGCCGCTCTGATACCACTTGTAATGACCCTGACTGTCGGAGCCTGGTCGTCAGGTCGGGTTACCAGAGCTACGCAGCGGATTCGGATAATAACATCTTTACTTTCCCAGGATCCATGTCATCATAGCTGGTGGGTTACCTGAACACATGCCCAAAAATAGTTTCTGTCAACATAAAGTTGGTGAGGTCATGTATTTTATAAAGAGAATGGCTAGTTCTGTATTTGATAATTCTTTCATAATATTCCTTTTATATAAAACATGCTTTATAGATATGATTCTAGAAAGGAAAATATATTCTATCATATGCCATTCCTATCGAAGGTACCACTTTACCATGGTAGAATAATGGTTCCTGCCCTCGGATTGGACAAGAAATGGTTCCTGTCCTCAAATTGGACAAGAATGGTTCTCGTCCTCTAATTGGACAAGAATGGTTCTTGTCCTCTACTTGGACAAGAATGGTTCTTGCCCTCTACTTGGACAAGAAAGGAAATGGCGAATACCGGACAATACTGCCCTCGTCGTTTCGATGTCCCCTTTTTATTATTCTTCTTTTATTAATAATCTTTCTATTATGTAAAGCATTTCTATATTTTCTGGTGAATGACATGTATTCCCCCGAAAACACTTAATAAAACGATAAAAGTGGGGAGTTCACGACACTCACAGGTTTGCGTATATCTTCTGATTAATCTTCTTATTATAATTATATTTCATATATATCGATACGTGTTCCGCTTGGGACTTGTTAGGATTATAATACTTAGTATATATATCATATATACATTTATACATATACAACTTGATATATATTAGATAGTCCTAAACTCGGGGTTCATTATTGATATTTATTATATGAGACATGACCCGGACATCCTAAATCAAGTTGGCCATTACAACTTGGCACTCGTAAACTAATAAGATGGCCATTACAGCTTGGCAGATCTAAACTAAAAAGAATACAAAATATTATTATTAACCCGAGTCTAGTATATCGTCTATATATCGAATTTTATATATATATATAAACATATATATATTCTATGTATGTTTATTATTGTTACATTATTATTATCAAGTCCGATCGTTATCCGTATTATATATATACTCGTATAGTCATAATATTGATCTACGTCGGGTTACCGGACCGGGTTCTACTCCGGTTGTTGACCGAGTCACTGAATCGACTCGGTATCCGGTTCAACTATCCAACCTCCTTAATACCTCATAACAATACATAGAAATATTAGTTAATCGATATGAGATTGTATAAAATTAGGATTATTATGATAGGATGGGAATATGACCAGATTCTTACCAAAAAGTGATCGGACCTCGATCATTAACAATCATCATCATCTAATCAACCTAATGTCCTGATTATAACCACAATACCAGACACACATGATCCGGCCAACATATATATCCTTGATACTCTCTCTCCCTCCCTCGGTTCCAGGTTATATCAGAAGCAGAGGATGGTTCGATGTATGTTACCGGAATCCAAATCAGAAAGAGAGGAAAGGTTTACACAAGGTTATCGGGTTGGGTTTATTATCGGAAAGAGGACCCGATGACAGTCACCATAGCTTTGGTGACTGTCTGATTATGAGGACTGAGGGTTGGTTATCGGTTTTATAACAGGGACAAAGGAGAAATTGTGGTGATTCGATAAGGAAGATGAAGGTGTATGGTGATAATCAGTGATGGTTATAGGAGACAGAAGTGAAGGAGAGGGAGACTTACCGGAAGTGGAAAGGAACGCCAGCACAGGCACTGGCGCCGGTCACCTGAATTGATGACCCTTGGCTGCTCTCGACACACACAGTAGGTGTGTGTGTTCTATGTTTTTATGCAGGAATCAAGGGAAGAAGGAGTTTATAAAGGGGATAAAATGAAAAGGGGTGTTTGGATACAAGGATAACAGCTGGGATAAAGGGTGTTTGGTTACGGTTATTACCGCAAAATAAAGAACGTTTGGCAGCAGGTGTAGGAATAGATATAAGACGTTGTGCTACAAGATTAGAACTTGAATAATATATAATAAATAGTCGGGTGGTCGGGTACGACTTCACCCGTTAACACGCAGGGTGTTACATATAGCCACATAATGTATCTACAAACTCCCCCTTGGCTATTGTTCAGATTTGTTTATGCATTCTTCATCTTAATCTTGGTCGTCTTTCTCGCCATCTCATCTCTTTTCAATTGCTCTTTTGAAATAGTGTGTTTCTTCATTTCCGTTCTTATTTTTAGTGTCACACCACAACCGATGGCGGAATACATTAAGGCGCGACTTGTGATAGATTGTTCAAAGACTTCATGATACTAGAATTTGTGACAATATAATTTAACTAGATTCCATTTCATAACATTCAAAAACTAGGAAGTACAAATTGTTCAAGAAAAGAAATACAACATTCAAAATAACAAAATTAAAATGGTGCGTTTCTAAGTACATCCCTAACAAGTTTTCTTGAGTCATCTCATCAATTATTTCCTGCAACACATAAAGCATTGGTGAGCATACTAGTTTAGGTTTACATACATAGCATTAAAAAGAAAGTTTAACTCAAATCATCATGCTATAGTTTTGCACATACAGAATCATACAAAATGCATAATCAACACTCGTGTGCACTGCTTGACCTAACACTGAAGTAGTAGGCCGGTAAAACTTATCATGACCCAGTAAGGGGGTGTTGTGCTACTCCTCTAGCGCTATACATGTAAGGTGGGTTGTATGCTAAGCGGCACTTGTATGGATAATTTGAATTCTAGCATGGCATATTATGTAAGCATGTTTAGTAGATTGAGCATGTGAGTATGAAAATGTTTTGCGTATGTTTGCATAGGAAACATGTTGAGCCCCAAAAGTATTAAAGAGTAAAAAGGGGACAAGTATGAACTCACCTTAGGGTGCGTTTGTTAAGTTCCCGAAACGGATCTTGAGAGAAATTTTAGCTCCAATTAACTAGAGTTCGAAAGGAATTAGTTTTAGATTCGAGGGTTGTTTTAATAAGTTCAAGAGTGTCATGTATGCCTTTAAGGCGAACCAAAACACAAATCTCTTTAAGATGATTCAGATGGTCAAGAGCTGAAGTTAATAAGCAAGCATAAAACCACCATGAAGGTGATTCAGATGGTGAGAGTTAGAGTTAGCAATGTGAATCCCTTTTAAAGAGTTTCATGTCATGACCACTTTGTTTATAGATTAAACATGGGTCTTAGACAAAGGATTTTCCCATTCTTGTATGGAACGAATCTGAGTTACAACAAGGGTCAAGAGATTGGTAAGGTAGGGATGTATCCACAAACCTTCAAAGTTATTAGATTAATAGAGTTTTGAAAATATATATTCTAGTATTTACATAATATAACTAGAAAATTAAAGTAGTGTATGGTGACTTAGTTTGGAAGAGCCTTGGCTTTCCTTTGTCAACCATTAACCATAACACAAGTCCATCCAACATTGAGTTGTTGGTGAACTCGGTTGGTATAAATAATATTCTAGTGCATAAAAACAATAGCAAATAACCACCTTTGAGGCCTCAAATCGATGTCCCCCTCGTGTTTATTTGCCTTAGCAAACTAGAGTAAGGTCCTAGAGGTTTCCCTAAGAGGTTAGAAGAAGAGGAGAGGTGAAGAAAGTGGAAGAAAAGTGGAGATTAAGGCTTTGCAACTTACAAATTTTGAGCAAAATTTTTGCTTGATGTTCTTGAAGATTAGAGAGATTTGGGAGCGATTAGAGAGTGTGAAAAGTGTTTAGGGGTGGTGCAGATTAGTATTTATAAGGAGGATGGAGGTTGGGGTAACAATGAAGGTGGTTGGGAGTTAGGAAGTGGGTGGAAAATAGTTAATGAAGGTGGTTATGAGTTGGTAAGTATTTATAGAAAATATTAATAAATAAAACCTTTATAATTATAAATATTGTTATTAATAAAAAAACGTGTAGGTATTTTTGTTCGTATATGAATACGTGTAAAAAATGAATAAAATGAAATTATATAAAATTTTGACGATTTTAGCTACCACTGAATCTTAATTACAACAAGTGGAAAAAATGCGGATATTACAGTCTCCCCTATTTTAGAAAATTTCGTCTCGAAATTTAATCGGAAAAGACTATTAGGTATGGTTGTGAATACTATTAGGAATAGGAATGTAAGGTTTATAGTTTGTATTGTTGAGTTTAGATGAGTAACAAGCTTTTGTGTAATATGGAGAATGTTTTAAATGTGCTTTAACTAATATTTGGCTTAGGGCATTCGCTTATTGTAATTGTCAGGTTGACTAGAGTTGGTCCTTGGTCCGACCCTCAGTTACATCTTTGATGCACAATTAGTGTTTATATATAGGGTGTACCGCAGCTAACCCGCCACACCTTTGGTATTTCAAATCCGTACTGAGCATCTACCAATAACTCTAAATAGAATTTCATCTCACCTTAACGTACCTGTAAATTCATGATTACGTTTCGTTCCGGACCGCAATCGTCAATTTACCTTACATTAGGGTGTTATGTCTTTCTATGACACTAACTTGAAATAAAACACTGGATATGACGTAAATGTGTCCTAACTCTAAAAGCTAGGCATTCTATTTGTGAAACGAACACGTTGATATGCGACGACTTGATAACGTGATGATGATGTATGCAGGTAGGCAAGCAAGTATTAACAAAACAAGGCATGTATACGAGTATAAGCACGTATGAATTTAGGTATGGAATACAACCAAAAATGGTTGTCTGGAAGGCTATATCCCAACGAGATGTATTCCCATAATGTTGTAAGTGTAATCCATGAAGTAATGTTTATGCATTTGTTGAAATAGGAAGGGATCGTTTACTTTTCCAAGTTTAAAGGAGATTCAACATGAGTACTAAGATGTTTAAGTTTTAGGTATAAGCGAGTTCAAATTTTTGGATAGTATGTTTTTATGACGATTTATATGCATTAAGTGAAAAATTAAGTTTATATAATATTACAAGGATTATAGAATATCCATTTTCAATATTATGGGAAAATCTAGTCTTACGCATAATCAAGTCTTAGGTTTCATGGATAAACAAGTTTCATGCATGATCAAGTTTGCAAGTAGCATGGAATATGCATCGAATTTCAAGTATCATGTTTCGTAGTTTATGAAAAGATGTATGTGTATAAAAACATATCAAGTAATTTATTATAAGTATAATTGTTTCTAAGAAGGTGTATCTAGAAATGTATCCAACTCTCGAGCGGGCATATAGATCTCTACCAATTGTTGGGTAGATAAATGTATTAACATTGAAAGTGTGTTTGTAAAAGTGTTAAGATGTAATTGTAAATGTATATGTAGAGGTAGTTCTGATTGTATAGTACATAGATACATGTCTACGGACAATTAGGATGGGAAAACCATGTTTGAGTTTATTGAAAATGAAGTAGTCATCCATTTGGTAAGATTAATTAAGGAGTAACTATGCTTTGTAGGAGATGGAGGTGTAGAATGTATTAAAGGATATTAGCAATACGTAAATCTTGATTGTAGAGATAGAGGACATACATAATTAAGGGGATGATGATAAGGAATATTGGTAATGATAAATGAAGTTTTTGGTTGATAAGTATTCAAATTTCGTAGGGAATGATGTATATAGAATATAGTTGAAATTTAGACCCTAGATGTGGAAAATGAAAATATTGTTGGTAAATAGTTTAACTCATTAAAATTTGCAAATTTGTAGATATGTGGATATGGTTAACATGAAATCGAATTTATGCAAATGGTTGGTTTTAAAAAAAGTTTATAAATGTCTGAAAAAAAAAAGAACTTGTGATTCTTATTATTACCTCTGTATTAGAAGATCAAGTTTCACATTTTGTCAAGAAATTTACATTTGTAAACTAGGTAAGTAAAAGGACTTCTTGTTTAATAAAAGATTTTATTTTCAAACTTTAAGCATTTCAAAGCTTTATAGAAGATCAAATGTCATAGACGTTATGGGTATGTGGTCCAGCATCATAGCTCAGCATGGCAAATCTTGAATACTAATCGCGTACATGGCTTGGTTTGGGTTTTATGATCGTTAACATGAGAAGACATTAACAAAACTACACATAACAAAAGTAATTACATACATGTTTAGAGCAAAATTATTATTATTATTATTATTAGTATTATTATTATTTGAAATACATGGGAGATTTAGAATGAAAACAAGAAAATACGGGAGATATCAAGTTGTGCAGTATAGGTATATATTTGTTTAAAAATTTTGGTATGTTGTGAAGAGAATCATATGGTTTGGATCAAATGTGGCATATATAGAATAATGTAAAATAGCAATTGGTATTCCACATTTTTGTAAATTAAATACTAACAAATGCGTAAAGGTTTAGACTAATAATTCGATTATTAATTCCTCTTGAAATTAATTTGGTATAATGTAACTTAAATACGAATAAAATGTGAAATATGATAATGTGAATGAAAAATATATGAAGTTAAGGTTTTTGATGCAGAAATATTTTTGGGTACTTATAGTAATTTACAATATTCTAAAATATTTATTTGATATATATATATATATATATTGAATTTAAATGCCATTAGTTCGATAATTTCGATTTAATTATGAAGAACACACGTATAAAAATATAATTTTTTATAGAAATTAATTGCTACTAATGTATAAAGAGGAACATAGTTTTGTAGGGTATTTATTTTTTATAATGAATGAGATTTATTTATTTTTTTCAACAATGAATAACTTAATTAATAATGTTTTAAAAAAAATACTAAAGTATAATATTTTCTGGAATAGTGTTTTTTTGGCAATAAGGGCATAGTATTATGTTGTATGTGCATGTAATTTCAAGGTGTCCACATAAACACATAAGTTTAGGTTGTTCACATAAGCATAGCATGCAATCATGTTAGAAATGAACATGTAACAATGAAAGATTTTTAAATTTTGTTGGTTCGCGAATATTATTATTGTTTGGAGGTTGCAAGAGTAGCTTGAAGCGGGAGTCTTGAGATCGAATATGAGAAGATAAGATACAATTTCAAATCAATCGAATATATAATAAAAATATTACATGAAAGCATAATTGAAAGTTGTATTGCAGTTACTACATGTCCCTTGTCATTGGTAAATTTGAGACTTTGGAGAGATTGAAAATCAAGGATTGAAACTAGTCGCTAAGTTGCGGATTTCACTCCTATCTTAGTGGTGTCGATTCTTGCGTGTGGTTTTTGCACTTGTCCAACGGGGTAGGAAATTAATTTCAACACTCAATTGGTAAGTTTCCACTAGAACGAGAATTTGTGAAACTTCCACCAAGGTAAGGAAATCATGCTTATCTTGGTGTAGTTTCAAAAACACAAAAGAATAACACGGATTGAAAGTCGTCACCAAAGTGAGGGTTTCACGCCTATTTTGGTGAGTTCCTTTCGTTTGTGGTATAAGAGTGTCTTCAAGTGTAGCATAATCCAAATAAAGGTAAATTTTTGTCACACCCCGCCAAGGCGGAAACACGGGAACGCGACCATCGAAAGGTTTTCAAGCACAAGGTTCAAGCAACACACATATTATTAAAATAGCACCATCAAAAGATGGATAATGTCGTACATTTATTCAATTAACATTGTTTTAAGACGAGATAGTGACTAAATTCATGAAAATAGTACGGAAATATCATGAGACTGACAAAACCCAAGCTTTCGAGGTACCACCAAGTGTTTGCTCAAACCCCTCTCCCAAATCTCCACGGCTCGTCATCTAGTTACCTGAAAAACATGCACAAAGATTTGTCAACAATAATGTCGGTGAGTTCACAGGTTTAAATGTACAAAGTAAAACGCATGTGTAATTGGTGTATGACCAATCATAAGCTAGCTAAGCAAATGATCACTGTGCAAACCATGAGTCCCGTAACCAAACCTCTTGACTGTTGTGCCTCGTGCATTGTACACCAAGACAATGTGTATGTATAGTTGTTGGGACAAAGAGGATTGACGAAACCACCTTTTGATAACCTTAGTCTATTTCATATCTGCCTAAGTATAGAACTGCTGAAGAACAAAAGAAGAAGTACTGAAGAACAAACACCAAAGTACTGAAGAGTAAACTCATCAGAAGTTCTGAAGTCTAACCAGACATTTCACTGAAGAACTGCTGAAGACAAACTGCTCATCAGCAGTTTGTCACTCATCAGCACTTTGCATCAGAAGCTTCTAACCGACTGAAGATCAGCAGTTTTGATTATTATATAGTTTTGTTAAAGTCTTGATTTCAAGTTTCGATGTACAGACTGTAGTAACCTTATCCTAGCATAATATCTTTGTTAAATATCTTAGATTACTTCAGACTACAGTTTAGTACATTAGTCTATAAATAGATGAGTTTGTTCATCTATTTTGATATGTGATTTTGTGTAATATCTTTGAACTTAAATTGAAATCCTTCGGGCTTTAAACTTATAATTCCATTTCACATCTGAGAAACATAAATTGCTATTACTGCTTTATACTTAAACTGTTTATTGTTTCTCATTTATTGTTCAGTCAAGGGGGGGGGTAATAACTCCTCATCAAAGTGATCTTTTAGACCTTTGAACACTTGTATTTCCGCTGCTTAATAACTCATATATAAATCTGATAACACATAAGTGTTCATAAACTAAGCCACTGATCCAACAATTGGTATCAGAGCATCTGGTTAATCTAATCAAAATCAATCTAACAAATTGAGATTCAGACACAGGCTCAATATTGATATTCAATAAAGGATAAAAGGCTCACTTTTTTAATCCATCACTTTAAGGAAGTATTGACAAATCCAAACTTCTTAAAAATGGATCCCTATAACACTGGATCTGCCAACAAACCTCCTATGTTAGTCAGAAATGAATATAACATATGGTCAAAAAGGTTGGCACATACTATTTCCCAAACAAACACTGGATGTTGGAGGTCTGTAGTTTTTGGACCTCACAAACCAGTTGTTAGTGATCCAGAGGGAAAGACTGAAAGACCAAAAGACCCAAGAGAATACACGGAGGAAGATTTCCAAAAGTTTGAGCTTGATGCAAAAGCTTTCTCCATGTTGGCTATAGCTCTCCCAAATGAAATTTATGCTGGCCTTTTACACTGTGAAAGTGCCAAAGAGCTGTGGGACTGCCTAAAAGAGTAGTTTGCAGGAACTGCTGAGGTGATAGCCAACATCAGAGAAATATTGGCTCAACAATATGAAACTTTTACTCACATAGAGGGTGAATCTTTAACACAACAATTTGAAAGATTTTCTTCACTCATCTCTGAGTTAAAAATAAACAATCAGACCTATTCAAATGAGTCTATGTTGCATAGATTTTTAAGGTCTTTACCTTCAAAATGGGAAACTTACTCTATAGTCCTCAGAACAAGTTCAGATTTTAACACCTTGAACCTAACTAGGTTGCATGGTAAATTACTAACTTTTGAGAGAGAAATCAATCAAAAGAAAAAGTTGCAAGAATCTGGTAAAACTGCTGATGACTATACTCCGGGTAGCACAGCCTTATTAGGACATGACTCACCATCCTGTTCTAATAATTTTGGTTCTTTTGACCACATTGACATAACAGCTGGGATCTCATCAGATGGATCTTTCCCAGCTTATGACAATGAAGAACTAAGTCAAACTGCTGACAACATGTGTTTCATCATGGATGATTTAAAATATTTTAGCAGTGATGACTTAGAAGAAATGGAAATATTGCACCAACTGGCCTTGTTAAGCTTAAAAACTAACAAATTCTATAAAAGGTCGGGAAGGAAATTTCCAGGACTAAACAATTCAACAAAAGTTGGTTTTGACAAATCTAAACTGAGATGTCATAAGTGTCAAAAGTTGGGACACTTTGCTAGAGAATGTAGAAGCTCCAGCTATAACCAACCAATGTCCTCTGGAAATCAATTTAATCCCTCATATAATAGGAATAATGGAACTCAAGGGAGTGCTCATTTTGTACAGGCACAAGCTCCACATGTTCAATATGTGCCACAAGTACAATATGTTCAGATGCCTGCTCAACAACAGCAGCTCATGCCTCCATTTCCAACTGCTCAACAACCTGCACAAACTCAACAACCCCCTCAGCAACAAAGCTTATTTACATCAGGGTATGTTGACTGGAGCAGTCTTCCTTATGACACATCAGAATGCAGTCAGGATGCAGACAATAAGGTCTATGATGTCAACTGGGGAGAACCTGATAATGGCAGAAAGAACTTTGCCTTAATAGCTTTTGAAGGATACTCTTCAAATTCTGCTCTCACACAGGTATCACAACAATCTCTGTTAAAGCTTTGCACTAAATCTTGCAAAGAATCATTTGCTTTAATTAGAGAAACTAATGTGCACTTACAAGGCAAATCCAATGACATGGAAAGAAAATACACACAAATGAAGTGTGATTTGGAAAGAAAAATTGTTTTGAAAAACAAAGAGATTTCCAAACTGAATGATAAATCCATTGAAACAGAAGCACAAATTAAAACAATGATAGACAGCCTAGGAAATGTCAGACAAGAGCTTGCTGACACCAAGGTTGATTGTGAAAAATGGGTTGAGTCTTGTAAAGGGTATCAAATGTTACTTAACAAACAAACTGCAGCCAATGTTAAGTTTGGCATTGGATATACCCACACTGAATCACCAACAGATTTCACCCACAAAACTGATAATGATGGGAAGAAATTGATTCAAACTTGTGATATGGAGGAATGCACATCCTACCATCAGAACTTCCTCAAAAAGGGAAGTACTGCAGAAGTTAAAACTACTGACAATAAGCCATCAGCAGTTTCAACTACATCAGGAGTTGAGACCCTGAAAACTGCTGATGACCTATTTCAAAAATCAGATTTTGTCAGTAAATTGCCTTCCAGCTCTCTTGATTTATCTAAAAAGAAAGAGAAGGCAAAAGCATGTGAAATATGTGGTCTGTTTAACCACATAACTGAACTTTGCAGATTTAGAAAGGTAAATCAGTTAAATAAACAAAGACAACAACTGATTGTGGGAAAACAGATAAAACAAGATTATCAAAATACCTTTTTTCCCAACAAACAACAATCAAATAAAACCCTTTCTAAGAAGAGGCCTTTATCTCAACAAAGGTCATCTTCTCAAAGTTCAATTTCAGAAGTTTCACCTAACTCATCAGCAGTTTCACAAACTGCTGAAGTTAAAGATTTGATAAACTTGGTTAAACTTCTGATGACCAAAGTTGATGGTGGAAACCAAAATGAACCCACCATTGTTCTTAATGACAAATCCATTGCCAAAAAGACATGGATTACTAAAAATGGTCCACAACAAGCTGCACCTGTTCTCAAGAGCAAACCCAAAGCCAAACTGGCTTGGGTTGCCAAAACTAACTAATTTGCTATCTTGTGCAGAGAGTCTCCAGAGGTTTGAATAGCATATGGTATGTGGATAGTGGAGGCTCAATGCACATGACTGGATGCAGATACCTGATAAACAATTTTATCAGCCAAAGAGAAGGATCTGTGTCCTTTGGGAACAATGCCAAGGGATATGTGCTAGGATATGGCAATGTATCCTCAGGCAAAATGCAGTTTGACAAGGTCAATCTGGTTGAAAACCTTGAGTACAACTTGCTGAGTGTCTCTCAAATGTGTGACAAAGGATATTCTTCCTTTTTCACCAAGACAGCATGCAAGATCATATCACCAGAAGGCCAGAAGTTGATAGAGAAGATTATTGAAGATCATACTTTGCTGATTGCCAAAAGATGTGGCAATGTCTATGCAGTGGACATTGAAAAAGACAAAGTATTGAACAAAACTGCCTGTTTCTTCTCAAAGGCATCAACTTCAGAAAATGATCTCTGGCACAGGAGACTTGGCCATGTGAACTTTAAAACCATCAATAAAGTCACAAAAATGGGCTTGGTCAGAGGTCTACCTTTGAAGGAATATCAGTGCAAAGAACAGAACATTAATTGAAGCAGCCAGAACAATGTTAGCTGATTCAGGCCTACCTTTGTATTTTTGGGCTGAAGCAGTCAACACTGCATGTTATGTTCAGAATAGAGTTCTTATCAACAAGAGACATACCAAGACTGCCTATGAAATTCTTCATGGCATAAAGCCCCTTATCTCCTTCTTCAGGGCTTTTGGATGTCAATGTTTTATCCTCAACATCAAAGACTCTATTTCTAAGTTTGCTGCAAAAGTTGACACAAGTTATTTTCTTGGTTATTCTCCTTTGAGAAAAGCTTACAAAGTTTTTAATTCAAGAACCAAGATAGTAGAAGAAACACTGAATGTCAAGTTCAATGAATCAAAACACACTCTTATTCCAGCAAATCCTGCTGAATTATTTGATCTTGACAATTTTCATTTCGAACCTGAAAAGACTGTTGAATCATCCAAACCTCCTCAAAATGGTTTTCAAGGATTTGAAGATGATAGTCCTGCACCATGGACTCCAAACACAGTCAGAAGATCAACTATTAAACCTTCAGAAGTTTCAATAGCTTCAACTTCAGGAACTACTGATGAACATTTTGAAACTACTGATTCAGCTGAACCTAAAACTCCTGAAGTTCAAATAACAGCTGAACCAGATATTATCAATCTCAGTGGTTTATTTGAAGAACCTGTAGAGCCATCATCCAGTACAGGTTTACAACAACTGATTGAACACAAGGATCATCCATTGGATCAGATCATGGGTGATATTGCATCAGGGGTACTCACAAGAAACCAGCTTTCCAACTTTTGCTTATTCTCAGCATTCATCTCTCAGTTGGAACCAAAGAAGTATCAAGAAGCCCTCAAAGACAACAATTGGGTGCAAGCAATGCAAGAAGAGTTGCTTCAATTCAAGAAACAACAGGTTTGGGAAATTTGTCCCTTACCTGAAAACAAGCAACCAATTGGAATAAGATGGGTCTTCAGAAACAAATCAGATGAGGCTGGTATGATCATCAAGAACAAAGCAAGACTAGTGGTACAAGGTTATTCCCAAGAGGAAGGAATTGATTATGATGAAACCTTTGCACCAGTTGCAAGACTTGAAGCTATCAGGTTATTTTTAGCTTATGCAATTTCCAACAACATTAAAGTTTATCAAATGGATGTCAAAAGTGCATTTTTATATGGAAAAATAAAAGAGGAAGTGTATGTCTGTCAACCTCCAGGGTTTGAGGATCCTTCTCATCCTGATTGGGTTTACAGACTTGACAAAGCTCTTTATGGGCTAAAACAGGCTCCAAGAGCCTGGTATGAAACACTTTCAAACTTTTTACTTAAGAATCACTTCTCAAGGGGATCCATTGATAAAATTCTTTTCATAAAACATGTTGGAAATCATGTCTTACTTGTTCAAATCTATGTTGATGATATCATATTTGGTTCAACAAATTCAAAACTGTGTGAAGAATTTAAGAAACTCATGCAATCAAAATTTGAAATGAGTACAATGGGAGAATTGCAGTACTTTTTGGGACTGCAAATCAAGCAACAGTCAAATGGAACATTTATACATCAATCAAAATATGTTAAAGAATTATTGAACAAATTTTCTTTACAAGACTGTAAAACATGTTCCACTCCCATGACACCAATCACACAAGTTGAACCAGATGATCAAGGGAAACACATTGATCAAACCATGTATAGATGTATGATAGGTTCTCTTTTGTATCTAACTGCTTCTAGACCAGATATCATGTTTTCAACTTGTGTCTGTGCTAGATACCAATCTGCACCAAGAGAATCTCATCTAATTGCAGTCAAAAGAATCTTCAGATATCTGAAAGGAACTCCTACTTTAGGAATTTGGTATCCTGCTTCAAGCAATACCAAGTTAACTGCTTTTTCAGATAGTGACTATGCAGGCTGCAAAATGTCAAGAAAATCAACATCTGGTGGTTGTCAATTCTTAGGAAACTGTCTGGTGTCCTGGCAATCAAAGAAACAAACATCTGTGGCAACTTCAACAGCTGAAGCTGAATACATTGCTGCTGCAAGCTGTACTTCACAGATACAATGGCTCCAATATCAACTGCTTGATTATGGAATCAAAGAGACCAAGACCCCACTTTTAGTAGACAGCAAATCTGCCATTAGCATCATTCAAAATCCTGTTCAGTTTTCAAAAACTAAACACATTGAAATCAGGTATCATTTCATAAGAGATTGCTATGAAAAAGGCAAGATTGAGGTGAAGCATGTCACAACAGCTAATCAAATAGCTGACATTTTCACCAAACCCCTTGATTCAACAACTTTTCAGAGGTTAGTATCCATGCTTGGATTGTTAAACTTAGAAGAAAGTCTGTAAGTGTTTCACTTTTTAGTTCTGCACATATTTTATTTTTCACTTACATACTTATCTGTCACAAACCTCTGAAGACCAAAAATTTGAGAAAGAGAAAGTTCTGATGAACAAATTTTGAAAACTACTGATAAACATCAAAAATGGGATATTTTCAAAATGGATATAACTACTGATGAAAATCAGAAGTTAGAAAAGTGTTTTAAAAGTCATTTGCATCAGCAGTTGAAACTGCTGATGAGATAACTAAAACCACTGATGAAGAAACCTTTCTTCTTCAGCAGTTTGACTAAAAAGGGTAAAACAGACTTTTCACTCATCAGAAGTTTGACCTAGTCGGTTAAAAACTTCTGATAAATACCCTGTTCCAACACTTATCCATTCAAAAAGCAAAATTCCCTCTCTCTCTCTCAAATTCAAAGCAAAACCCCTTCTCTAACCTAAAAATTACTGTTCGATCAAAAACAACCATGGCTCTCGTGTTAAAACAGGGACACAACCAAAGAGGCTACTTTATTAAAGATTAAGCATGGTCCCAGTATGATGAGATACTTGATCTCATCATGAAATCCCAATACTATGATGCTTTCACCATCGATCCACCCATTCATGAAGAAACTCTTAATGAGTTCTGGGCAAATTCAGAGACGGTGAAGGTAAACAACGAAGTGATTACCCTCAAATCTTCCATAAAAGGGAAAATGATGGCCATCTCACCAGAAACACTAAGCATCAGGCTTGGTTTGAAGGATTCTGAGGCACCTGAGCATATTCCAACCTCAGATATTCATCTAACCATGACAGAGTGTGGTTATCAAGGTACTTTGGCACAAACAACAGTTTATAAGAAATATTTTGACCCACAATATAAACTGTTATTTCATTATATTATCATGTGTCTTAGTCCAAAAACTGGGTCAATAGATCAGATGCCTTCAACTTTTCAACCTATTTTTCATTCCATCATAAATGAAACTTCTTTCAAGGCATCAAAATTATTTTTCAATGAACTGGTTTTACATCATGAAAATGATAAAAAGAAATTTTTGTTGTATCCAAGATTTGTTATGCAATGCATAATAAAAGAACTTGGAGAGGGAGTACTTGAGGGAGAAACAACAACTTTAAACCCTTTAACTGCTCAAGTATTCTCTAGGCACAACAAACCAGCACTTATGCTAGAAGATGACCAAGGGGAAGAATAACCCATCCCCAAGGAACCCACATCTTCCAAACCCAAAAAGAAAACTCAAAAGCCTAAACAACAAAAACCAAAAACAACCAAGTCACTGAAAAAGAAAGTTCAGGATGTGGAGAAACCTGAAACTACTGATGTGCAATCTGCACTTGAAAAGGAAGTGGCTGAAACATCCTCTCAGCACACTCCTTCTCCACCAACCAAAAGAAAACCTGTCACAGTTATCTTTCAAAGAAAAAGATTTAAGAAACCAATAACTGTTGACCCTGCTTTTCAAACGACTGAAACCAACCCTGAACCCATCAAAACTACTGAACACCAACCCATCACAACTACTGAACCTGAACCCTCACATGTTAGGATCTGAGTATTGGATTGTTTTGATTAACTATGAATTATGAATGAAGTATAAATGGAAAGTGCAGCGGAATAAAGAATAATCAAAACATAGAGAATAATTGTTATCAATCGAATGCTTTCATTAAACTGAAAGATTACAAAGGTACAATTATAACTCCCCCTCAGCCTGATCACTCAGAGTTTGTTTGTCTAAAGAGAATGACGAGTGACCAATAGAACAGTACAAGTACTGTTCTATTTATAGACAAGTACAAACCTCTGATGATCACTTAGCTGACGTCACCTAGAAAGCGACCCCTAACTGACTAACAAACTACAACAACTGTTAAACAATAAACTACTGTTACATTGAAACTACTGAAAGAAAAACTCTGTTAATACTAAAACTCTGATGTCTTCTTATCATCTGTTGAACCAAAGTGCTGTTGGTTCAACAGACCTTTGTTCTTCAGATCTTTGATCAGCACTTGTTCTTTATCAGACTTTTGCTCTTCAGACTTTATCCATCAGACCTTTCATCAGCAGCAGTTGTCTTGTATCAGTTGTTTAAGCATCAGCAGTTTGGGAATCAGCAGTTCTTTGGAGGAAGCTTTCTTGTAACCACTGTTATTTATTCTTGATCAACACTTAGTATGTTTTGGCTTTCTATCATCTGTTCTTCTCCAGGTCAGCAGACCCAACAATCTCCCCCTAGAACAGATGATGCCAAAACTCTGCTTTATTCTTGATCTTTATTCCTCATCAGACTTTCTCTAATTTGCCCTTTTAGTTGCAATTCAAAGTGTAGAGAGAAGAGGTCTTCAGCATCTCTATCCAGTGTCAAATTTAGAAGAGTCTGGAGATCTTCAGCACTTAGGCCAGGTGCCTCATCCATACTCAGCTTCTGAATACTACCATCTGATCTGAGCAATGTCAATTCATGGGTCTCTTTATCAGACTTCCATTTTAGAATTTTAGAATCAGAGGAGTGACTGGGATGCATCTTTATATTGGATGAGTTGGGAGATGGAGGCCTGCCAATGAGTTCTCTGAACTTCTCTGTGACAGGGTCAGAGAAGAATCTAAGTTGGTTCAAGAGACCCTCTTTTACATAAGTTTCATTGAACTTCCTTGTGTCTTCTTCAGACATTTCCTTCTGCTTCTTGTATTGCCTTTGAGCAGCAATAGAAAGATCAGAGGTTGCAAGCAAGCTATCTAATGTAAAGGCCTGAGAGGGTTTCTTGGGAGCATCATCATACACAGGTTTTCTTGGAAGATCAGGATTGGTCTTTCTTTCTTGTTCAAGCTTTTTGTATGTTTCAATTAGCCTGATTTCTGACCATCTGGCAACAGACTTCATCTCTCCATACTTAGCTGCTACAAGCTCTTGTCTCATTCTTCTGAATTTCAAGGCTCTAGCTTCATCTCTCCCCTTTTTGAAATCAGGAGCAGAGACCTTAGCAGGAGGATTCTTGGCCATGTTCTCTATTCTGATTAGTTCTTCCCTTAGAGCATGTGTGGTCCAGCCTGTAAATTGGTTCTTTGTTGCTTTATAAGGCTTGGATGCCAAGATCTGTTCCAGCAGTGAATCCCTTACTTCCATCTCCAAGTGTCTGCTGAGAGGCATGGTTGACATGGAGTTGCTCAGGGTCTTAGCATAATCTTCAATCCTTCTGAGTTTGCTAAGCTCTGCTGAATGGATGCCCTGAGCAGTCCTGTCATCCTTCCCTTTGCACTTCTCTTTGATGACAGCATCAGCCTGTTCACCCTTGTATTTGAGATATGTGTCTATGTTGAGTGGAACAGGGAAGCCTTTAAGAGATGGGGAGGATCTTTCTGATGGCTGATCAGTATTATAGAAGGATTGAAGTTCCCCCTTGATTAAATCCAACTCAAGGGGATACTTCTCAGCCAATGGGGTGATGGTTGGTGGTGGTCTGTGTGATCTGAATTCAGCAGTGTGTGGTGAGTAAGATGTGAGTGGAATGGCATTGACTGGTGTGGATGAGATTGGGGTGTTAGGTGGTGTGTTGTGGATGTTTTCATCTTGTATAACAAAGGTGGATTTCCTTTTTCTGCTATACAAGATTTTGGGTGAAGGTGAGGATGAGGCAGTGGTTTGAGAAACATCTGTTGGTCCTTTAGTGGAACCAGCAGTTGTTTGGGTTTTGGGTTGTGTTGAAGTAGGTTTGGCAGTGATTTGTGTTGGAGTAGGTTTAGGAGTTGGTTGAGTTGTGGGTTTAGTGACTGGTTTGGGTTGTGCAGATGTTTTAGCAGTGGTTTTAGTTTCAGTTGTTTCAGGTGCAGTGGTTTGGGTAGCAGAGGTTGTGGTGGCAGTGGTTTTAGGAGCAGTGGTTGTGGCAACAGGTGTTTGTACAGCAGAGGTTTCAGCAGTTAATTTGGAAGGTGGTTTTCTAGTGTGTTTGGCTGGCATTTTCTTTCTCTTTGAAGTGTTCACATCTTCCACTTCCTGCTGCTGTTCCTTTTTCAGCTGCACCAACCTCTCTGCCTTTACTTCCAATGTATCAGCCCTTTTCATTTTGTCTTGAGCAGCCTTTTCAGCTTTTTCATTAGCTGAAGTGTCAACTTCTTTTGCCTTTGATGCTGGAGCTGGTTCAGAGACAGGGATCTGAACATTTGGTTGTTGTGTCTGTGGAGCTGATTTGGGTGACCCTGGTTTGTCAGCAGTTGGCTTCTTCCCTTTTTGTGAGGGTGGTTCACCAAATGGATTAAGTTTTGGTAGCCTATCTCTGCCACTCTCCCCCTTTTTGGCATCATCAGCAGTGAATTCATCATCATCTTCATCTCTGAGAATGGTGGTAGGGGCAGAGCCAGTGGTCTTCAGCAGATGGTCTTTAATCACCTTGATGTCAGCCTTTGTGTCATTAAATCTGGCATCCACCATATTTCTGATCAAAGTCATGTAAGTTTCCTGTGTCTGATCTGCTAATTTTCGATGAGCTATGATGATGGGGGAAACAGATTTCCATAGCTCATTAGCAACATCAGCAGTGGATGGTTGACTTTTTGTAAAGTTATTCAATGTTTCCAATATTGACTTGACATCAGATTTGATGTCAGCAACAGAGGATTCAAGGTTTTGAACTTTAGCCGTCAATTCCTGAAGTTTTGACTCATCACCCAACTTAATAGGTTCATCTGAGTCCCTACCAGAGGTAGTTTTAGCTGGTTCAGTTCTAGGAGGTGAGTCCATAGAATAAGAACCTGCTGCCCCTTTGTCTTGGTTCTGGGGACTTCCAACTGTTTTAGGAGACACAATTGTGTCTTCATCAGTTGTTGCCTTCAAGGAAGTCTTAGCAATGAAACCACTGTCCTGCTGTGAGACAATGGTCTCTACAGCAGTAGTGGCTGCTTCTCTTGAAACCTCATCAGAAGTAACATTGACTTCTGGGAGTATAACCTCCTCATCTGTTTGTGGGATGGCTGATTGATTTTCCTCAGCCCCAGTCACTGGTAGTGGCATACTCTCAGTGATAGGTGAAGGAGAGGAACTGGGGTTGTCCTGAGTTTTATCAATAGCCTCAAACAGGGGTTGCATTGTTTGTGGGACATGTGGTGGTGATGTAGGTGGAGTAAGAAGCTGATTAGCCCTGGGAGATGGGCTTGTAAACATATGATCAAGTGACTCATATGCCTCAGTTTGAGGTTCCCTTTGGCTTACAACAAGTTCCTTTTGTGAGGAATCTTGAGGAGTTTGCTTTGGTTGAGATATTTCCAACTGTTGTGAGGAAGTAACAACAGTGGTTTCATGTTGCTTTGGTGATGCAACAGGGTTAGCTTCTGGTATCTCATCTTCCAGAAGTCCCTTTTTGGTTTTGGTGGTTGTTTTGATGGATGGACGTTTTCTTTTGGTGGCTGGTGTGGGTTTCACAGCACTGGATGAAGTGCCATGATCACCAGGAGCAGTGGGCTCACCAACAGAGGTTTCAACAACAGTTGTTGTCTTTGTCCTCTTTGGTTGTGTTTTGGAAACTTTTTGAACTTTTGTTGCTTTTTCTTGGGTTGAAGAACCCAGCATTCTTGTAAAAGTTTCATCAGTTAGACTTTTCATTTTAAAAGACTCTCCCTTTTGAAAATCCTTTTCAGGTAAAATCTTTTGTAGAATTACACTTAGAATTCTAGGGTAGAGCAGAAAAGCATTGTTTGAGCCAGATTTTATGGCTTTCACATTTGATACCAAGTCTGAAAACAATCCCTGAGATAGATTGAAGTCAGAATCTGACAACATAGCATATCCCAAGTATTGTATCCTTAATGGGATTTCATTGAAGGATGTAGTCTTGGCAGAGGCACAGAGGAGGAGGGTATGAAAGAAAAATTTCATGACTGGTGGGAAAAACTTTTTGTATAATGTTGAACCAGTCATTTGAGCATCATACCCCCTCTCTTGAAACTCAGTGTGAAGCTCTGTTTTTGGAAAAGTTTCCATACCTGACAAGTCGTTCAGTGAGAAGGTAGTGGATATGATTTCAAGGGTTATGGCGATACTGGTGTCTCCAATTTTTGAAATTATGGACGTAGGCTTTTTGTCTTGGTATAAAACTTCAGTAGTTGCCCAGAATTCTTGGAGTGTTTCCAGGTAAATGGGGGCATCAGCAATAAGAATATTTTTATACTTCGAGTTATTGATGATGTCAATGGTGGAATGGAATGGTGTGTTGTCTTCGGTTTTAACCAAATACGGAAGGAAATTGTGAGTGGCTTTTGTTTGGAGTTCCATTTTAATGGATTTTGAATATGAAAGCGAGGATTTTTGATTGAGGGTTATGAGGAAGACGAGAGCGGTTTTCAGTATTTTGAATACAATGAGACAGTAAAACTGCTGTTGGGGGAAAGAACAGGGTTTTATAGGCTCTGGTTAAACCGCTGATGTGGCAAAACTCTGCTTTTGAGAGCAGACGTGGCAAACATCTGATGGTTAAAACATCTGGTGGCATATAGCTGGTTTGTTAAACCTCTGTTGCCAACCTCTGTTGTTTAACCAAAAGACTGATGAAAACAGTTGTTTTATCTGATCAGATGTTTGAAACAGATTTTTCAACTAACAGTGGTTTTAATAAAACAGTGGTTGTTTTATCTGAATCAGTGGTTTTAAAACAGATTTTTCAACCAAAGTGTTATTTTAGCAAAATTTGATTTTCTGAAAACATTTTAATGTTTTTATTGAAAACATTTTTGTTGTTTTTAATCCATGTTTAACATTCCAATTCGAGAGATCAGATTTGTGAAGGTAGATGTGTCTAAAGCTTTTGTCAGCACATCTGCCAACTGATCCTCTGTTGGAACATGGTGCAGAGAAATCAAACCTTTTTCATAGCTATCCCTGACAAAGTGATGTCTGATATCTATGTGCTTGGTGGTTGAGTGGGAGACTGGATTTTTGATGATATTTTCAGCAGCTTGACTATCCAACATGAGTGGAGTCCTCGGTGCAGTTATCCCAAAATCCAGTAGTTGATTTTGAAGCCACATAAGTTGGGCTGTACAGCTTGCAGCAGCAATGTATTCAGCTTCAGCAGTGGATGTTGAAACAGCTGCTTGCTTTTTGCTTTGCCAAGAAACTAAGGCATTCCCTAGAAACTGGCACCCTCCTGATGTGGACTTCCTTGTGGTATGGCAGCCAGCAAAATCACTATCTGAATAACCTGAAAGCTCAATGTTTCCATTAGCAGGATACCAGATACCAAGTGTGGGAGCACCTTTTAGGTATCTGAAGATCCTTTTCACAGCAATAAGGTTAGACTTTCTAGGAGAGGCCTGAGATCTAGCACACACACAGGTTGCAAACATAATATCTGGCCTGGATGCTGTTAAGTACAATAAAGACCCAATCATGCATCTATAGTGTGTCTGATCAACAAGTTCATCCTTTTCATCATCAGTGAGTGGCTTGACAGTGCTCATGGGTGTACTACATGGCTTACAATCATTCATCTCAAATTTTGTTAACAAGTTTTTCACATACTTGTTTTGATGAATGAAAGTGCCATTTTGCAGTTGCTTCACTTGGAGACCAAGAAAGCACTGAAGTTCACCCATAGCACTCATTTCAAACTCTGCTGTCATGAGTTCCCTAAACTCCTCACACATTTTATTACATGTGGATCCAAAGATGATGTCATCCACATATATTTGAACAATCATTAAATCTTTTCCTTTCCATTTTAAAAACAAGGTTTTATCAATTTTACCTCTAGTGAAACCAATGGATAAGAGAAAAGTAGAGAGAGTTTCATACCAGGCTCTTGGTGCTTGTTTGAGTCCATACAATGCTTTGTTAAGCTTGTAGACATGATCAGGATGGAATGTGTCTTCAAAACCAGGTGGTTGACATACATAGACCTCCTCCTGAATTTTGCCATATAGGAAGGCACACTTGATGTCCATCTGATACACCTTGATGTTGTGGTTGACAGCAAAGGCTAAGAAAAGTCTGATAGCTTCTAACCTTGCTACAGGGGCAAAGGTTTCATCATAGTCAATACCCTCTTCTTGTCTGAAGCCTTGAACCACTAACCTGGCTTTGTTCTTGACAACTATACCCCTTTCATCAGTTTTATTTTTGAAGACCCACTTTGTGCCAATTGGACAGACATCCTTAGGCAATGGTACAAGTTCCCATACTTGTTGTCTTTTGAACTGAAGGAGTTCTTCTTGCATGGCTTCTACCCAACTGTTGTCTTTCAGTGCCTCTTGGTACTTGACAGGTTGTGTAAGGGATAGAAAGCCTGCAAAAAGACAGATGTTTGAAGATTGGCTCCTTGTGAGCACACCTTCTTTGATGTTGCCAATGATTTGATCTGGTGGATGAGCTCTTAGGTAGATTAGATCTCCCTGATATGGTATGATGGCATTTTGTGGTGAAGGACAGAGGTTTGGAGACTCTGTTGACATAACATCTGTTGGTACTTCTGAAGAGGCAACAGATGTTTGGAATGGAGGTGGAGGAATGGGTCCAAGTGGTGTAAGATTGGACTGACTTTTGTCAACAGATGATTGACTCTTGTCAACAGATGATTGAACAGTGGATTGGCTGGGTGAATCAGTGGATTGAAGGTAAGACTGGCCAACAGTGGCTGACTCAGCTGTGACAGAGTTTTGACAGTTGTTTTGAACCACTGCTTCCTCTGAAGCAGGATAGACTTTGTAGTGGTCTGGAACTACAACATCTATTCTGTAGTCTTGTTGTGAAGATTGTGGAGTACCTGCAGGGTTAGTTTTGACAGCAATATCTTCAAATTTGAATTTATCTAAATCAAACAACTCAGCAGGGTTTGCTGGGATTTTTAAAGAAGAAAGTTCATTGAACTTCACATTCAGAGTTTCTTCTATTGTTTTAGTCCTTGTGTTAAACACTTTATAGGCCTTTGCAATAGAAGAATACCCCAGAAAATATCCACAATCCACTTTGGCTGCAAATTTTGAAATGGAATCTTTAAGATTTAAAATGAAACATGGGCAGCCAAAGACTTTGAAAAATGATATCAGTGGTTTGATTTTAAACAGAATTTCATAAGCAGTCTTTTGATGTCTAGGGTTGATTAAAACTCTGTTTTGAACATAGCAAGCAGTGTTTACAGCTTCTGCCCAAAAGGACAAAGGTAAACCAGAATCTGCTAGCATTGTTCTTGCAGCCTCAATGAGAGTCCTGTTCTTCCTTTCAACCACCCCATTCTGCTCTGGTGTTCTTGGGATACTGTACTGCCTTACAATCCCTTTTGACACATAGAAATCATCTAACTCCTTATTTTTAAACTCTGTTCCATTGTCACTCCTAAAGACTTTTACTGGCAAGTCATATTGTTTTTCAACTTTGGTGACAAAGTCCTTCAAGATACCTGCAGTCTCATCCTTAGAGTGTAAAAAGTAAGTCCATGTAAACCTAGAAAAATCATCAACTATGACAAGACAAAATCTTTTCCTTCTTAGACTCATGATTTTTACAGGGCCAAACAAGTCCATGTGCAACATTTGTAAGCACTGACTAGTTTTGGACTCATCAATGGATTTGTAAGAGCTTTTATGTTGTTTACCTTTTAAACAGGAAACACAATGCTCATCACATTTGAATTCTTTTGATGGTAAACCTCTGACAAGGTTTTGTTTGGAGAGTGAGTTGATAGTTTGAAGGTTGGTATGACCAAGTCTCCTATGCCACAATTCTGTCTCTTTGGTAGAGGCAGCTGAGAACAGACAGACATTTGCAGTAGGATTTCCTTCAACATATCAACCACATACACATTGCCACTTCTGTGAGCAACAAGTTGTGCTTTGCTCTCAGCAATGATGGTGTTAATCTTTTCTACAGCCTCTGGGCCAACAATCTTACAAGTTTGCTTAGTGAAGAATGACCCAAAGCCTTTGTCACTCATTTGTGATACACTAAGTAAATTAAATTTTAGATTGTCTATTAGATTAACATTTTCAAACTTAAGCCTCCCTGCTTTGACAGTACCAGAACCCAACACTTTACCTTTAGAATCATTACCAAAGGATATATCACCCCCTCCATGAGCAAGAAAGTCCAGAAGAAGGGCTCTACATCCAGTCATGTGCCTGGAGCCTCCACTATCTACATACCATAAACTGTCTAAACAAGCAGAAGCTCCCTGCACATCAGTAAAGATTTTAGTTTTGGTGAGTGTCCAAAGCCAAATTGGCTTTGGATGGGTCCTTAGCTGTCTCAGCCTTGAGTTGAGGAGAATGATCAGTGGTTTGGACTAGCTTTTGAACTAGATTCAACAGCTGCAGTTGACCATTTGCCAGTGCTTGTATGTCAACACTTGGTCCAGCAGATGTTTGATCATTTCCTATCAGTTGTTGAAAACCATGAGGGTGTCTGTTCACTTTTGGTTTTGAAGGCCTCTTGGGCTCTTCATAAACATGTGGCAGACGATGACAAGTGGGTTTTCCATATCCTCTTGGTAATCTGTTAACAGGTGGAGCATCTGTTACCTGAACCTCTCTGGGAGCAGAGTTTTTGTTCAGACTTTTGGTAACAGATGTTTGAACTGATTCAAAAGTCTGTTTGGATTTTCCTTTTGAAGTACTTACCACTTGACTCTCCAGAGTTTTAGCCTTATACTCTTTTATCTTTTCATCAAAATTTTTGAGATATAAGCACTCTTTTGTTTTGTGATTCTTTTTCTTACAGATTGAACATTCTTTAGATTTTGAATCATTTAAACTTGTTGTTTTGTTGATGTCATATGCTTTTAGAAGAAAACAGTTTTTGGTGACATGGTTCTTCTTTTCACAAAAATCACAAAACAAGTTGTTCTTGGCTTTCCCTTTTTCTTTCTTCTTTTCAACAGATGTTTCATCATCTGTTGGAAGACTTACTAGAGGGATAACTTTGGCCTGTGGTGCCATTTTACCATCAGAGGTTTTGAAGGTCATTGGTTTAAAATTTTCAAGGACTTCACACTCATCTGACCATGTTGGTTTGAATTGATATTTCTCAATTTCATCAAATGAGGGTGTACCTTCCAACTTTTCAAGAATGATTTTCTTGCCATTGGGTTCAGTAACCTTGATTTCTTGACCTTTAGAGTTTGTAGGGATGACCTCAACCAACTGTGGTTCCTTTTTGTCAGTGGTTTGTGAAACTTGATCAGTGGTTTTAAAACCAAACCCAAATTTCACATGACTTTTAGATTGTTGGTTGACAATCATCTCAAAACCCTTTGATGATTCCACCCATTTCTTACATTCAACTTGGGTGGACTCAAGCTCCTTCTTACAACTATGATATTTTGTTATCATAGTCTGGAGCTGGTCTTTGGTTATGCTTGCTTCATGTTTTAGACTGCTGATTTCAGACTCTTTTTCAGATATTTTTGATTTTAACTCTTTTGTAAGTTTTTCAAACTGAATTTCAGAATCCAAAATTTTCTTTCTAAAGTTTTCATTCACCTCTTTTATCTTAGCAAATGCCACAATACATTTGTCTGAGCACAAGTCATTTAAGATTTGAGGAGATACCTTAGCAGCAGCCATCAAGGCACAGTTACACTGGCAGTCACAGTCATCACTACCCCAGGGGTCTGATAGATTCACAACCTCCACTTCAGATTCTTCAACTGAAACAATCTCACCAACAACACCATCAGTCACATTTTCAGACATGGATACCACTTCCTCAGAATCAGTCTCTTCAACAATTGTTTCTAGTGCCATAAAACAAAAATCCTTTTCAGTGTTAGCAACTAGAGCAATGTTGTCATCTGTTATCTCATCTGGTAGACTGCTCCAATCAACAAAGCCTTGAGTAAAGAAACTCTGTTGACCTGGTTGACTGGTCTCTGCAGGAGCAGAGGGTGGAGTAACAGTCATTGGCACAGGGGCCTGAGCAACAGGTGTTTGGACATAGTGATACTGAGGAACAGTGGTTTGGACATAATGCACAGGAACAGTGGTTTGGGTCTGTGCAAAGTGAGCAGTGTTTGATAAGTGTTGGTCTGTGGTCTTTGATTTGGATAGGTAATCATAGGAACTCCATTTTGACTCCTACACTCCCTAGCAAAATGACCCATTCTATGACACTTGTAACACTTTATCTTTGATTTATCCAACCCAACCTTTGACCCACCATGTAAACCTGGGTACCTCCTGCCAGTTTTCTTATAGAAGTTATTGGTTCTAATACTGAGCAGGGCAACCTGATGTAAGATGTCCATTTCTTCTAGGTCCAAAGGGTCAATGTATTGCAAGTCATTGTACACAAAAGATGAATTATCAGGAGCCTGGATATCACCACTGGCTGTGAAAGCACAGTTGTTTGGTGATAAGTAAGAATCATTATTGAAACCAGTTGTTATGTCAATCTAATGATCATAACTCTGATCCTTACTACTTCCAGAACCATCATCCTGACCCAACAGTGCAGTATTACCAAATACATAGTCATCTGACACTTTGCCAGAGTCCTGGAGCTTCTTTTTCTGGTTAAGCTCCCTTTCATAAATCAGGAGCTTACCATGAAGCTGGGTCAGGGTTAGGTCTTTGAATCCGATAGAGTTTCTCATAACTATAGCTATAGTGTCCCATTTGTCCTGAAGTGATCTAAGAAACCTATGATTCAGTGTTGAATTAGGAAAAGTTAGACCAACCAGTTTAAGTTCACTAATTAGACAGTTAAACCTTTCAAACTGCTGTGTTAATGACTCCCCTTTTATGTGACTAAACGTTTCATATTGTTGGTTAAGTATTTCACGGTTGTTTTCAATCACATCATCAGTTCCCCCGAATTGCTCCTTGAGAGCATCCCACAGTTCTTTAGCACTATTGCAGTGCAAGAGACCGGCATAGATATCATTCGGCAGTGCCATGGCTACTATGCTGAAAGCCTTGGCATCTAGCTCGATTTTTTGAAAATCTTGCTCTGAGTAGTTCTCAACACTCTTTGGTACTTGGATCTTTGGATCCTCGGCACTCGGTACCATTGGAACATGTGGTCCAAATACTACCGATTTCCAGCACCCAGTGTTCTGTTGTGCTAACACATGAGCTACCCGACGCTGCCAGATGTTGTATTCTGACCTGACAAGCATCGGAGGCTTGTTGTGTGTGCCAGTGTTGTGTGGATCTTGATTAAGTGAAGTCATTCTCTTGGTTTTTCAAAAACAAAGTCTGTTTACTAACTGTTGAAACGAAAATAAACTATTACTCTGTTTTAACCCGACAAACAAACGATATCAATGATTATGAGCTGATCTGTGTATTAAATTGATTGATTAGATCAGATTTAATTGACCAAGCTCTGATACCAATTGTTAGGATCTGAGTATTGGATTGTTTTGATTAACTATGAATTATGAATGAAGTATAAATGGAAAGTGCAGCGGAATAAAGAATAATCAAAACATAGAGAATAATTGTTATCAATCGAATGCTTTCATTAAACTGAAAGATTACAAAGGTACAATTATAACTCCCCCTCAGCCTGATCACTCAGAGTTTGTTTGTCTAAAGAGAATGACGAGTGACCAATAGAACAGTACAAGTACTGTTCTATTTATAGACAAGTACAAACCTCTGATGATCACTTAGCTGACGTCACCTAGAAAGCGACCCCTAACTGACTAACAAACTACAACAACTGTTAAACAATAAACTACTGTTACATTGAAACTACTGAAAGAAAAACTCTGTTAATACTAAAACTCTGATGTCTTCTTATCATCTGTTGAACTAAAGTGCTGTTGGTTCAACAGACCTTTGTTCTTCAGATCTTTGATCAGCACTTGTTCTTTATCAGACTTTTGCTCTTCAGACTTTATCCATCAGACCTTTCATCAGCAGCAGTTGTCTTGTATCAGTTGTTTAAGCATCAGCAGTTTGGGAATCAGCAGTTCTTTGGAGGAAGCTTTCTTGTAACCACTGTTATTTATTCTTGATCAACACTTAGTATGTTTTGGCTTTCTATCATCTGTTCTTCTCCAGGTCAGCAGACCCAACATCACATACAACAATAGAAATTGCCCAACTTCTCTCAGGACTAAAAGGAACCCATTCACCACATGTCACTCCCCTAGCAACACATCAAATTGGGGAGATGCCTTCAGAAGTTGACATGAATGTGGATCCTCTTAGCCCAACCCAAAGAGATGAGGATGAACAAGAGTTTGTAAGCCCAAACTTACAAACTTTTGATACTTTTGAGGCTGCTACTACTCACTTATCACCCAGTGGTGAACCTGAGGACAGTAGTAACATAGCTAAGACCTCAAACTTGGCAACTACTGATGAAGGCCTAAGGCCAGAAGTAGGAAAACCTCAGTACCAAGACAAAGAGGTTCATGAGACTACTGGTTTGGGTCCAGCTCATGATATAACTGATCCTGCCCTCTCTGAGGACACTATCAGGGATTCAGATGATTCCATTAATTTGGTTGATGAATCAAACATTCCACAAACTGAATTGACGGTTGATATTGAAGGTCCTGCATCTAAGGTATCCAAGCTCAAGAAGCTGGTCACCAAGGATCAGGTTAAAGACCAGTTAGCCCAAAATTCCCCAAAACTGGCATCTTCAGAGCAATCTGAAGATCACCCAAAAAGCACCCCTTCATCAAAACAACCTACCCAATTCACTGGGCTCACAAGCATAGACTTGAACCAACTATGCAGCCCAGATGGTCCCCTGTACCAGGCACTCAAACAAATTATTACTGATCAACTCAAACCCTTCACAACTGCTTGGGAGTTAAAAGCTAACAATCAGTTTGGGTTGATCAAATCGAGACTTGCAGAGTTGAACAAGAAGATGGATCAAACACAAGATCAACTGGCAAGGTTGTCTGCTGCAACATCTCATTCTATTAGGCTTCCAGAAGTGGATGAAGCCAAAAAGGGGGAGATGATTAAGGAACCAACTGAAGTTGCTACACAAAGACAAACTCCTGATCCAGAAGCTGATATGCCAAAACAAAGACCAGGAAAAGAAGTAGCACCAGAGTTCAAATTGTCTAAGGCATCAGAGGAAACTGCTGATCCCATTTCTCAAACTACTGAAGACAATCCTTCAGCAGTTGTGACTCCTATTACCACATCAGCAGTTTTACCTCCTAAACCAACATCAGAAGTTCCTAAGGCAACTGAAAAAGAACCTGCTCCCACTCCTTTGCCTACAACAACTTCCACAACTGTTTTAAACCCTACTCCCATCAGCATGTCAAAAGATTTATTGGAGAAGAGTTTAAAAGAGGCGGCAAAGAAGGCAAAAGAAGACAGAGTATGGAACAGCCTAGAAACCAGAGATGATTTGAGCTTTGAAGAAAAATTGATCAAGTACCAAGAGAAACTTGATGAGCTTGAGGCTGAAGAGAGAGCACTTGAAGCTGCTGCTGAAGAAGACAAAAGAGCACAGCTTATAACTTTCATAACAAAGAACTCCAAATCAAAACAAGTGGCCCTCAAAAGACTCTCAACACAAGAGCTGACCAGAAGAGCACAAATGCTATCTGATAGAATAGCAACAGAAGATGAGAGGAAAGCCAAAAGAGCTGAAGTGATTGAAGAATTAGTGGCAAATGGCTATGGTTCAAAAGCCTCAATCAGCAAATGGAAAGAACAAACTCTTTATGAGTCTTACAAGAAATTCAAAGCAAAGAAAGTTGCTGAACCAGAGAGGTTTGAAACTCCAGAAGTCCAAACAACTTCTATCGTTAAGAGATCATCTGGTGCATTAAGAAGGCCAGCCACCAAGAGAAAAGCAGATGGAGATCCCATTGTCAAGACTGACTTCAAAATGATATTGCTAGAAGGAGATCAGTTAGTACATGGTGATTTTGATGTTGAAGAGAAACCCATCTTGACCCAATTCAGAGACAAGGCTACCTATGCTTATCAGTTACAACAATCCATCCAAGAGAAGACACATACAAGGGTTGTTACAGAGCATCACCTGCCCAACATGCCTATTCAAGGTGCTGCTGAACTTCAAGGAAGTCAAGAATCTCACCTGAGAGTCACTGAAATAGAAGACATTCCTCAATCAGGTCAACCTAAGGAAACTGGCTTAATTTCCTATGCCTCTGACTTTGACAGGTCAAAGGTAAACATTGTTAAGTGGTCATTTACTGAATCCAACTCAGTACTTGTGACCAGGAGAGACCGTTCAAGTAAGGTCTATAGAAACTCAAAGGAGTTGAGTGTTTTATCGTCCAAAGACCTTCTCACCATTCAACATTTAACACCTGAACTTGGTCCTCTCACTGAGCAACAAAGATGTACTCTTACTACCCGGATGACAGCAGAGATCTGGAGGATACTAGAAGAGAGAAAAAGACAACAATAAAGGATAGATAAGGTTTTGGCTTCATCAATCCAGGGGGAGATTGTTGGGACAAAGAGGATTGACGAAACCACCTGTTGATAACCTTAGTCTATTTCATATCTGCCTAAGTATAGAACTGCTGAAGAACAAAAGAAGAAGTACTGAAGAACAAACACCAAAGTACTGAAGAGTAAACTCATCAGAAGTTCTGAAGTCTAACCAGACATTTCACTGAAGAACTGCTGAAGACAAACTGCTCATCAGCAGTTTGTCACTCATCAGCACTTTGCATCAGAAGCTTCTAACCGACTGAAGATCAGCAGTTTTGATTATTATATAGTTTTGTTAAAGTATTGATTTCAAGTTTTGATGTACAGACTGTAGTAACATTATCCTAGCATAATATCTTTGTTAAATATCTTAGATTACTTCAGACTACAGTTTAGTACATTAGTCTATAAATAGATGAGTTTGTTCATCTATTTTGATATGTGATTTTGTGTAATATCTTTGAACTTAAATTGAAATCCTTCGGGCTTTAAACTTATAATTCCATTTCACATCTGAGAAACATAAATTGCTATTACTGCTTTATACTTAAACTGTTTGTTGTTTCTCATTTATTGTTCAGTCAAGGGGGAGTAATAACTCCTCATCAAAGTGATCTTTTAGACCTTTGAACACTTGTATTTCCGCTGCTTAATAACTCATATATAAATCTGATAACACATAAGTGTTCATAAACTAAGCCACTGATCCAACAATAGTAGAATACTATCACTCTTTTGTATGTGACTGGTTAGAGCGACTAACCAAGAGTGGGGGTGTCAACCCAATAGATCTATTAAAGTGTTCCATGGCCTTTGATAGCTAATGGTTACAGTAAATGTAATACGAGGACTAGTGAGCTCATGTACCAAATTGTCTCACGTTCCACATGGTAGTCATGGTAGAATTATCACCCAATATGTGATTTGAATTAGAGTAGTTGCATGTTTATCCCCCGAAAATGTAAAAATGGTAAAATGGCGTCGTGAAACTCACCTGATAGAGATGTATATGGTCTAGTGAAGCCAAATTACGTAGCTATTACCGTCCAGATAGTAATTGCCCTATGATTTATTAGAAAGCATGGTAAATCACAAGTTCTAGTTGTTTATCATACAATTTGTCTACCCGTCACTTGTGGACTTGGTTATTGAGTTATGTGAACCTTGATTTTGAACTTGTGATAAAGATAATTATCTTAACATGTGTTTAGGGCATTATTACACCTAAGTTGAGTTTAACACATGTTCTAGCTTTGTTAACACATGATAATAGATGGTAGCCGATTATAAAGCTCCACATAGGGGCTCAAGCCGATTGTAACATGGATTAAGTTTGTATGTTTGGACTTCATAATGCCTCGTGGGGTATTATGGGTGAGCTTTTGTAAGAAAACAGGTTAGATTAACACCACATTAGTCTTTAATCTTAAGCTTGAATCAAGTGTGTGTCTTATAACAAACCGATTCTATACATGGTGCTACATGTGATCTTTGTGATATAAAAACATAGTTTCGGCCTCCCAAAGGTGTAACAAGGGCCAATTGATGTTGTATCAAGACAATGTATTCACTAGTGAGCAAGATTAAGCAAAATCTATGACAATGTGTGTGTTTATGTGTTTAAACCAACTAGAGCCGATTAAAGTGGGGTAGACTAGACTAGATCATAGTTTAAGGGTATGGAAATCTTACCTAGAAGTGATCGAAGGTTGGATAGTCTACAAGACTCCTCCAGGAGCTTGTAAAGCTTCGGCTCCAAGGGAATGTTAATCGAAAGTTTGAGAGTGAATGAATGTGTTGGTGTGGCAAATGAGAATGAATTGTAGTCTCCTTATATAGAGGATCGGTCTATATGTGGACAAAAACAAATGAGGAAAGGGCTAGCTTCTTGGATTTAGTCATTGTTTAGAAACTCTAATCATGTATGATGAAAGAAAGAGACTTGAGAGTGGGATCTTCTTGATCTTGGCCGATTCTAGTGAGATATGGACAAGGGGAAGGGTTTGACTTAACAAAGGGTGAATGAAGGTTTGTTTTGTTATCCATATTGGTGTAAGTTACCAACATCCTATGATCTATCATTCATGGTGTCATACGGCCGAGGATATGACAAGGAAGAAGGGACAAATTAAGGTGAAAGTGATAGATGATAGGATTGTAATCTTGTCTATGTTGGCCGATTTTGTCTCATTCCAAAGGTAGAAAGCTTGTCATCAAGAAACATGGTGATAAGTGGATTGTCTTATAGTGATTTTAATGTAAAATGTGTCATCATGTGTGAGATGTCTTTGTTTGTTCTATTCGGCCGACTAGCTTAAGTAGGATCTTAGTATTTTTGGCAAGAGATCAAGGGGTATCAAGAGGTGTAAGAAAGGTTTAGGCCTTAATTGATATAAATCTATAGTTGTCAAGTGATGGTGATGGATGAGGGGTGTTAATTTGGGCCGATGATCATCACTAGGTGGAAGGTTTGTAGGTTGTCTACTAGTTTACTTTGGTGTAAGTGTGTATCAAGACAAAAATATCATCACCTCATTGTTTGGATCGATTGGAACAAAAACAAGAGGAGAAAGATAAGCTTGGTTGTAGGGTGTAAGAAGTGTAGTTGTATCCTAGTTTGATGTAAATGCATGTGCTATATCCAATATACACTCGCATAGTTTATAGATAGGATAGTATTCTTGTGTCTAGTCTTTGTTAAGTTAGGGTCCTAGGCAATTAGTGCCTTGGTTTGTGTGGATATTCACATGAGTATATGTAGTTCTTGATTAACACTAAGTCGTTGTGTGAGGACATGGTTTAGATAACACCATATGAAAATGTAGTGTGTATGTGAACGAGTTACTAACTTGTATTAAGTTATGGTCCACCCATTTGTATTGAGAGGTGGCTTGATGTCGTTTTAATGGAAAGGATGCTCGATGATGACAATAACATGTATTAGTGTCCTTTGTGATCATACACTATATTTACCTTGAGTTTTGTACACATATGTTAAAGGGAAGTTACCATATGTTAGAGGGTGAACAACCTCATTTTGTGCTTGTTTGGTGAGTGTCCGGGCATTGTATGACTAAACAGGTGTCTCAGGGTTCGTTCTTGGACTAATTCTTGCTTCACTAGGCTGGCGGGAGGGGGGTATAATGCATAAAAAATAAGAAATGAAGCACATGTAATAGTAATAAGAGATGCAAAATGTACGGATACAAACCTGACTTACTGACTGTTGTCACATTCTCCCCTTATTTTGGAATTTCGTCCGCGAAATCGAGTTTTCCTACTAGTTTCTATAGTCTTAGGAAAAAGAGTTGGGTACTTGCGTTTCATCTGGTCTTCGCGTTCCCATGTAAATTCGGGACCACGCTTTGCATTCCATTTGACTTTCACAAGTTTAGTGCGGCTCCTTCTCAACTTCTGTACTTTCCAATCCGTCACCTCGATTGGCTCCTCGACAAAATGGAGCTGGTCATCGATGTGAATTTCTTCGGGAGGAATGATCGAAGACTCGTCAGACAAACATTTCTTTAGGTTAGATACGTGGAAAGTGTCCTGAACACCACTTAGCTCTTCTGGTAACTTGAGCTTGTATGCCATGGGACCAACCCTAGAAAGTATCTCAAACGGACCGATGTATCAGGGATTAAGTTTTCCACGCTTGCTAAATCGTGGTACACCCTTCCAGGGTGAGACTTTTAAGAGTACCTTATTGCCAACCTGAAATTCAAGTGGTTTGCGACGGCGATCAGCGTAGCTCTTTTGACGATCTCGAGCGGCTTTCAAGCGATCACGGATCTGAAAGATCTTATCGGTTGTCTCTTGAATGAGCGCGGGGCCAGTCAAGTATTTGTCTCCAACTTCTGCCCAACACAAAGGGGATCTACACTTACGTCCATACAGGGATTCAAAAGGTGCAGCCTTGATGTTGGTGTGATAACTGTTGTTGTAAGAAAACTCAACCAATGGTAAATGAGAATCCCAGTTCCCACCGAAATCGATTAAACAAGCCCGAAGCATGTCCTGCAATGTCTGAATTGTGCGCTCACTCTGGCCGTCGTTTTGAGGATGATAGGCTGTGCTCATGTCTAAGCGAGAGCCCAATGCGTCCATCAATGTTTGCCAGAATCGGGAATTAAATCGACTGTCTCGGTCAGAGATGATTGACACAGGCACACCGTGCCTTGTTACAATCTCCTTGATGTACAACTTGGCGAGTTTCTCTAACTTGTCGGTTTCCTTAATCGGCAAGAAATGCGTAGATTTAGTCAACCTATCAATAATTACCAAAATCGTATCGTGACCACTGGACGTCTTAGGTAGCTTGGTGATTAAGTCCATAGAAATCTGTTCCCATTTCCAGATGGGAATCTCTAGCTGCTGCAGCAGGCCGGACGGTTTCTGATACTCAGCTTTGACCTTGGAGCAGGTAAGATATCTGTTGACATAAGAGGCAATTTCACCTTTAAGGTTGGGCCACCAGTAAAATTCCTTTACGTCCTTGTACATCTTGTCAGCTCCAGGATGGACCGAGTTTGGACTTGTGGGCTTCCTCAAGAATGACGTCACGTAAATTACCAAAACGGGGCACCCAGATCCGATTAGCAAAATACACTGTGCCGTCAGACCTTGGTTCTAACAGATTAACCATCTTAAACAATGACTCATCCTTCAAGTTCTCACTTTTCAGAGCCTCCTGCTGAGCGTTATGGATACGGATGGTGAGATTCATATAAATGGTCAAACCTAGTGCGCACACACGTATGGTCTTGACTCGTTCCTTCTGGCTTAAGGCGTCAGCCACGACATTGGCCTTTCCCGGATGGTATTTAATCTCACAGTCGTAATCGTTCAGCAACTCAACCCATCTGTGCTGCCGCATATTTCAGATCCTTCTAATTGAAGATGTGTTGCAAGCTCTTATGATCAGTGAAAATGGTGCACTTAGTGCCGTAAAGGTAGTGCCTCCATATCTTGAGGGCAAAGATCACTGCACCCAGCTCGAGGTCATGAGTGGTGTAATTCTTCTCATAAATCTTGAGCTGTCGGGATGCATAGGCGATGACCTTATTCCTTTGCATGAATACGCATCCAAGACCTTGATGAGAAGCATTGCAGTAAACCACAAAATCGTCGGTACCCTCAGGAAGAGAAAGAATCGGAGCACTGCACAGACGGTCCTTAAAAACCTGAAACGCGTTCTCCTGCTTGATTCCCCACTCAAATTTCTTGTCTTTCTGCGTTAAGAAAGTCAATGGCTGGGCAATCTTGGAGAAACTTTCACTAAACCGTCGGTATTAACCGGCTAATCCCAGAAATTGTCGCACTTCAGTGGGCGTCTTGGGCGCAGCCCAATCCTTGATGGCTTCAATTTTTGTGGGGTCAACCTGTATACCCTTCTCGTTCACCACGTGACCGAGGACCTTCGTTCGCGCTGACCCTTCCGTAGCAGGTTTTTTCGGACGTTTTATAGGATCAGAAGGAAATGAACTTCTCGAATCTAGAACTCGCATTTGGAGAATTTGGCAAACAACTTCTCGTTCTTGAGCAACTCTAAAATCAATAGAAGATGATGTTCGTGCTCTTTTTGGGTTCGCGCGTAGATCAAGATGTCATCGATGAAGACAATTACAAATTTGTCTAAGTAGGGCTTGCAGACTCGAGTCATGAGGTCCATGAAAACTGCAGGAGCATTTGTCAACCCAAATCGCATGACTAGGAATTCGTAATGCCCATAACGAGTTCGGAATGCAGTCTTCGAGATGTTGTCTTCCTGAATCTGCAACCGGTGATAACCCGAACGCAGGTCGATCTTCGAGAATTCTTGCAATTTACTAGATAGCTCTTGCATCTCGAACGGCGCCAGACGATACCGAGTGCAGGCCACAGGGGCAGCCTCTGGGAATAGGTCAATACGAAACTCGACTTGTCGAGGAGGGGGAAGTCCAGGAAAGTCCTCTGGAAAGACTTCCGGATAGTCTCGTACGACTGGTATGTCAGCAAGCTTCCGATCTTTGGTCTTCTGATCAACAACGTGTTGTAGGAAAGCGACACAGCCCTTCCTCAAACACTTCTGCGCATTAATGCAAGATATGATTCGAAGAGTAGCTCTACCACGGTCTCCTCGAATCGCTAGGATGTCACCATCCGTCAACGGAATACGGACTAGTTTCTCGTGGTAGACAATCTCAGCATGGTGCTTGGACAACCAATCCATGCCGATGACAATGTCAAAACTACCCAACTGAATAGGCAGTAGATCAATGCGAAAAGCACGACCACCGATTTCCAGAACACAGTCCCTAACAACTTGTAGATGCACCAAATGCGACTAATGCTTTTGGATTGTCATAATAAGCCTTTTTGTGTAAAACGTGGGGTCGAAGGTAGCTGTTATATGGGTCGAAGGAAGATTAGAATGGTCGAAGGTACACATTCGACCTAGTCGAGAGGTCGAATGTGCAGGTCTATATAAGTAGAAAATTTTGTTTGGTTATCACCTTTTGCCATTTCAGTGTGTGTGTTGAGTCTAGGTTCTCTCTGAGTTTCAGGAAAGTTCTAGAAAGTTATTATTTCATTGTAAACCTAATTTGTAAGGCATATTAACAATGTTTATGAATGAAATTGTGATTAAAAAGTTAATTGATTGTGTCTGATTCGATTTATATCATTTTGTATACAATCTACGGTTTCCGCACCTGAATTGTTCAACTTGTATGATCAACTAGTTGTGTTTGTCCAAAACGATCCTTTACACAACTTCATCAGAAGAAACCAACTGCCCCTTGGCTAATTCTATACTAAACAGAGTGTCCAACTTAGTTGAGTCTAACCCAAGGGAATTCTTAAAGTCGGTCGACACAAAGCAAAAATCGGCACCTGAGTCAAACAGGACTGATGCAAAACGATTGTTAAGGAGAAACATACCGGTAACTACGTTAGGATCTTCAAGTGCTTCGTCGGCTCCCAGCACGAACGCTCGACCGCGAGCTTGATTCTTGAGCTTAGGGCAGTCCTTGCGGAAGTGGCCGGTGGCTCCGCATTCAAAACACTCATTCTTGGCTTGGCTGGTGGAGTGTTGGTAGCCTTAGCCTTGCAGTTATCGGTTTGGTGGCCTCGACGGTTGCAGTTCTTGCGCAGGATGCTCTCACACGTGCCAACATGGTGGTAGTGGCATTTGCCGCAGTAGGGGTGGAGCCCGTTGTATTTGCGTCTGGGCTCCTCCACAGCAGTAGTGGCAGCAAAAACTTTCACAGTGAAAATCCAAAGCTAAGTGCTTCATGCAGGAGTGGAAGATCGGATTGGCTGGAGAAGGTGGTTGCACTCATCTTATCACAATGGATGGTAGCGATCAAGGACGTCTCCGAAAATTTTAAAATATGTGGGCCCTTGGCGAAATAAAAATCGGGCCTTAACCCCCCCCCCCCCAAACTAAACCTACAATTTTTTTTATTTTGTTAATTTCAATTGTGAAAAAATATAATTAGTGGAATATTGGACCTATTAAAATTAGAATTATAAAATCTGAAATCACAATAGGCCTGATTAAAGATTATTTTTTAATATATATTATTAAAATCTTAAATCTGGGTCGGGCCCTGAGCCAGTGAGCACCTGCGCCATGCTCAAGGCCGCCCCTGGTAGGGATGGATGAAGAATCAAAACCAAGTTCAGATAGGAGCGAGAGCAAGTATTCTACCTCGCTTGTGGATGCGACTGCTCTAAAATCTACCTCTGTTGAGCTATGCGCCAAGGTGCTTTAGCGTTTGGAGCTCCATGACATGGGGTTTGCACCAAGATACACAACATAACCCGTGGTGTTTTGATAAGTGTCTTTGTCATTGGCCCAGTCCGCGTTTGTAAAAGCATGCAAGTGTAGAGGGGATTTATGGCGAAGCAAAAGTCCATGTTGCAAGGTTCCTTGCAAGTAGCGTAAAAGTTGTTTTAAGGCTACCCAATTTTGTGATGTAGGGGCATGCATAAATTAAGATAACATGTTATTGGTGAAGACAACATCTGGTCTAGTAACTGGTAGGTACTGTAAAGCTCCTACAATGGCTTGATACTCGGTTGGGGATGAGTAGTTCCACCATGCAATGTGAGCGTTTTGGAATACGTAATCAGCGTGAAAATGGACTTGCAATCACTCATATTTGCTTTGTGAATAATGTAAATGTAATTATTTTTGAGAGAAGATACCCTGTGAGTGTGGTAAGACCTAGGGATGGAAAAAAACCCGAGCCCAACGGATATGTGTAACCCTCCTATATTTTTTATTTATTTTACAATTTATTCTAATTTAAAATGAACTAGTTTTATACCTGCTGCGCATTGCCGCGGCGGGGGCAAACGGCCTACTGCGTCATACATAGTCCCTGCGCAAATAAAAGTTACCTTGGTGTGTATCATGCTTGGGTGATTCGTTTTAGGGCTAATGCAAGCAAAAACCCTTTGATTTAGCCTTGATTCAAGCTTGTTCTTGGGTTGGAGCTTAAGTGTGTGTTTTGGTGGGTGTATGGATCAATTTCTAGGAGCTTTGTGTGTGTGTTTCTTTTTTCTTTTTTTTAAGTATTCACCAAACTCAAGTTTGGTTATTTGTCAAGTATAGCCCCTCTCATATTTTGTCAAGTATTTTCTAGTTAAAAGCCCCGAGTGCTTATATTATCATAAAATACGTTTTAAAAATTTTTTTTTGGGTGTTACAAAATTTAAAATATATGAAGTGATTATAATGTCTTTTAAACTTAATCTAAACTACCTATATTTATTCCAAACTAAAATACAATCTACTTTAAGTGTTTCTAATATCCTTTTAAAACTACATATCTTTCCCAGATTTTCTTTTCCATGCTTACCTTAGATTTTCAGTTTAAACCCAAAATATTTTTCATATTTTCATTATGATAAAATGTCTAAGGAGTCGTCATCCTAGAAACCTAAACTCTTAAGATCCTCTAAACTTATAGACTTCACTTGGACATTTAGGTTAAATTCCTTGGGATTTATCTTGCCTTCTAGCTCACAAAAGCCTACGTATTCCTACTTGAGAAACTGTGAGTATACATGACCCTTTTCGTTTTATGCACTTTTGGGTGTAAGCATGTGCCTCTACAAAACATGCACAACTACATGCACTTTACATTTTTACAACTACAAATCCATATACATGTTCATAAATACATTATGCTTATGTTCACATACTTGTTACATTTGTTCCTTGCGAATCCATTAACTTTGTACAAGCCGACCTTAACATATATAGTCCTATAGGTTGACAGCCGCCTAGTCATGCTCTAGTGAGAGGGATAGTCATGGTGATGTTAAGTATACTTTACATTCAACTTGGTATTGCGATATTACATTTTTGTCACATGAAAGTTTGAGTTTGCCAAATTGTATACAATGCATTTTACATAATTTGGTACACTTTGATATGTGTTTTGATACTTACATATACTAAACTTGTATGCTCGCCAACAATTTATTTTGTTGACCTTTACTTTACACATGTTTACAGGAAATGCTTGAGTTACTTTTGTCAAGACGTGGTTACATAGGACTCATGGACTTAGTTAAATAAATTAAATCTTATGTATTTGTTTCCATTGTTTGACAATGTGTTTCTTTCCATTTAATGTAAGACAAATTTAAAAAGGTTGATGAATAATATTTCAATTTAGTACCTTGAGCATTTGAACAATCACCACGTTGCAACCCGATGATTCCGCCATTGGTTGGGGTGTGACAGTATGCTTGAAACCCAAAGCATTTGTGACGGGTATACCTGATACCCGATGGGTATGGGACGGGCTTGGGATTTGAAAAAAAAACTATTTCGCGGATACGGTATTAAGTGATACCTGACCCGATTACCCGAAACTAAATACCCGTTTACCCAAAATATATACCCGTAAATTTTTAAGTTGTGTATATATATATATGTGTATATATATATGTATATATAGGGGAGGGTTATCTTGAGAACACTAAATATTGTGAGAACCGTGAGAACAAGTAAAAAAATAAATCAAAATCAATTTTTTTAATACAAACCTCATTATAATCAAAATACAACATTAATAAATGGATTTTCTTTTCAAATAATTCATCTTTTCTTGCAAAAATACTTTCAAATTAACTTTTTACACATGTGTAAATGAAACAGTTTACACATGTATAAACAGTAAATTTACACATGTGTAAAAACGATTTATTTTCGTATACATTTGAATTTTTACGCATAAATTGTGTTTTTGAGATTGTATTTTAGTAATAAAGATAAGTGTAAAAAGAAATTTTGAAATTGAATGGTTTTAGATGCCGTTCTCGCGGTTCGCACGAAATATATGTGTTCTCAAATTAACTTTCCCCTATATATATATATATATATATATATATACACATAGGGGAAGTATTGAGAGAAAACCCTTCAAATTGAGTAAACTCTGGAAACTCTAACTTCCCGAGCTTTTTATCATCTGAAAAAATTAGGGCATGTAATATACATGTTTTTAAGAGTTTTGAGCCAAAAAATCAAAAACGCGCCGAAGGGTTTTTTTTTAAACAATAAAATAAGTTGTGCATCATAACATATGCTAGCTTATTTTTTCTTGGTAACATATGTTATGATGAAAAATTATTTAAAAAAAAAAACTGTTTGGCACTTTTTTGATTTTTTTGGCTCAAAACTCTTAAAAACGTGTATATTACATGCCCAATTTTTTTCAGATGATAAAAAGCTCGGGAGGTTAGAGTTTCCAGAGTTTACTCAAATATTTAGGGTTTTCTACCAAACCTTACCCTATATATATATATATGATCCGGATATTTTGAGAACCAATGTGAGTTGTGAGAACCATAGGAACTCACTTTATAAACCACATACTTTTTTTAATAAAAAATGAATGTGGTCCACAATTAATCAACAATAAAATAATGAATAAAATATTAATATAGTTACACGAGGATAAAAATCCCTTACACCGGTGTATTTGGCGTAAATTAATGTATTTTTTTTTAATTTTTACAGCAGGGTTTACGTGTTTTACACGAGTGTAAAAAAAAGAAATTTTTTTTTCGCATTTTACGTCGAGTTCCTACGAGTTCTCACAACTCGTCGAGTTCTCAAAGTATCCTAACCCTATATATATATATATATATATATATATATATATATATATGGCTAAAGGTAGAATGAAAACCCTCTAAAACGAGAAAACTCCCGGAAACCCAATGAGTGGCCAAGATTAATCCACATAGGCCACTAAAAAATATATTATTTTAATTCTTAAAGGTTATATTAGTCTTTTTACTGTTCCCCCCATTTACAAATTTGAATCTTCTCTTTCTCCCTCCTATTTAAACTAGATCTATCTCTCTCTCACACACACACACTCTCTCTCTCTTCTCTCTCTCAAACAATCAGATTTCCACCACCCCTAAACACCATTGCTGCCACCATCAACACCACCATTGCCACCGCCACCAAAACATCCCTATTTCTCTCCCTCCATCTCGCTAAAAGTTCGGTGACCAGAATCGGGTTCCGAACAAACTAGTCGGCCACAGCAACAAGCCCCTTCTTTCTGCTCCTATTCAAGCAACGACAACAACATAACGACCCAGGTCAGATTCACGTGCAGTGTCGACAACAACATAACGACCCAAGTTAGATTCACGTAGAAGAATATGAAGCAGAGGACGACGGCGGTCGCCGGAGCTCCGATGATGCCGCAGTTTGTTGACGCAAATACTACTTTGTGAGCTCAGTTGTGACCTCCCAGGTGAGCTCCCGGCCTGGTTTGATAGTTTAGATGGATCTGTAGGTTTTATTGGTTTGATGGTTTATTTTATGCAAATACTACTTGTGTGCTCAGATCTGTGTCTTGCTTTTAGTGTTTTACAGGTCAAATAGTGGTCAAGAGGTCCATATGAGGCCGGCCAGTCAAAGTTTAGGTTTATTCAAGAAGTAAATCTTTTTTTTTAATTGGATAACTTTTAAGGTTAACTGTTGTCGGCTGTTGTCATATTTGTATTTTATTTGGATAAATCTTTTTTTTTAATTTGATTTTTTTATTATTAGAAAGTTGTGCTATTTAAAAAGATGGGATCGGTTAAAATTATTAGAAAGTTATTTGGGTCTAAGGGTATTTTGTTGAGATACGAAGCTTTTATCGTTTTGAAGTAATAAGGTTTTTTTGAATTTGGTTTGTTGACCTCTAATTTGAAAGTTCCTCTGTTCTATGTTGCGTTTGTTTCGTATGTAACAGCAGAAAACATTTTTAATATGATTTTGAAAGGGGTTTGAAAACAATTAATGGTTAGAGTTTGAATTTGAGCTAATTAGTGTTTGGTAATAAGAAGTTGTTTGTGATGGTTTTTCAAAATGTATGTTTACATATTAATTAACCTTTTTATATGTTATTATTACTAATATATTTTTTTTAATCAAAATTGGTGAATTTTAATGTCCCTTAACATATGCAACAATATGTCTGATTTGTTTTTTTACCAGTATGTGCATGTTTGTATGAATATTATAATGTGTGGAATGTATGTTTGCATCTGTTTTCTATATTGCGTCTGTTTCGTATGTAACAACAGAACTAAGTTGGTATAAATTTGTTACCGATTTTTTTACCAGATACAAAGTTTTAATTTAATGTCATTGATCATGGGTGAATCTATGTTTGCGTCTGTTTCGTATGTAACAGCACCACTAAATTGGTATAAACTAGTTTCTGATTTTTTTACCAGATACAAAGTTTTGATTTTTTAAGTTTGATAACTAAATGTATAAAACATTTTTTTTGTATCAGTTTCGTATGTAACAGCAGAACTAAGTTGGTATAAATTAGCTTCTGATTTTTTTACCATATATTGATTAAAAGAAGTCACTAACCATGGGATCAAATATATGTTTTGCGTCTGTTTCGTATGTAACAGCAGAACTAAGTTGCTATCAGTTTCGTATGTTTGATAATCTTGATAACTAAATGGATAAAACAATGTTTGTTTGTATCAGTTTCGTATGTTTTTTTGTAATCCAGATGGTTAACATACGTTAAGACCGGGGGGGGGCTTTACATGTAAATTGATGATTTTTGTTTTATTTTTGCAGGTGAGCATATTTTTCGCATTAAGGATGAAGATGATTATCAAGAATGAAGTGTACACAATATTTTTTAGTTATGATAGATTTTTTTAGCATTTGTCGATTTGTAATGACCGTTTTGTTTGTTTTTATCACTTTGTAAGAAACAATTCTTGTTTACATTTGAATTTTTTTTGATCTATAAAGTTTTTAATTGATTATATACAATCTATGTGTTTTAACGTATGCAACAAAAAATCACATATGAGACCAGAGTCTGTGCAACTTTAACGTACGCAACACTGCATATGTTACATATGTAACACGACGTGCTGACAGATTTAGGATCATGGTCACAAAAGTATGAGAGAGATGATGTGACATGTGTGGGGTCCACTTGTCATATGTGCTTTTTCAGAAAAATGCTATTTGACCATTGTGCCCCTTTTTTATCATCTACCTACATAAATATATTAAAATAATATAGAATGAATCTAGACCATTGATCACTTTAGATCAATGGTCTAGATTGGGTTTCCCGGGTTTTCTCGTTTTAGGTGGGTTTTTATTCTAACCATCCCCTATATATATATATATATATATATATATATATATATATATATAGGGAATGGATATATGGAAAACCCTCCTAAACTAGAAAACCTTGGAAACCCAATCTTAACCCTTCATTTGATTAGATCAATGGCTTAGATCAACTTTGGTGACTTTATGGAGGAGAAACAATATCATATTATAGAAAAGTACTAATAAGGGCATTTTGGGTAAGTTGAATATGACACCCTCTCTCTCTATCAATCAACATTACCTCTCTCCTCTCTCCTCTTTTTCTCTTCTTTCTTCTTTCTTCTTTCTTCTTTCTTCTTCTTCTTCAAAGACACCTGCAACTTCTTCTTTCTTCTTTTTTCTTTCTTCTTTCTTCTTTCTTCTTCTTCTCCACAACCAAACCCACCCATCATCCCCAAAAGTTAAAACCTAGTTTCTTCTCAACATCTCCATGCTCTGTTCCCCTGTTTCTTTGACAATACACCGCCGTCATCTTCATCAAGCCATAGCCTGATCATCATCATCAAACCTTCCTCTATGAAGTCCATGTTCTGTACATTGTCCTCCATGTTACGTCGGCGACAAAAGTGTGTCTCTTCAAAGAGGTAATAGGGTTTTTTCCAGGCTTTTAAACCAATTAGGTGTTACCCTGTTTTCGCATTTTTTTTACTTTTATTTTCGTGTGTTTGATGGGTTATTACTTTTAAAAAAGGGGTTATTAGTATGGCTTATTATAACAAAAAAGATTTGTGTGTTTGATGGCTTCCCTTGTTTGTTGGTTTAATGGTTTTTGTATAGTAACAAAAAACAGAGTAAAATTCTAAAACTTGATGGGTTCCACAGTTAATAGGGTTTTTTTTTGTATTGAAACGAGTTTGTGTTCCCGTGTTTGTGTGTTTGATGATGTTTCTGTTTTGTTGATGCAAGCAGGAAGTCCCGGAAGTCAGTGAAGCGGGTGTCAGGTTTTTTTCTATACATGCTCTTGTTCGTGTTGTCAGATGCTTAGTGTAGTACCCTTGGTGTAGTTTATTTATATTTATTTTACTTATTGTTAATATTTGTGTGTTTTTTAACTTAACACGTGTTAACTGTTTTGCTTTCCTTAGAATTTGATGACTCTGATTTGCAAACACCAATTGCGAGATTCAAAAAGAAAAAAACAGGTATATTAAAACAAAAGTGCTTGTGTATTTTTTTTACTTAACACGTGTTAGCCGTTTTTCTTCGAATAATGTTTTTACTTAACACGTGTTAGCCTGTTGAAGGCAAGACCGCCAAGTATAAGATTGTGCCAGATTGTAAGACTTTGTCAATTTGGGAGTTTCATCTAACAAGTGTTAGAAAACTGCGTATAACAAGTGTTAGAAAACTTTTTTGACTCAGGTCCGGATTGCATTGCTTCGGGCAAATGGCTTCCAACAATGGACGACGATCTATTTGTTGCACCGTGTGACTTGCCACGGGATACTGAAGTCTTAAGTGTTGAAGATTATGCTTATGATGGTCCAAGTTGGAGTGTTGGTTTGACACAAATGGATGTCGATGCGAATGCAACACAAATAGGTTTGGTTTGTTTTGTTTTTTTTTTATCCACTCAATTTAAAGAAAACAAATGTTAATTTTGACATTAAAAAACTGAATCTTCTCTGAAATACTATAACAGGTGTTAACAAACATTGTACTGGTTCAGAAGGTGTTGGTAAAGATACAACTGGGACAAGACAAGGTATGTAAAGCATATAGTTTGGTAATGTTGCTAACCTGTGTTAGTTAATATATAACAAGTGTTAATATATGTTTAGCAAGTGTTAATCACAACTGTTTTTTTCAGAAGGATATGTTGGTGAAATATATGGATGACGTAAAGCATCCAAAGGCTGAGGTAATCAATGCGCTAAGGATACATAGGGAGAAGATTGATCGGGTGACACGCAACAACATTGACGATTGTGTGGTCTTTTTGATGCGCCATATGGAAAAGTTCATGGCAAAGGGCGAACGTTTCAATCCCAGGTTTAGTACAAATGGCTCGAAGAAATTAGGGGAGGTGAGGAGGCTACGGAAGAAGGTCGCAACACATATCCTACAGTCTACGGCGAACCTTTTGAAGGGAAAGGTTGAAGCAGCGTGTCGTGTATTATTAAGGAACCGCTTTAGTGTTTTCCGTGTATTATTAACCTCTGTTTAAGTGTCGTGCTATTATTAGTTATGTGTGTGTATAACTAACATGTTTTACTTCATTAACTTGTGGTATTTTGAAACATGGTTTGACGCATAAAAAGCGGATAATAATTAACATTTGTTACCACATCCTACATGTCTGTTTTGACACAGTAGCCTATTAGGTTAAATAATGTTTAAATTGTTTTGGTCATCGTACAAATACCAGCAGCATATTATATGAAATAGTTTTAGACACCCAAAAAATGCATCACCTAACATGTGTTAGTTTCTTGCATAAGTAACACGTGTTAATCAATTATGTTGGTTATGCGGATTGTATGTAGATTCAAGTTGATGTGCACACCAAAATCAAGAACTTACATAATAACAAAGTGCATTCATTTTCAAAATGGACACCCATGACGCTGATGGTTTATATAGCCAACACATAGAGCAAACTAACATGGGTTAGGTCCTGACATAAGTAACACGTGTTAATCATATATCTGGATTATGCCTAATGCTTGTCCCTTCAAGTGGTTGTGCACACCAACATCAACAACATAGACACAGTAGCCTAATATGTTAAATAATGTTTAAATTGTTTTGGTCATCGTACAATACCAGTCGTTTATTATATGAAATGGTTTTAGACAACAATCTAAATGCATCACCTAACATGTGTTAGTTTCTGGCATAAAGTGACACGTGTTAATCAATTATCTGGGTTATGCGTATTGCATGTAGATTCAAGTTGATGTGCATACCAAAATCAACAACTTACATAATAACAAATTGCATTCATTTTCAAAATAGACAACCATGACGCTGATGGTTTAGATAACCAACACATAGAACAAACTAACATGGGTTATGTCCTGACATAAGTAACACGTGTTAATCATATATCTGGATTATGCCTAATGCTTGTCCCTTCAAGTGGCTGTGCCAACATTAACAACTTAGACACAGTAGCCTAATAGGTTAAATATTGTTTAAATTGTTTTGGTCATCGTACAATACCAGCCGCTTATTATATGAAATGGTTTTAGACAACCTAAAAATGCATCACCTAACATGTGTTAGTTTTTGGTCATCATTCACCATTAACTTTAAATGGGTATTTATATATCAAAAACACAAAAGACCTTATAACTACCTTCCATACATTCACCATTAACTTCTAACATACTAACAGATAACAATATTTATATAACTCTATAATGGATGGTAGGTGATAGTATCCGTGACATATGTTATTTGGTAACACACGTTATTACAAAGTTTTCACTTCATAAGTTTACTTAGAAATAAAACATACAAACTATTAACACACGTTATTACAAAGTATCATTACAAACTATTGACCACTTTAATAAAATAAATCTAGTAATTCTATACATTGAGTACCAAAAAGAAAACGTTATTCAAAAGTTTTTCTACATATTTTTCTCGGCTTCCTTGGACTTCGTATGTTAACATAACCGATGGGGGGGTCTTCATTATCAACTGCAAAACAATAGATAAGGTGTTAATCGGTGTGACCAACTCATAATCTAAACATACTAACAGAAGTAACACACGTTAACCCAGTGAGACATTTCATCAAACACATGGATTGCATATATCCAAAACACAAAAGACATTATAATTACCTTCCATACATGCACCATTAACTTTAAATGGATATCTATATATCAAAAACACAAAAGACCTTATAACTACCTTCCATACATTCACCATTAACTTCTAACATACTAACAGAACTAACACATGTTAAGCAGGTCAGGCATTTCATCAAACACGTGGAGTGCATATATCCAAAACACAAAAGACATTACAATTACCTTCTATACATTCACCATTAACTTTAAATGGATATCTATATATCAAAAACACAATACAATTACCTTCCATACATTCACCATTAACTTTAAATGGATATCTATATATCAAAAACACAAAAGACTACACGTTTATTCATCAATCACATAATGAGATGTTAACATTTGTTACCCAACCATCATCTAACATACTAACATAAAAAGACTGATTTAAAGCATAGTAAATCTAAAAAATCTTGTGGCATCCGTGTTGCCAAATAATGATCTATGATACATCCAAAAATAACCAGTGTAGAACGTGAGACACATGTTAATACAACCACGAAAATCCATACAGATATATGTTAACACCTGTTAACCTGGTTAAATTCCAGTTAACATGTGTTACCCAAATCAGCATCTTTCATACTAACATAAAAATTGAAAAATCTTGTGCCATCATGTGTGCCAGTAATTTTCAAAACATGATAACACATGTTAATACTACAATCCATCTAACATACTAAACGTAAAAAACTGATTTAATGCATAGTAAGTCGAACAATCTTGTGGTGTGTTTTGTGGCCAAATCATCATCTATGAACATGTTAAAAACTAACAAAAGCTGATAACACAATCTGGATTTACTCAAACAAATACTACACAACAGGGGTATACTACACACCATCAAAATTAAAAAAAAAAAAAAAATCAACATGACATATAAACAAGAACATGCCATCAAAATCCAAACATGTTTTTTTAGAGAAAAACACTTCTCAGTCATGCAAACATATAAACAAACATGACACACAAGATTATAACACATGGGGGGGGGGAACAAAAAAAACAACAATCTTGTGGTGTGTTGTGTGGCCAAATCATCATCTATGAACATGTTAAATACTTAAAAAAACTGAAAACACAATTTGGATTTACTCAAAAAAACAACAATCTTCAAACATATAAACAAACATGACACACTAGATTATATCACACGGGAAAAAAAACAAAAAAACAACAATCTTTAAACAAGAACAGGCAAACAAAATCCAAACATGTTTTTTCCAGAGAAACCACTTCTCAGTCATGCAAACATATAAACAAGAGCTTTACCAACCACCCTAAAACAAAAATACAAAACAAAAATCTTTAAAAAAAAAAGAAAAAACAAACGAAAAAAAAAGACAAAAAAACTAACCTTCAATTTCAACATATGAAGACCTATCAACAGCAAGTGGTGTTGGGTGTCCAAATCTAATGTCTGTACACAAAGACATACGTATAAACCATCAACCCATCACCGATCATATACATGTAAAAAAAAGGAAATCAACAACAGCCTTGGGCTGTCGGCGACAGGATCTGGTACATACCTGATTCATTCACGTCCGCTGCAAAGTTGTTCCTGATCAAACCACGAGAAGGAGATGAGAAAGAGGGAACCATGTTTGAAAGTGGATGTTCTTGGTTAAAATCCATGAAAAAAGATGAGAAAGATGAAGACATAAAGTTTGGTTTGATATTTTGATTTACATATAGGGTTGTGGGGGTGTGTGTGGGTTGGTGAAAAGTTGACAGGTACAATATGGGGGCTTGT